>JASFAT010002034.1:0-600000 GCA_031353405.1 Baronia brevicornis
GGAAAACTAAGTAGATGATGATATTTCTTTTTTGATGATATGGGTACTATGGATGAGTTTTGACATTTTAATGTGAGCTAGGAGTTGTATCCAATTGCCCCAGTTACAAGGCTTATTGAAATAAGCCCATTTACTGATAATGATTATATTAGTTACCTAATGTGTCATATTATAATTGTTTATATATATTAAACTATTTACCACACAACACAAATTTAACACTATTGAGGCCTTTTATTGCTGCTCTAAAATATCAATAATTCATTAATGATTTTAATTCAACAAAGCATATTTAAAGAGATGGAATTGTGTAATATTTATTGTGTATGCAGTATGTAAAAGACTTATTCATTATTGATTTCACATACTTTGCTGCAAGAAATAATTTTGATGCTTTTTATATTAAGAAACAACGATTTTTTTTATAATCATGATTTGTTGTTATATGTACCATTATGCATTTCAGGAAGAAATTCCTAAGAAAGATGAAAAAGAAGTAGATATACCAGACTCTGGCGAAGAAAATGTTGATGGTGTGGATACCGAAATAAAAAAATTGGAAGTTAGTTTAGCTTCTAAAATTATAAAACTAATTGTTAATGAGTAATTTTTTAATTAACTATTCTATCTAATTGAACATTTTTATAAAGTGGTAGAGCCATGGTAGTACTAATGAGTCAGCTCCACTACTACTAGATATAGGATAGTATAGCTGAGTAGCCCAAAGTGTCAAAAGCCCGAGTAGAGACAGTGTGCCCATAGTCAAGCAAGCACTGGGCAAGTTTAGTGACTGAAAACCTAGCTATGAAGCTTGTTTTGTGGATGATTACATCTCCATGACTTAGTTGTCAGAGTTTTTCTATTCAGTAGAAGAACCACAAGTTGAAGATCTTAACAGTTTCAGGAACTAGATGTTCTTACTTCAAAAATTCCACACCTATATTTCAGATACCGATTGGCTCAGTGGCGGGGCCCTCCGCCCGCGGAGTCAATGGTCGCGGGTTCGATTCCCGCATCGGAATAAATATTTATATGGATTTTTAAATGTTTCTTCCGAGTCTGGTAACCCCCCAATCCGCATTTCCTTTCCTGCCCCTTCCTTTCTTCTCTATCCTTTCCCTTCCTCTCCGCCAATCCACGGTCTGCCGTGCCAATGGATGCGTGGCTAGGGGCGAGCCTAGTCGTAAGCGTGCCGATCGTCCCGGGGTCGGGCTCCCCCGGGGACTATGGTGCCTTACCTCAGCATGCAGGGCTCTGCTGGGGTTGACCTCCATCCTCCCTTGCGGCTCATGGGATTCACTAAAGACGAATTTAATATACCTAATTTGTCGAAAAATGACGGCGACGTGGTTCGCCACCCGTCACGTCCTGATTCTCACGAGGGCGAAAAGCGACCAATGACGAGCTGCTTCGCTGCGATGAATGGCAGCGGATGGAGCTCTATGGTCTCTGCCAACCCTTGCGGGGGATAGGCGTGAATATATATATATATATATATATATATATATATATATATATATATTTCAGATTACATCTGAAATACATTTGTGGAATTTTTTTTAGTTAGGGTATAGGTTCAGTTTCTGTATTGGAATGGCTCTAATAATATTAATAATATTTAAATTTGCTTTTATATGTGTGTCTTGTATACAAGAATAAACACAGAGGTTTCTAAAAAAAAAAGGAAGGAAAAAGAGTTGCTTATTCTTAGGTTGTTTAGTGCAAGATTTGGATAAAATAAGTATTTTAATATTTTTAACTTCAGGATGAAGAAAGACGACAGTCGAAACGGAAAAGGAAGCAATTGAATAAACAGAGACAAAAATTGGCAGAAAAAATGAATCTAAAAATGGTGCTTAAAGGTGATGGTGGGCCTATCATGGAAAGCAATGACATGTTCAGACTGTCTGATATAAAAAATGCTCAGGTATATTTATTACTGCTTTTGTGTTGTTTGCTCATTTGCAAAGTTCATAGTATTATCAATTGTTAAGCTAAGTGAAATATCATAAGAGAAAATTAAAAAATAAAAGATTTATCACTACTCGGATGAAGGTCGATCCAGTAGGGTGCGTTTCTCCCGAAACTTCTTTTCACACCAACCAGATATTTCCGGCTGATATATAAGCCGGCAACGTTTTCTTGATCCCTGTGGTGTCGCGGATGTCTATGGGCGGGGTTGATTGCTTTCCATCAGGTGAAACGCGTGCTCATTTGCCCTCCTATCTCAAAAAAAAAAACTAACCAGTTCGTTGTTAACTCATAAAGAGTTATAACAATTATCTTTATAAGGTTATCTATGCCAAAATCAAGATTATTCTAAGTGATTTTGGTTCTAAATTGTATAATTTCAGTATTAAAAAAGTTAGTTTGTATGTTTCAGGAATTAAATAAACTTATTGATCAGCAACCTGACATAGTAGCTGAAGGCAGTGATGATTCTGACATCGAATTGAAAACAAAGCCCAAATATATTAAATATGATGTAGAATCTTCGAAATTAGATTCTTCGGGACTTTACTATAAGGACTCTGACAGTGAATTAGAATTGGAGACGGACTCTGAAGATGACAAGGAAAAAGAGTCATTAGGTAACTGAACAATTTTCATAATAATTACCTTTTTAAGACACAATTTTTAAAATACTTGTTTTGAAACTATAATGGAAGATATTTGGATGAATTCTTATTATTAAATATTGAATGAATGGTTTTTTGCAATCATTTAATGTGCATATAAGAAACTTTTATTGAGAACACAATCCACGGCGGAATGGCTTGTAGCGGGTGACGAAGTGCACTACCCTACACAGTTGTACCCCGTCTCAGTCCCCGCTTCCTCGCACCCGCACTCCCCGCCGCTCTATAAAACGCTGGGCGCGGTACAACACTGTATGCTACATTTCAATCAATCAATCAATCAATTGGAGACTTCCACACCCCGTTAATGCGGGTTGTGGAAACTAGTCCCGAGGATCAAAACCCCACCACCACTCTAGCATCAAATGCAAAAGACGACCGCTCCCCCATCATTGGTGCAGCTGTTTCCAGTGACTTTTGAGGCGTCATAATCGCCTTCGCGTCGGCTAAATATGGCTAAAACCTATTACTATGTCGAGTCCGACGCGGGCCCTCTCCCCTTGCGGGGGCCAGGCGACAACTGGAAGAGTTCTCGTGGGAGTGCATGTACCTGGGGTGGACGTGCATGTAAGGAAGCCGAGCCGAACCGATTTAGATGGGAGTATGGCTCATTGTCTGCTTGGTCAAATATCTTCCGAGCTAATTGGGCTCGGAAGGTGCGTGAATGGATTACAAAATTAACTTTTCGATAATATTCGACAAACTCCCGGATGCGCTCCACCCTGAGGACCCTCGCTATGACGTCATTACCAACATAGCGAGGCGCCCCTTGATGACGCATAGAGACAGATTCTGTTGGATCCTAATGCGTTTGCTGTTGTAATTATTTTCTAAATTGAACCTGTGACTGTATATTATTTAATTATATTTAACTGATTATATTTGCAATTTATTAATCTAAAATTTATTAATGAATGTACTGACTCCTTAGTTTCATTTATACAGTCAGTAATTTTCGAAATTTATTATGTACATAAAGTTTTCGAAATTAGCTTTTTTTTAGTTCTATATAATATGTATTTTTTAGTTCTATATAATTCTATATAATAAGTAACATCATAAGACCAAAAAAATAATAAAAACGTTATATCTTTTTCTTTCGCTCAGATCTTCATGTGTTTAAATATTCATTATTAAATGTATGTATATTAAAATTAGACCATTTCCAAATGTTTCGTTAGGCTCTTTATTTTCAATGAATAACAATTTTTCTTTATTTTCAATGAATAACAATTTCACTGGTTACTATAAATAGGTAGAATTGATGAATTTTAACGTGATTGAACCAAAATTTCATTTTTTTTCATTTCCATTTATTGTTAGCCATCCTTTGTTTTTGGTAAATATTGTTTTATTATAATTCTCTAATCTGTTTTTTCTTGTTTCAGCATTTTCTGATTCAGACAATGAGTCAAAGAAAATTGACAAACTCACAAAAATGAATACTTTGAGGAATAGCAAACTTGAAAAGGAGCCATCTATTCCTAAAAATAACCCTCTGTTAACTGATCTAGATGATACAGATATAGTGACTAGGCGCTCAATGAAAGCTGAACTTTGGTTTCAAAAAGATAGTTTCAAAGAAATTGATGAAGATGATGATGAAGGTATTGATTTGGATAAACTAGCTGAAACATACAGACAAAAAGGTTATTATTTAATTTTGTTTTTATTATTTAAAAATGTAGTCTAAGATAATCAAAGTCAACTTATGGATAATGTTCAATTGACAGGTAAAAAGATCTTGGAAGATACATCTGTGAAGACAGGTATAAACAATGGTGTAAAAAGAAAAGAAAACAAAACAGAAAATTCTGAAAGTGGCTCTTCAGACAGTGAATATGACATTGAAGAAAACATTACACCAACAACAGAAAAGGGTGTAGCTAAAAACGTAAAAAAAGAAGGCTTTGAAGTTGTTTCCCAAGATCCAGGTTTGATTAAAAAATATAAAATTATCTTCAATGAATTTATATATTTTATAATCGGTATTGAGTGACTAGATATGTTTTATATGTTTTAATTCAGAATTGAAAAAATTAAAGAGAACATTAAAAATGGATGCAGAAGCGTTAGCATTGGGCACAATGATAGCAACATCGAATAAATTTAAAAGAGATTTAATTGATGATGCATGGAATAGATACACATTTAATGACAGAAACTTACCAGATTGGTTTGTTGAAGATGAAAAGAAGCACATGCGAAAAGACGTTGTTGTTCCTGAGGTAATTTCAAAATTTATACTTTATACAGTTTACTCTCAATAATTTGAAGTTGAAGAGAAGGGAATTGCTAAGAGATCGAAATGTTAAGAAGTTTGTAATATCAAGTGACAAACAAAAAAGTTCGAATTACTGAAAGTAGTATTAATTAAAATGTTAAAATGTAAGATTTATTGATTTAAGATTGATTTAATATATGTATAGGTCTACATGATCGTTTGAGTGTATACAAGTTTCAACATGTCCAAAACGTGACGTGGCGTGAAAAAATTTCGAATTACCTCGTGTTTTTTGATAAATATAGATTGTTTTTTTTTCGAATTACCGTGTACCAAAACCATTGAATTTATTTGATGTAACGAGAGTTTTGCTACGGACGCAACAATTACTTCGAATTATAAGGTTTAAATTATCAACTGTATGTATTTATAAACAAAATTTCCTCCAAGCTGTGTGGGGTGCGCGGCACTTTTCCGCAGCCATTTTGCCGTTGTTGTTGTTTTTGCACTATTGTGCAAAAACATCAAAATTTTCAAACCCATTGATTTGAAAATTTTGATTTCAAATATAGCACAGGACCACCGTTACTTGCACACTTACACTTACGTTTTGAACTTTTTTCTTAGATATAGTGAGGACTTGTGTATGGCGGCTGTTAGAGACTTGATGCGTGGAATCGAAGATCGGACTAGGTAGGAATCGTTGGGTGAAACCTATATTCTATCGTGGACTGCGGTGGGCTAATAATGATGTACTCATATAAATATGACTAGCTTTTTGGGGCCTGCCTGGAGCGGCTCCTCAAAAGCTGCGCGAGTGTTTCGGAGTTCTGCCAAATATCAGTGCAATTGGCCCATAAATGACGATTTTAACATTGTATGGCGGCCGTCTTTTTTTCCGCCATTGTAAGTGAGTGGTAATGCGGCTTCATTTAATGCAAATGCTTTGCATTGCAATGTCTTATATAGAGGTTCGAGGTTAGGGGAATTCATTCACTTCAAACCTCATTTTTTACCTATAATTCCTACTTAATAAAATTTTTGACACTGATACGTAACACAGAAATTTGGCATAGGAGTTGCTGCCTGTTTGTCGGGAATCCGACAAACGTTTTGCAGGGTAATGTCGGATTATAAAAATTATACGTAGTCCGGAATTTTTTGAATAAGAGTTATTTTGAATAACTTTGTAAATCGCAAAATTACAGATCAATCTATTTGAACTACAAATCATACTTAAACATCACAATGGAGAGCTAATATTTTATTATAAAATTAACATTATCCTCATATATATATATATATATATATATATATATATATATATATATATATATATATATATATATATATGATAATGTTAATTTTATAATAAAATATTATATATATATATATATATATATATATATATATATATATATATATTATATAATGTTGTAAGAAATGTCATTTTTCTTTTTTATAGAAATATGTTGAGGACTATAAGAACAGATTGCAAGATATTAACGAGAGACCGATAAAGAAGGTAATAGAAGCTAAGGCCAGGAAGAAGAAGCGAATGATAAAAAAGATGGAACGCGCTAAGAAAAAAGTAGAAGCTGTAATGGAGAATTCTGATATGTCTGAAAGAGAAAAAGCACAACAAATTAAACAACTCTATAAAAAAGCTAAAACTGATGGCAAAAAGAAAGTAACTTACGTGGTTGCTAAAAAACACACTACCGCAAAACGAATGAAAAGACCGACGGGAGTTAAGGGACATTACAAGGTTGTTGATCCGCGTATGAAGAAAGACTTGCGTGCGCAGAAGGCCAAGGAGAAAACAAAAGGTCGCGGTAAAAAAGGCAATTCCAACAAGACGCCTAAAAAGAAAATAAGTAAAAAGAAGGCTAAATAATTTGTATGCATACTGGTGTAATAAAATATGTTTTTATTTATTAGTTTGCTTTAATTTGATGTTGCGCATATACATGCGGGATTAACGTGCCATGAAAAATATAAAATGTTATCAAAATTGATACTTGAAAATAATAAATATACGTTAGGCGAACTATTAGGTCGCTTGTAATTATTTAAATTAGTAATTACAACCACTAACCTTTCCTTGTTTTATAAGCGTCATATGGGCGTCATTTGCTATTATGAAAGGCATATTTTTATAAGTGAGTTCAGGGTCGGTGATATTCGAGTCCACGTGCGTCACTCGCGTCTAATAGCTACGGTTCAGGGACAGACGCGCCATAAATGATATCATTCCGCTTTGTGGCCTTGGTGTCGTATTCTGATTTGTGTTTTGACTGTACTGTATATATTAATAGTTTCTGTTAGCTAGACCTGTGTTTTCCCAACAATTTTAAATTAGTTGACTTTCATTAAACCAAAAGTTATAACCACTATTTAGTTTATATATCTGTTTCCCGTAATTTTGACGAAATTATGTTACAAAATACATTTGAAATAATCATAATCCACATATGGTAAGTTAAAAAATTATTTTGTAAAAAAAATTGACTCCTAGTGGATTTACGGAATAGATAACATTTATAGTAAGAAGTTTTAATTAGGTTACTTTTAATTTATATTGTTTTTTATATTGCACACGTCAGTGTAGTTCGTTAACTGAGAGGATAAAATCTTTCTTGTCTATGTTGTATTTGCGATGTTCTAGAGGCTACGGTATCGAAAGGTAAAGGTCCACATTTATTTCCGAAACCACATGGTTCATAACATCCATACTTCAATATTTGCCATTCTGTCGAATAGCCCAATGGTACCCCAAATTTTTTATTCCAAGGAAACTCACAATATTTTTGTGTTGTGTTAAGTATATTTTTGAAAGTTATTGTGCTATTCACATTAAAAAAATCAAATTTCTTCTATATACACCATTTTATGGTGAGTTATATTAATCAGTTATATAATAATAACTTGTAGTTTTTCATAAGCGTTACATATTTTACTTAGTCATGAATCTCTACAATATGCGAAAAGCTCATCAACCCTTCGTATACTTCTCATATTCTTAGTCTCTAGGCACAATTATTTTTAATAATTTTAGTTGAAATTTATAAATATCATCGAGAAATGTTGGGAGAGTTCTTTCATAGCTGCTCAGTGTGTCAGTACATACCACTTTGAGAATCAATGGACAAAAAAATGTAGTGTAGTACCATAGTAGGTAGATAGGTAGTACGTATGTAGATTTAGTTCGAAGGATACTTTTTCTTACCTACCTACATCTACCTGTTGGTGTAGGTATATTATTTCAATATCGGAAATTCAGAACAATGGGCCCGTGGTGCGGGTTGGGGTGGGTGATGGCGCGGAGAGGGTAGGGTACGTCAGGTAGGAGGCGGTCGCGCTGCGCTATATCGAGCGCGATCATGGCCAAGGCCGCTAACCGCCGTCATCGCTCCCTGTTCCCGGCTCCCGACCCGACCCACATTATAGGGTTGCCGATACAACAACAAGAAATTAAAATCAAATACTTTCTACGCTAGAGGGGAACAACTTCACAACCGCCACTGAAATACATCTTAGACACAAATTATGTCAATATCTTATCTCTCGCATAGTGTATCAGTAAACTATAAACTGCACAGTTGAGTATCTGTAGATATATAATTAATTATTAGCCAAGTTGTTATTAATGGAATCATCATCAAGATTATAAGAATTATCACATTTTCCTTTATAAAAATTATCATCACGTTTCAGCTAAGGGAAAAGAAATACTATTTGATGAAACAATGGTCATCTAGGCAAAGATGTTAATTCAGCATTGACGGTCAGCATCAACATCCTTACCACAATGTCACTTTAATAACTTCAATTATAAACTATAAATTCTCTGAGATTAACGAAATTACCCTTAAACACCACGATAACATTATTGTCTAATGTGTGGAAATTATTAATAATGAGATATTTTAGCATATATGACAGCCCTACTGTCCCGCCGCGCCATTATCGTACACAGTGTTTGTTATATCTATCTGATGGTTATAGGTATTCTGAAATTCAGAACTAGCTTTATCATATCAATTTTCATAAAAGTAACAATCTATATGTAATAATAAAAATAAGCACAAAACAAAAAAGTGGTAGTTCTTACCACTTTTTTGTTTTCCGTAAATGTCCCGAATTTTAGGGAGAAAATAACTTGATATTTAGTTCATAAATCAAATCTAAAACTTCATTACCGTGTGTTAACTTGTTTCATAGATCAATCTTAAATATGATCGCGGGTTTGATTATCAAAATTTTGCGATCATAAATAAATCTAATATACATTATAACTTACCATTTTCGAGTTTCTTAACATGGGTATCAAAATATGACCTTGACATAAGAATTTATATTATTTTTTTGTTAAATATAAGTATGGTGGTAGAGAGGCGTTCGCGGCGGCGCAGGTAGACTAGAGGGGGCGGGGGTGGCATCGGGATGACCTCGCTCTCTCAAGGTCGCGGGTTCCATTCTACTTAGGCATGCCACATGCTTCTTCCTACGCATTACTGAAAATTCAATTATAAATGTAGCAATTTAAATGACAGTATCATCAAAAAAAGAGAATAAAATTAAATATCTTCTAATATTATTCTGAATTAATTTATACTAATATAAAACGACTTGATTCAAATTATTTGTAAACAGAGAAGACTGATGTTGCTGGACACTCATTTCTGAAAAAGATGGACATTAACCCGCGACGTTTATTAAAGGCGGACAATGTTATTTTTTGTTGTTATTTAAGTATTATATAGGTATTAAGTATTATATATCACAAAAAGGGATCCACGAAAACGTGCAATATCGCCTCATTGCGTTGATATCCTATGCAAGCAAAATTTTATTTCATGTCCTGAACGAGCGACTAAAGGCCTTTCTCTCTAAAGATAACCCGAGAACAAACCCTGAAAGTGAGTCAAACTATCGAAAAAGCCGGGGAGTTATCCGACAACAGTCACATGGGATGGTACGCAGAGGGAGAATCTGCGGGTCTGCCTTCCTTCTTCTAGAGGATCAACCTTTCCTCTTTCCAGGCCCTCGGGAATGTGGCACAGAGGAGACAGTTGGTGAACAACTGTCTTAGCCTGTCCCCCAGGGCAGCCAGACTTACCACGAGCACCTGACCCGTGACACCGTCAGGTCGCGGGCGTCAGAGTGCGTTCAACTATTAGTAAATTCTGTTTTTTTTTTCAATGTCATTCCTGAAAAAGGATGGAGGAAAATTAAGAGGTAAAGAAAATAAAGACTGTTAAATCTGTTTTTATCTGCTACGAGTTCATTGTTTATGAGAGCCAGTAAATTATCAAATGATTTGATGCACATTCCGCGTACAATACTGCTGCCCATCATAATTTGTGTAGTCTCTTTTATTGATTAGAAGTAGGCAAACGAACGAGCGGGTTATCTGATCGTAAGTAAGCACGACGACTTATTTGTGAATATTGTCTAAATAAAACCTTTATTTATAAACAAATTATAAACTTAAATCCATTTATTCTCAGCAGTCTCAGAGTTAGTGGATAAATTCATTGTATTTATACATAGTATATTAGTAACTTTCCCGTGAATCGTTCAGCACACGAAACGGTGCAGAATCTAACTTAATGATAATGATGAGACTCATTGAGATGCGGATTTATTGTCTTTATTTATTTAACGTTATATACATTTTGTGGACGATTTTCCGCCTCCACACAATAAACTTATTGACTTTAATGCGTGGGGACCGGGTGAGCGACCACATTCATGTTTACAATTACGGAAAAGATCGCCAGGAGCAGCACAAAGTGACATCAACTGTCAGCCCAGGTGTGTCTCGATAACCTCTCACCAAACGTACTACTAAAATAAGTTCACCGAAGGTAACTTTGCTTACGCTGACAATACATGCTGATTGTTTTACAATTTCAATAAAACAAGTGACTGACGGCCGACACGCGTATACTATACATATATCTGTTATCGCTTTATATTGTTTTGAAAATTTCCTACTGACGGTTTGTATTGCTAACATATTATAATGCTAAGGTTCGTTTATTTACTTTTATTTTTGTTTTTTATTACACCAATGATAAATTGCACTATATAAACTTCAATACAGACAAGAAGTAAACAAACAAAATATACTTTATCGCTAAAAAGAGCGAAAATAATAAAAAAGGAGAAGTCATTTAGGGGCTGTTCATAAAACATATTAGTATTTACAGTGATCACAGAATTTTACTTTGTATAGTACAGGGGGACGAAGGGTTCAATCTTTCTTGATGTGAATTGTATAAGGGAATCACAGAAGTGTGACGCAGTGTAATGAAGGGGTCCAAAAAAATAAAATTTATTTTATGAACAATTCCTTTTAAGAATTACATTAAGAGAACATATTTATAAATACACACTAAATAATAGCAGTGAGGAAAAATGAAGGCAATATCGTAGGGCTATCATATGCGAAGGCAAAGGAGTTTGAAAAATGTACATACATAATTTTAAGCGAAAATGCTGATTAGAAATAAAATATATTCCACCAGCCGAGGTTCTTCGACATGGTTCTCTCAGAACATGGTTCTCTTAGTGGAAAATTAGCTTTTAGATATGGTAACCTTTATAATTTGTGAACTTTGTTTAATCGAATATTTTTAATGTGTTTTATGTAACTTTTGGATATAACATTTGAATCTGTCTTGCTAATATACAAGTCAAATTGGTTCTGAAGATTTTTATTGCCCGTTGTGGAAAAGTCAATTACTATCGAAGTCTAATAGGTCCAGTTAATAAAATAGTAGGCAGAATACGGGCACTGTTCCCAATCTATTTTAATGAAGAAAACTTTTATTTTATAATAATAAAAAATACTTAGAAACCAATAGCATCTGATATTCATTGTGACTTATATAGAATTTATATCTCAGCGCTCACAAAACGAAGCGTGGTAGCAAAACTAATATACTATATAGAAATTGATTTTTGTCAGATTGCGGTACTTCTCTGGATGGATTGATCCATTCATGCTGCAGATCGAAAACTGTCAAAAAGTTTTGATATTATGAACAATTTTTTGGTAAAGTTTTCAAAATTTTTTAATAATATTTTTAATTTTTTTCACAGCTCATATATGTATCAATGCAAAAAAGTGAAAACATAGTAAACCGCAAAATGAAAACATGCAAACAGAGCCAACAAAACCTTAAGATTTCTGAAAAAATTGTATATGATCACTTAAAAGCAGTCAGTTTCAACGCTGTACAATTTTTTTTATTAGGCATAGAGCTCAGATCATTCGACGAAGTATTTTTTTTTGATTTCCAATATGCAATAAAAAAATTTAAGATCTGTCATTTACAGCGTTTTCAATTTTTTGCGTCGATATATCCCACTACTGGGCACGGTTAACGTACAACACTTGTCCAAGGCTGATTTGCGGGATACCCAGATTTGGAAAAGGTACTCCATATTTATCTCGACCACTAATTGGGAAAGTGGTCAAAGCGCCAATGGGTCAATGAGGTCGTGACATCAATATTGGTGTTTATTTATTTTTATTTGTTTTTTAATGAATGTCCTATTATTATATTGTTAATGTGTACAGCTACTAGTGTGACTGGCGCGTTGACTGTGCCGTGACCGACCGTTCGTTGACCGATCGTGGCAACCTGCCGCAACTTGCCACTTATTTCGTCATTCGTCTTTTTTTAAAGATCTACGTTGTACATATACGTAGTATGTTTCATTGCTTAATTAAGTATGTTTTATGAAAAGGGCTTAGGCTACGCATTGCCATGTTTATTTAAAAAAAATCAATAAAAAAATTATGAAACTATATCCTTTCTTATCATTATATAATGATTTCTGCTTTCACTTTAAATAACTAAATATAAGTCATAGTGCTGTGTAATACTTGTATAATTCTCTCCTTGACTATAGTTTTACAAATTGGATCTATTTCTCTCCCTGAAAAGATTGTCCTCCTTAAAGATTGTTTTTTATTATAAATTATTCGCAAGCAAACATTAACAAAGAGTAAAAAGTTATTATTAGTTAAAAATGTGCAAAAAATAGCCATATATATTTTTGTTGATATTGTTTGCCTCAATTTTTATCTATTCGCATTATTGTCATTTGTAATGCAAAAAAAAATTGTAACTGTTATGTATTATCGAATATTGCAACTTTCACTGAGAGTCAATACCTACCTTCATTTCAGCAAGGTAATTGAATAATGGATTTCCGCAAAGTTACGCTTAATACAATAATTTTATGTACATTGTTGAGATATGATAAACTGTACTCAATTTGTTAAATTAAATAAATATTTTTGTTGCACTTCTTTGTAACCATCGTTCTATTTCGTCGTCAATTTGCGTCTGTCTAGAAAATTATTACCGCTTTTAATTTGAGAAATTATTTATAATAATTGTTATGTAAAAATATTATGTAAATACGTCCTTGAACTTGTTTTAATGAAATTAAACAAGAGTATAACAATTTAGCAGGCTGTTCTCTTGGCCATAAACACCAGTAAACCGCAGGCGGCGTACGGTCGTCGACCGAGGCCCTTGACTCGCGCCAGGTTCAGTGACATCGGGCGACTAATGCTCGCAGCCGCTTGTCGCGGGCACCGCCCGCTAACCGCTTGTCGTTTCTTAAGCCTTCCACAGACGAACTACCGTGCTCAATGGACTCATTGTCTAATTTCATTGTACACACATATATTTATATTAAAATAAATTAAGTTGTAAATTAATATAGTTATGGAAACACATGGAACGGACGTAAAAGAGAGTTTATGGAAAGCATGAATTTATTTTTTATTAAATAAAACAAAACAATTTCAACTTTTAGTAATGAAATTCTTTTAAATCCTAGTATCCTCTTAATCTTATATTCTGTTATTTTTGTCTATTTTGTACCCTTTTTTGTTATTATTTGTTTATACTTCTAAAAATATTAATGTAGCATTACTGCCCTATTTAAATTAAATAACAGTAATGATACATAAATATTTTTATATTTATAGATCCCATAGAAAACCAAGACAATTTTGGGTTACATTGAAATAAGTATAATATGAGAAACTCGTATTAGTAAACAAAAGAAGACCTGAGCAGACTGGCCTCCACAAGCAGCACCTGCTCACAAATGAAGCATGTGGCAGTCACAGGGCGACGACCAGCTTTAACTATTTTACAAGAAAATGAACTACTTTTGAGGAAATCGTTTATAAATAAGGGTTGCTCCTGCGTATGAGAAGTTTATAAAATAGCTAAACGGGTCTGTTATGTATATTAAAAAAATTGATTATAAGTGAATATATTGTATAAGAATAACACGTCAAAGATACATTTTTAGGAAAATAAATATGAATATTTGTAGAGTTTTCAAGATAATACTGATCACTTTTCACATTACATACACTAAATTTGGTATGAGATTATTCACTCACTAATAGTAAACCAATACGTCACTGTACGTTAAGAGAAATAGCTTCATTATATTTATTATGTCCTATGCATGTATACAGGTATTTCTCAAACGCACCATCAAATTCTTCATAAGCGAGTTTAGCTGCACTCAGTCGATTTTACTACGTTAGGTGGTGAGCTAAAAGACAAACGGGCCGTTTCAATACAGGTATTTACCTGAATAATACAAAAATATATAAATAATGAACTTTAGTAACTAAAATATCAGAAAATTGATAATGAAACAGCTTAGTAATTTTAAGCTAAGCAATAAAAGTTAAAAACAATTTAATTATTTAGAGGAAACATTTTGCGTCTTCTTTCGATTGTAGTCCAGTATGTAATGAAATGTAGATAAATCAATAAAAATAAAACAAAATTTATTCAAGAAGAGTTGTTAAAAATATTTTTGTGTCATAAGTATTTTAATTTCAATCTATTATACATTGAAATAATAACTATTGGCCTACTATATAACTCAGTTGTAGCTCGTCAGGCAGTCTTAAAAATGAGCGTTTAAGGATATAGATATGTTGATCAATAAACAAGCAAAACCAGCGCATTACTATATATATAAATATATATATATATATATATATACATATATATATATATATATATATATATATATAATGCTCTACCTTTCTATAACGGAGACGGATACGGAGCGGACGATCGAAGCGAAGGTCGACAAATATACGAATACGGACGAGGAACTTAATATTTCATTTTTTTTGTCCAATTTATACTATATTTCCGCGTGGAAATGCATAAAATTTGTAAAGCTATGTTAATTTGCGAATTGAATATTCTTTAAAGAAATCAATCAAGGACAGTTTTAATAATTTAGATATCAAATATAATGAATAATTTTCATTTCGCTCCTGTATTATAGGGAGGGACCCTATAATACAGGAGCGAAATGTTAGCTTATGGAGCCGAAAATCAACGGTTTGATTCCTATATATAAACAAATATATAGGAATCAAACCGGAATGCATTCATACATGGCCTATAAATTTGTTTCAAGTCTGAGATTTCGGTTTTCGTTCGACCTAAGTTTAATTTTAAAATGTTAGAGAATAATGAATAATACACATTTTTTCTTCGCCATGAAATTATAAGTTTAAAGTTAAGTATTACTTTATCTTAACCAAGACAACAACTGATAACCAAATTTAGATATTTATTATCATCATTTTGAGGTACATTATTTTGATTTGTCTTGCAAATGAATATTGAAAACTAATAATTAATGTTATTCGTCCGTGCCACATAAGTTTTGTAATTTATTTGTTATTCTTTATTGATTAGCCTTTAGTCTGTGTAGTAGTAAGAACAATACACAAAAAAGGTTTTTAAATATTTTTTTCAATTCAAATTGAATATTAAAAATAGCACATTAACAAAAATATCTTAGAATATAAAAACAATAAAAAAATATCTTTCGAAAATGTAGACTTAGCTACAGTTTAAATACTTAATTAGTAAAAAAAAGAAATAAGTATTTAAAATTAATAGTTCTTAATTAAAATGATATTATTAATCACTTATGATATATCCATCTTATATCGGTGTTAAATATATCAATATTGGTAAAAAAATATGATGTTCGTCATGAGCTCTTTGAAGAAAGGCATTTTTATTACAATTGTACAATTAATATAATACAATTATACATTTTATATTATTGTGGTAAAAATTCACGAGTATAATTTTTAGTAAAGCGGAATTACAACAATAGGCCTCTAAATCTGATACTGGAAACTGTTGTGACGGGCGAACGGAAGGCTATGCATGATGTAAATGTAAAATGATTTCTCGACGTCTAGCGGAACGAAGGCATTAAGTGTAATATTATATCAAGTGTAATATTAGTTTCGAAAATAAATAAGTCATACGACAAACACATTTGATCAAGTGTCTTTTCGTTACAAGTGTTATCAACTATATAATGTATAACTTACATAGAATATAAATTTTAATCGCTCAGGTATTCGAGTGTGTGCTTAGAATGTCTAGAAGTTGAGTGTTGTTGCATTACTTTATTGAAGTTTTTTTATAGCGTATGCAATGGAAGCTTTCTCTGAGAGAACAATGAAGATTCTTATAAATTTATTAAGATTTTCTTTTTAAAATATCAGTATGGGCTTAATTAAATATAAAGAAATACTTTATAGTTTTTTTCTAATGTTATGAAATATTTTCTTTCATAATGGTACAACAGAATAAAAATAGTAAGTATTAGTTTGCATAACTATTTTTATTCTGTAAGTTTTTTATTTAATGGAGAGCCGTTTCGCTGCGTTGAATGGTAGTGGATAAAGCCTGCGGGGGATAGGCGTGAATATATATAAAAAAAAATTCATTTAATACACAGTAAAAAAAATGCATTAACGCGTTCATTGCCGCATCACGCGACGTCGCGGCCTATTATAATTTTATTTATATTTAAATATTATTATAATATATAGCCTTATTTATTGTAAAACTGTAGATACAATATATAAAAGTATATTTATCTCATAAAAAAACAAATTTATTTTTTATGTTGGCCATTTATGCTAAGATTTTGGCTTGGCAATGAACGTGTTAACAAGAGTAAAATGCGCACAGGCAGATTGAAAGGATTCCTGTCCAGGTTTTGAATTGCACCGTACTTTTTGTATAGGCGATGCGTCACCATAGCAGTTGTTAAGTGGGTACAGGAGGGGGAGGGAAGTGGAGCAGCTGTGCCCGCGCACCGGAGCAGTGAAAGTGGGTTGAATGCGGCGCCATTACTTTCAGTTTCTCTTGCGTGCACGCCTGCGGACTCGTTACAATAAACATTGCATCCCGCCGATTTCACGCTCCGCTAAATTTCACCTTTTCCACTCTGCTGCTATACTAATGTACCGGCCAGCCTGCCTGCCGATCGCGAACTATCTCTAGAAAGTGCTTTATTCCGTTCTGCCTTGCCGTTCTCTCTCTATTGGTTTTCAAGATAGTCGTATAAAAAAGCTTTTTATAAATTTAATAAATATTCTAGTAAGTGTATTGCAATTTTCTAAATCTTTTAAATAATTTACTTTAAAATTTGTTACGGGGACAGTTGGCGAGAGGCAATTTTATTTCTAAATTCATTATCACTATCATACGAAATAATTATATATTTTTTTTGTCTTACAGTTAGCAAACTGAAGTGGCAATGGAGTAGTCACGTTTATCAGAGAACCGACTACCGTTGGAGTAGAAGAGTGCTGGAGTGTATCATCGTTATGACAAACGTAGCGGAGGACGTTTCCTAGGTCTGATGGTGCGATGGACTGCGCAGGATCACTGTTGGATGATGAAGAAACTTTATGTATGAAGCCGAAGATCAGGCTATGTGGCACGTCTTAAGAAAAGCATATATCCAGTAGTGCACTGCTGCAGGCTATTGATGAAGATGTTATAAAATGTTATTATATATTTCAAGCAAATACATTAATACTAAGTAAATTACAACAATCAATTCGAATTCATAGTTAACTTAAAGATATATTAAATTCTGTTTACAATTCCAGTGAAAGTAGTTTAGTAAACGTTCTGCATAATGAACGAACCCGACTTTGGAGTTATAAAAAATCATTGGTTGCAGCTAACCGATACAAGTGGATCACTTTAAAAAACACGGTCACGGTTGTTATTCATCGGAATAAATACTATAAAAGTTAAGATATATTTGTTCCAAGTCTGGAATTGTTCCCATTAGATTTGTATGTGATACTATGCCCCAATATACAGGCCTTTTTTGGTCAATTCTTTTTTGGGGGCTCGCTAATTCTCGAAAGTTGTAAGTCCATAATTTTTGTAGCCCTCCTACCCCTTGCTAGTGTGTTTTGCAGAAAAGATCGAAGTAAATTAATTTTTTATCGTTTAAAATCATAATATCTTTAGAAAAGAATTTTCGATACTTTCGAAATTGCCTATAAATATATATATATATATATATATATATATATATATATATATATATATATATATATATATATATATATATATATATATATATATATATATATTGAAAATAAAAAACAATAGTTTTCTCATTGATCTCGTAAATAGAAAAAATTGGTAGTCACTATTATGAAGTCTGCCTTGTTTACTACTGTAGGTACGTAAAGTATAAATAAATTTACAAATTAACACTAAAAATAAATGTACTGACTAAAATAAATGAAATGATTATGGATTGTACACTACACTGAATATATCAAATCCCTTGAAGTAAATATTGTATTTGTTTTGTATCGCATGCAATTTTCTCAATTAAATCTGTATGAATCATTGACGAGCATTGAACTTAGATTTTGAATTAATATCAAATATTTTACATTAGACATATAGAAAGGAGCCACTCAAAGAAGTGAGAAACGCTACTAGTGTATGTTTTATATTTATGTACTCTATAATATAGCTTATCTAATGTTTAATCACGGTATTGTTATTACAATACCTACAAGTGTAATTCAGCGAACAAAGTAGTTGCCAAGCCATGCTTAGTGAGAACGATATTCGTAAGTACATGTTTTGGGTATGTTTTTTAAATGTCCACCTTTCCTTTTGGTATTTTGGTAAATGCTTGGTTTATAGGACCTATCATCATCATCGCCACCATTAATTGCATTGGTGTTTATGGTATAGCCTATGTTCAGCATATAGCAGTAAACTGCTTTATGCTGAAAATAGGCCTCTCAAAGGTAAGAAGGATATGCCCGCATCCCGTCATCTTGCACCGAATACTGCGTTTTGTTGTTAGGATTCATTTTCAAGGTAGCTATACCGCCATTTAGTCTATCGTCGATTCGTAGTTTGTATAACAGTATGAGTCCCTTGTTCCTACGAAGTGAGCTTGACGGTGGAGGCCTGATGTGATTGCGTCTCCTTATAACACCCCTTATATACTACCCATTTATAAATATTTTTTGAATATTTCATAGTACATAACTAAGACTACCTAATTAGCCCAATAGCGGTTTGCCACTTATGAAGTCCATAGTTATGGGTTCTGTTCCCGTATATAGGATAGAGTTATTCTAATACTAACATAAATTAGTCTTAGAACTCTAATATATGTATGGCCTATAGATATTTATTCCGAATCTGAATACCTGGCCACTCTTCCTTGGACAAGGTTAAATGTTAATTCCTCCAGAAATTCCTCTGTGGCCAACAGTATATACGGACAGTATATATGAATCGTAAAAAAACTAATTACGTCAAAAAAAACGTGAAAGTGGTAAAATTGAAAGGTTTGTTCGAATTACGTAAAAGTTCGAGTTACTTTAATTATTTTTAGTGATTCACATATAACAATTTAACTTGTACTAAAATCTTGATTGGTACACTTTTGTTAATGCTATTAGAAAACTCTCGAGTTAAAGAAGTGCTCGATCTGCGTGGAGTGTGGCCTAGAAAGTGCAGTACCAGTGACTTTCGTCGCTGGCGCTCGCGCGATCGCGTTCGTGGGTTGCGTGGGCTACCGCGAGTTGGTCTCGTCTCATTATTCCACGCTCGAATTATTGGATTCTGGTTTACATACGGTTTTAGAGAAGCGGCCAGATTTTAAAGAATTTATAATGTTTAGAGATACTAAGAATAATATTTCCAAAAAATACACGTCAATTTTTACGTTCAAGAGTAATTAAACTTTCGAAATTAGGAATTTTATTGCGTTTATTTAACATAAGTTTAAAGAAAACTTTCGGTTACCTATTTGTACTGCATCTTTCTCTGAGTCCTAAGTTTCCCTGATGGGGCATTGGGCGGACACGACGCTTCTCCACTTCGATCTGTCATCTGCCATGGGTATTTGGTTGATATTATCTTGTCTCGCAGAATCTCAGAATCGCGTTATGGAAAATTTCAGGGAAATGCTTAAACCAGCGTCGTACAGGGCAACTGCCCTTCAGATGTCGTTATCAGGTCAGCCCACAGCACTGTAGTGATACATTCATAAATGTATCACTAAAGCATTAAAACCTTTTATATTATTTTAAATTTTTTTGACATTTGTATTATTCAAATTATAATTGAAAAAGAAATAAATTGTTTTAAAACAAAATGCATTAGTTCGACTCACAAAACATTGAAATTATAATATATATATATATATATATATATATATATATATATATATATATATATATATATATATATATATATATATATATATATATATATATATATATATATATATATATATATTCAGATATAAAATGTACAATGAAATGCAAGAATAAATTAATAACATTTTGAAGAATTTTATTTGAAGAAACCCCCTAAAGATCCCGAGTGTCGCCGTAAGCAGTACGGCAGGCACGTTATTTTGCTAGCGGGGCTGCCGCTTCAAAGCCTACAAACTTTCTTGGTTTTGTTTCGGATGTCTTCCCTGGTGATTAATTCTGTTTTAAGGCGCAGAATACTCGCGTTTCGCCATGTGCCTTTGGCATCTACAGCATTAAAATAGCGAGCACGCAACAGCGTGGCTGTAGAAGGTCCCGGGTTATATGACGTGGACGTGGACAACGCAGACTGTCCGGGGCACTGCTGTCTTCAAGTGTTTCACCATTAACACAGCAGTTGGTTACTTGGTATTTTATAGAAGTCACTAATCACTAATTGCATACGACCTGCTAAATATATTAATGATTACCACTTGATACAATTATGAACTATAATCTTAATATAATACTTTTGACGAGCACAATATTGTTGATATTTATCATACATATGTACATTAAATTTACAACATAAGTTACAAACGAATTGAGCTATCCACGTGCTCAGCATACGATGCCGACAAATGTGAAACATCATCATACATCCGCTTGTTTCATCCGAAAAGAAATGAACGAAAATGAAAGTGACCTAGTTCCCCGGCCCCTGCGGCCTCTTTGCTTTCTCTTGCTTTTTATGTATGAAATCCACCTCTTTATTGTGTTGATGCTCTTTCACCGTCGCTTTTGGTTAATTGCTCAATACTGATGAGTTTCATGGATGTAAATAACAAAGAGTACAAAATACCATGCTATTTATTATTGGTACAAGATTTTAGTTGACCTAAAATACATAATTTATTTAAAATTGAGATGTTTATTATTATATAAATACCTTAGTTAAATTAAAGGAACCTTTATGAAAAGTCAAAAAATCTTATACAAATAAATATTAAATTAAAACATTTAAAATTGCATAATGGTATCGTTTCCATTATCACAGTCCAGTTCCAGTATCACAGTCTTTTTGCGAAAAAAATGTTTGTATATTAATATTTATTACTAACAAGTTGTCTTTTAATATTTTTGGAATATGAAGTAACAAATGTCATATTTTAAGAGAAAGCAAAGTGTTTAATAATTTATTATCCTCCACATATATTAAAAGCACATATATTAAACGTTAATATGTAAAAATTAAAAACAAAATAATAATACAATATGTTACGAAATAGATTGACCAACTTAACTTTAGAGTTGTTGTAATAGTAATACGACCTCAATATATTTTGGTAAAACGATACTTAAGGTCGGCGTTTGTTTAAAATATAATTAAAAATTATTTTCCAAACTTCTTAGAATTAAGAATCAGATAAGATAGATCTATGAATCAGTTTATTAATTATATTATATATTTTACAATAGAAAGTTGTTTTTATTGGTATGTGTCAATTACCAATTTTTGCTTGGATATTAATTTACTTGTTTAACACAAACTAACTAATGAAAATACCAACCAACTATAACATAAAAAATGACAAAAGTTGAAATAGTCGAATTGGTTAGGGTCGGGTTTATTATCTGATGTCGAGGGTTTAATTCAAACCACTGAACTGTTGATGTGAACCATTTTTCAACACAAGCTTTAAGGAAATCAGTTAGCGTGTTTAAAAGCAATTTTAGTAATGTACATATATAGTTTGATTTTTTTTATATCATTACCTACGGTACCGTTGTCATACCGTCACACCGTGCATTTCTGGTTTCATTGGGTTTTTACAGCACGATGATCATTTTTTATTACTTCCTTTAACTTAGTGTACAATTAGATTAGTTTTTTTATTTAGATTTGAGATGTATGTAGTGTACAATGAAATTAGTTAAAATGACGTAAAAAATTAGCTTGTTGACCTATTTGTTCGCTAAAATGAGGAGCTGTAGATATGGCAGCTGGATGAAGCATCAACCAATCATCTGTCAGTTGATTATATCGACTGAGACGAATGACAATCGAGACGGCTTAGTTATGGCGACCGAGACGGCTTAGTTATGGCGACCGAGACGGCTTGGTTATGGCGACTGTATGTGAAGTCAACCCAGTAGTTGACGAGCATAACCGAGCTTGTGACTGACGTCGCGGAACGTAACATGTTGCTCACGATACAATCAACAATATCATCAATACTGTGGTAACAACCCACTGCTGGAAATTGGCCTTCCTCAAAATTTAGGGGTGCATGGATTTGTTTTATTTTATTTAAAAACGTTATATATTTAATAAACAAAAGTAAGGCATTAAGGATTTTCTGTTTATTTAAAACAACTGCAAGGAAATTTCGGCTTAGTTTTCCTTGTTATTTCAGACTTTTGACTTTTATGTGCAATCGGAAGATTTTCAATAAACACTGTTTTATTAAAAAGCAAAACAAAATAATTTAAAAAACGCATACTCAATTATCAAAACATCTTTGACATTGTTTTTATTTCCTCGATTTTTTGTTATTTTAGGTTAAGTTGGAATACTAATTCTTAAATAAATAACTTCAATTACGTTTCTATTTTAGGTCGTATACTGGTATAGAAGAATCTTACGTGTGTACAAACTCATACTGCAATACAATGATCGTTTTCTATTTAACGTTGTGTCATCATAAGTTACGTACATAAATCGGTCAAGTGCCTCTGCCCTCAAATGGAGTGAACCGCGTTATTTCCCGTTTTGTGTTGTATTATACTCGTATATACCTTTACTGAAGACGTGGGTAGATATTAATCGAGGTAAAAGACCTCTAACGCGATGCGAAATAAGGAATATGATCCAAGGTTTTATAAAAATGTTGTACATTTTGCCATAACATTAGAATATACGAATCTAGGTTAATATTATTTGATGAAGTGTATATTTTTAAATATGGGTAAAATAATAATTGGACATTAAGGTTTCAAATGGGTAATAACTGCAGCTCTGATTATTAACTAGATCTTTGATATGCTAAATTGTGTCTTTATCTAGTTACCACTGAAATGTGAATAATTTTCTACATATAGTAGTTAACAAAATTCTATCAAAAAGAATATTACTAAGAATTATATATGAGTAATTTATTATATGTATTCGTATGAGTACTATATGTTATTATATAGTTTTAGTTTTCAGATTAATTTTTTCAGATCAGGGTGTTGTGCGTGCGATTTAGGTTCTGTGGAACGTGAGCAAAACGAAGTCATTGCTGCCCGTACTTACTAACATTGTCATTTAATGAAAATACTTCATAAGCACTTAGTAACATATTTGTGGTTAATGAAAACATCAAGAAAACAGCTTTTTTTATAAAATAGAACAAGACAAACAAGCAAGAGTTCCATCAAATGGCAAGCAATTGACGCTGCTAATAGATATCTAGGACATCAAAGAATATTTGTAGCCTATAAGCCCACATCTGAGGATACCATAGAAGGCATGTGGATTACGCCTATCAGCATTGACGTTCGGCGGCTATTAGTATACTCATAGTAATTCTTCTCGCAAATAAAAAACCATGTGCATAGCAATGGGGAATATTGCCTGTCACTTTGTCTTTCATTGCAAGCTCTGCATTTGTAAACTAAGGTCATTGATTAATTTTATGTCATGGATCAAAAATCTTAATATTAATCTTTGTTTACACGGTGAAAATTCATCAGGCATATTGGTTGTTTACATTTTTGAAATTAACTACATGTGTAGTAAACACAGTGTTGGTCAGACCCTTTATACTGTGAAGGGTCATTAGAGAGGTGCGTATGCACGTGCCATACGCTAGGGAGTCACACACACACACACAGCGATAGAGATAGCCATGGGTCAGCGACCGCCACGAGGCCGACGTCCGCTGACGTAACGTTACGCGAATTCCGACCAGCTCCTCACCCCTCTGCGCACCGCTGCGCTACGCTCTACGCCCCACCCCGCACCGACCCAATTATTTCGAATCCACTTTGTTAGTGCATCGTTAATTATAACGCGATGTTGCATCGCACTGCCAATTACGTTCTAATTCTGATTCAATCAACAAGTCAATCAAGTCATTTGCGATCTATAAATATGAGGAAGTTATTTTGGTTCTGATGGTTGTCTTTCTTTTTTTTTATAGTGTTTCTCCCACTAGCAAAAATTGGCACTCAGTTCTGCGTAACCATCTCTGTCTTTGGCGATGCGGAACAGTTTAGCAGTAGGTACACGCTTTCCTCGTTAACCTCCTAATGTTGTGTAATCAAAAATTCTTCTGTCTGTTACCCATGATTTTTCACATTATGATTTTACAATAATTTGTAGCTTAATTATTGTATTTTTTAACAGTCTGCAAAACCGTATGTTCGTGCTTTACCACTCTAAAACTGGATTTGAGGGACAAATTTGTTCCAACCTAGAACATAAGGTATCTCTGTACATCGTTTTGTCAACAACGTATGTTACTGATTTGCAAGATATTGTTTATGAATAAAAGAAACAGCGTAGGAAATAATAAAACACAATCTTATGACCATCAACATTCAAAGTGACGAAGTGTAATTTTTATGTTAGGTTTCAGTGTTATGTTCCGCTCTACGGGAAAACTGGCGATCCATTTGCAAATTTTCGTAGGCAGCACATAGCACGGACTACTGCTTCTTTTAATAGCTTTACTGCATCTTCAACAGATATAATTAACGTAAGTGGCAATTTATTAGCTTTTCACCCTTAATTGTACAAATTATCCTACTAGTTCTATCCTATCCTATCCAACTAATCCTACTCCTACTAAATAAATGCGAAAGTTTGTGAGTATATATGTTTGTTACTGTTTCACGAATAAATTACTGGACGGATTTGGATGAAACTTTACAGTAATATAGGATATACATCGGAATAACATATAGGCTACAATTTGTAATGATTTTATGTAATTTTTTGGTCGTAATATAACGATACATATCAAGTCGGAAAAAATCTGGCCTCTGGAAGCTATCTTGACGTACGCTGCCTAAACCATTGGAGTTACACAAAGATGATGTACCGTATGATTGTTTGTTTTCAATAGTTCTAAATAAAAGTCCGCGACAGCATATTCTTCTTTTAGCTTTCAGAAGCCACTTTTGTCATAGTGGCTTCTACCTTTTATGTAGAAGCCACTATGACAAAAGTGTGAATCATAAATTAAGTAAAAAAAATATATTTATTTATAATGATCTCTCACGAAACTTAATGTCGCAGACCAAATTCCACGCGAGCGAAGCCGCGGGCAAAAGCTAGTATAACGGTATATAGCGCCACGATGAAATTGTAATTGGCTAACTTTGAGCTAAATTGGTTAGCTGTGTTTGAGATACTAGGATGACAATTTATTGTCAAGTGATATCACACTGGCGGTTAACGCGTACGTGGCATTATCTGCATTGTACCGACACAAGTTGTATGTATCAAATAGTCTATTGTATGAGTCTGATAACGACGAGCGTAGACTCGTCACCGCCGATCGCCGCAAATTGGCCTTGTACAAGTCTTCCTTCACGGCTTTGTATCTAAAAATGGATATCACTTGCAGTGATCACATATGATTTAAAATATGAACGGCATTGTCAGTTAATTCAATAAGTGCAGGATCGTAGTCACATGAAAAAGATTACTAATTAAACGCAAATATTAGACAAATAATTATATCTTATACTTGCTGTACTTTAACTACCATTCATAAAGATAATAAAATTCAATTTTAAAAATGAGATGACTCGTAGCAGTCTTTATATGCAAAGATAGAGGAAATTACATTTACCTACATTTCTTTTTTTTAAATATGAATAAGAAGTAGATATTGATGCGGAAAACCTTTACTATGTGAACAGTCAGAAAAAGATCCGCGACAAACAATCAAAAAAAATCCGCTTGTCGCGGATCTTGGCTAAGTAAAAATTCCGACTGTCGATGAGTTTTATATTCCCTAAATATGTAGCTTTTACACGAACTTACACGAAAACGAGCTTTACACAAATTTAAAATTCGGTAAATTTCAGTATACGATTATCAATATACTACATATAAAATACAAACAAAAAAAAAAAGAAGATAACATTTTCGTTTGAAATATATATTAAACATATAAAAGCTTTTTAGATTACTCTCCGTTTATTCTTTTTAATACTAAGTTCAAGAAAATATCTGATTCCTAACTATAAATAATATGTTTTAAAATAAACTGTAAGATCCATGTCACGAAACTTAAAAAAAGAATTTGATCATTTATCATTACAATCCTCCGTGAAGTTGTCAAAATCAAAGCAAATGGGTACACTACACCAAATCAAGTTTCACACTTGACATAGCCATTGATTAATGAATGAAGACGGTGCAATGGTATTAAAAAGATCATATACATAGAGGTATGAATTTAATCAATTGAATATTCATACATATGACGCACTTATAGTACAACGCAATTATACTGGAACATGACCTTGTGATTCTCGCGTGGCAGACTGTTGACGTCAGTGCATCATAAAACATTTGTTTAGAAAAAAATCGCAGCGGTCATTGAATGTCACCCCTTCCCGCAGGGACGAGACGCCCGCGGCCCTCTAATACCCCACTGTCGTACCAGTCACATTCAAAATCGACACAACACTCGGTGACAAGGCGTCATACCTGCACCAGGTCACTTCTATTATGCTCACTTTAAAAATAACAATAGCAGGGGATCAGATCAAACGACCTGTCAATAATAGATTTGTTTTTAGTTAGTTTAGAGACTAACACGTAATACGTATATGATGTGGGCTTTATTAAACTAAAATTCCTAGGTTTATATCCTGCTAGAAATGGTTTGTTACTAAGAGTGATAAACAGATTGTTGTTTTACACAGCCCATATAGTTTCCACTGCTTACCACGGAGCTTCCGCGTTTCTGGGGAGAGGATATTAAAGCAAAACGCTTGAGGAAAGCGGATTGACGAGATACTCAGGCTTTTTTATATCATAGCTGGCAAACGAACATACGGGCCAATCCAGTGCTAAATAAATAGCTTTTGGTTGTACAGAAAATATTATGAAACACTTTAAAGATTATAATATAGCATCTGCAGCCTAATTATCAGAATTCGTAAATCCAAAAAAATAGTTTTTTTCACTTCTCAATTTTGACGCTACGGATATCGGATAGACAACGGAGAACCTTTATTCTTTAAAGTATATTTGATAGAATATTTCATATTTACCTCAAAAATACCACGTTTCACAAAAAAATCTCAAACTGTGAAAACAATCAGTTTTTTGTTGTTTCTGTAAAATTTACTCATATATACTTACGAATTCAGATAATTAGGTTGGCGATATGACAGAGAGAGGTAATTCAAATTATCAAAAGTGATTATATTTTACAATACAATATAGTGTAAAGAAATATATATAGAAACATATAGAGTAAATAAACATATGTGTGTATGTACATATATGTTTTGAAAAGGCTTGCAACACATCTGTAAACCACTGGTGTTGCAAGTATCACGTTGCAGGTTACACGTTTAACTTTTAATATAATACACTAAGGTTTGTTTAACTAGTAAATTAGATAAATAGAAGGTAATATTAAAAATAATTTATTATCAATTTACTCGCAGCATTAGTGTCGATAATTGTGTAACAGACAAAAATGTCCTTGCGCTCTTACTGACGTATCATTCAGTTAGTAATTACTAGTATACCACAGATATGATATCAAGGCTAATTTTATGGATACAGCTTCGAAATTAATTGATCCGTTTGTCTGCACATGAATTTGTCAATATGTTTCATTTTTATTTTTATATGTGTAAGTGTGAAGTAGGATTACTTTATAGAGGATATAGGAAACAAGCTCAGCTGAACTTTTAAGAAGGGCCAGGTCAAGAGTACCCTCAATCGGCGGGCTTGCATGAGGAGAATGAGTGTGGAGGAAGCAAGGGAAGTATGCCGAGATCATAGCAGATGGATATCTGTGGTCTCTGCCTACCCCTACGGGAGACGGGCGTGACGATATGTATATATGTAGGAAACAAGCATGGGGATCTGTAATACTAAGCACACTACAAATTCATTGCCTAACTCATGCTAAGGATGTGTATGTAATATGCTAAGGATATGTAGATGGAGTGGAAGGAGGAAGTGAGCGGAGGGGGAAATGAGTTAGGCTTCCGGACCCCTGAACTTAACATAAGAAACTCGGTAACATGAAAAAAGGCTATCACTTGTTGCTGCTACTTTTGTTTGGCATGTTTCTTTGGCATGGAAACGGACTGCTATACGAGGATATGTAGTATAGGAAGTTGATAAGGTGTCTTCGCATTCGCCGGCGGGTAGATTATATATGTGAAAGCTTAACCGTTTATGGTAGCGTTAATAAGAGTTTGTGCTGTCCACCGTGACTGCTCTTCCGGATCATTTAAGACATGTTTAGGTTGTTTACTTCGAATAAAGTTGTAGGTTAAGGTTTTTAGAAACTTTTTTTATTATAATCCCCTTTCATGCAATGAGTTCTTCGTTTAAAGCGTTCACCCATCTTTTTGTAGGCAGATTATCGATGATATGGACGTTTTCATTATTGTCGCGTTTGCGCATGTATGAGAAGTATCCATAGAGCGTTCAATATGTATCTATTTTATCTTGACTGTATCGTTAGTTGTCACCAATTGAATCTGATACTCTTTTGATAATGATTACAAGTTCAATAAAATACAATAAATAATTACAAGTTCAATCACATTAAATATTTTTTTCAAAATCATGAAATAATGTAGCAACCGTTCAAGGATATATTTTTAAAATTTGTATTTTATTAATTCTATAAAAACATATATTTCAATTTTTCACTATTTGAATTGTTAATATGATAACCATAATACGACGTACAGTAAGTACATCTGGATAATACATTATCCTGGTTTTTAAATCAGCAATTTAACTGCTTAATGAGTTACAATATACCCATTGAATTTTAAACAAAACAAAAATATGCAATTAAAAACAGTCTGCAACAAGTTTTTTTGCAGCCAAAAAATTGACTATATATATTATTAGACTACGGTGTCTATATATATATATATATATATATATATATATATATATATATAAAGCCTATACTCAAAAGATTCATTCGATGCTTAATCGGTATTAACTTACATTTATTAATATTTCATTATTGTAAATTATTAACTGTTCTAAATATATATAATGTATGTTATAAATTTTCACTAATTACTATATTCACGAACCAGTATAAGTTGTATAACCTAAGAAATGACATTATACTCTTTTGTTATTGAGCGCATAATTTACACTTATGGCATTTTTCACGTGTAAGGTTATTGCGAAGCTGGATGCACGCGCGACCTTGCAAGGGTCTTCGAGGTTTCTGAGGGGAGTGGGAGGACGGGGGTCTCCGAAGAAATGCGCAAGCACATTGACGTGCCCATTATCAGTGAACCGCTTATCGCAACTGCGTTCGCCACGTGTTGGTGTCCATTATTCACGCACTTACGTGACTGCGCATCGCTAAATAAACCTAGTTAGTCATCTTTATCCTTACTAGTGGTTGTCGTGTGGTCGCATTCAACCGCAGTTTATTAAGTTTTTAATTCACTTTAGTATGTGATGTTTTCCTTTAATTATGCCAAATATGCTTTTAAGGTTTTCTAAACACTGTTTTATTAATTTTTTCTTTAATAACTTTATATCCTTAAAAGTCTATATTATATGATTAGGTACAATATATTGAAGATGTCCGTCTAAAATATTTGAGAAGCCCGACTTGACTGGAAAATAAGAAAGACAACACGGCAACTGCGTAGAACAAATGATGCTGCCTTAGGCAGATGTGCGTGAATGTCTGTAGAAGGTTCTCGCTCATTCTAATTCAATTAAATTATGGCAATCACATCCGAGTACTTGAAGACATGCGTTATTTAGTGAAAAATATAATCACTTTATAATACAGGACTTCCATGACCTTTATCGATCAGACTTTCGTTTGGGTCCCGATTGTTGTTTATTTCACTGGTCCAGTGCATTTAAATAAACTAATAAACAAACTAAATACAATTTTAGTTTGATCCAAGATCTATTCTTTACGAGTTATCTTGTTTTAAATTATTCGTCTTAATATAATTGGTGGTTAGCGCTATTCAGTCACTCAGTGGGTAAACCATTTAAGTAAAAATATGTCGAAAATCACCGATCTTTGCCAAGAAGCACATGCACAATTCTATAATAGTATGCTAGGCTATTGAACGTCCTAATTTCAATAGAAAAGATAGGCGACGCTTTCTCATTAATAAATTTAAGTTACAAGCCGTGAGTAGTTTGTAAGAATTTAAGACATTACCAGCGATTTCAACTTATACCCGGAATGTTAAAGCAGAAGATTAAGAAATGCAATATGGTGGACTAGGATTATTTTAAATAATTGAGTGGACCACCAATACTTTTATCTACTCGGAACTAAAAGTGATTGAAATTTTATATAATAATAGAAGAATAAATACATAATATATATGTTTATTTATTTATTATTCTATTTTAAATGTGTTCATTGTTACGAGTGGTGCAGTTTTTTAAGCTTTTCGTTTTTTACGAGTATAATAGGTTAAATTCTTGATCAAAAGACCTCCTCATTTAAATTTTCGCAGAAGGACGGCCGAGGACGAACACCTCACCGGGACAAGGTCGTAATGAAGTCAAATAATCAAAAACACAAGTTTAAAATAGACTAGTTACGAAGGATTTTTCGGCTTTAGTAGAGTTAAGTGTAAAATGTTTTAAATCTTTATTTGTTCACATCTACCGCATAACAAGAATCCATTTACTACATTTTAACATTATTCTGGTATTCTTCCGTCGTGACATTGAATAACTGAATCATTTTTGTGCGTTGTATACGAGTATGTATACAAGTATTTTTCTGTAACTTTAATGTCACTTAAGTATAAGGTTTTTAATTTCTTTTAATTCTTTAGAGGCGTCATTATTATCTGCAATATATTTAGGGTATATTTTTAATTTTCCAGGTCGCATCTCTTCCCCCTTCTTTCTTTGCCTCCCACTCTTCTTCAATTTTCCCAAAAGAAAATGATGCATCTGTCATACATATGTTAATGGCCAGCAATGACTACTTATAGTGACTCAAGAAGAACTTTATGCTTATCTATTAAAAAAATTAACGATCTTTATTTCCATTAGTACCAAATTAAATCGATGATATTGTGTATTATCTATGGTGACATCTTTAAAAAATCAAGTATCAGTGACACACGGAATACAAACTTAACATTTCTATAACTTTAAACAGAACAAGCTTATCGGTGGTTTAAGCACTGAAGTTTGCTCGCTCTATTTTGCAATTTCACGTTGTAATATTCAGGTCAATCACCACTAAGGATTACGAAAAGAAAATGAGAAGTAATTGTATGTATAAAAATAGCTACGGTGGTATTACATTCAAACGACAGGCTTAAATCTTGGGAACTTAGTCACATGATAGATTCTGCTTTGTAGTTAACAGGATAGAATAGATCATCTATAAAGTATTGCAGAAGCAGTAACCAAGCGCTAGTTTTGTGATACATACAGTATTGTAGATGTCTATGGGCGGTATTGATTACTTTCCAGATGAGGTGTTTTTCGCTTGCTTGCTCGTTTGTCTCTCTATCCTAAAAAAGCGGTCGAATAAAATCAAAAGGGGATATCCACATTCCCGCGCAATGCGGCAAAAGCCCCGGGGACTAACACCCCACTACTCGAGCTTCATCGCGGAGGGCGAATGTCTCCTAGTCTTGGTGTCGCTGTTCCCAGCGGCTTTTAAAAGGCGTCTTTATCAACTTAGCGTCATTATGATGTGACTGAATCTATGTCTACATGGGGTCCATCGCAAGTCGTCTCCCGTTTTCCTAGCTGGGCGGCGACTGGCGGAGTTTGGTAAAACACGTCTTTCGAGTGGACGTGCATGTAAGGGACCAATACGGTTAAAAAAGAGGTGCCGGCCTTAGAGATATATGTAGCCTTATTTTTTTCCAAAGGTTCTGATGTCGTATGGGTTCGGAGATACCGTAGCGATGCGTTTTACCCATAACTTGTTTATGCGTATAGGTATATAGTACTTATGGGGAAAACGCACAATACTACGTCGTTATTGATTTACCAGGAAGGCTTATATCCAGTAATAGTCTATTTCGGCTGTGTTGATTGATTGCACCTCATTCGATATATTGAACGTTAAGCTTTTTTACGTATGTATGTACGTGTAATACATACATCTTAACGTCGTTCCTATTGCTTGCTTGTTCTAGATAACAGCGATAAAATACTGAGTACAACCACCTTAAAAACGACGCCGGTGAAAATAAAGTATTAAACGAATGGTTGACACATCTACTGTTCTGCGTATTAAACTGGTACTTGTGAGTACACATGTACCTATCTATGATTCAAGTCGAAATTTTAGTTAAAAGAAATTTGCGCGAGCGCAGTGAAGTGATAAAACGAAAAAACAATTATCTTATGATTAACGAACATACTTAGAAATGAAATTTAAAAAAAACACCTAACTATCGACAAGAAATTGTGAGCATTTATGAGTTTGTGAGCATTTAATAGTCTCAGAGAGTTTTTTTACTAATTACATTTAATTTTAAGTTAATGTTTACAAATAAATAGGTCAAGGGAATTCTTCTATGCTGCATGTAAAAATCGTGCTACGTAAAAGTTAGGCATATAGGCATAAAAAATAAATTTAGTACGTATTATTAGGTATGCAACCTAAATTCTCGCTGTTTGTCATAAGATTGCTCGAGCAGTGTTGGTTGATTTTGCGTTGGTTGGTTGATTTTTGGAAGCCATTTCTAAGCGATTGCATGCGTTATAATTTGAAGCCAAGGAACGTTTAGCGTCGTTTTTTTGAAAAACTGTTCCAGCGGCAGAAAAGGATGAAGCAAACCCTGTTTCATCGCATTGTGACGGGTGATGAAAAATGGATTCATTACAGCAATGCAAACAAAAGAAAGTCATGAGGACTGCCTAGCCATGCAATTTGTCATCATCATAGTCATGTATTTTAGGTACAATTCGCACAGCTATCGGAGTGGGGCATTGAAACCAAACACGCTTATATTTTAAATCGTAATAAATCATAAACTAATTAAGTACACGTGCATATACTTAGGCACGGTTAAGTTAATGTACCGTATTAATGCATTAAACAAATTGACGGAGAAGTTAAAGTGTAAATCTGGTTTCAATTGTGTTGACAATAGATCCATTACAAAGCTAGTTAGCGACCGGAGCGATAGGTGTCGTTTGTACGACGCCGCGAGGGCGGGCGCGCGGTCGTCTCAAGATCAAGGTCGAGCGGCAGACGCGCGGCAAGGTCACCTGTGTCCGCCGCCCCCCCCGCAACGTCGCACCCCCGCACCGCGCGCGCGCGCAAATATTTGCGACCGTCTGTCCTCCGCGACCGATATGCCGAGGTCGGCCCGTCAAATAGACCTTGAAGTAATATTATCCGACCTCTTCTGTATGAAAGACGAACTGATACTGATATAGTGCCTTTGTCATATGAACGCTGTGTGTTGCGCTTTCTTATGCACCTACACGGTTGATTATTGTGTTATTTGATATACAGCTTAATGTCCAGTTACTTGCACTATCAATATTCTTTTGCTACTAAATCATAAATTATAGCGTGTTTAATCTATTGCATATCTGTTTGCGCAATATACAAAACAAATTACTCAGAATAATATCACAGCGTAATACAATACATATATCACAATATATATTATATTAATAGGTTACATCAGTTTTTTTAAATGCATTTATTATTTGAAAATTACATATAAATAGCTTGAACATAGGAAATTAGTCATATTCTTATCACATTTCATAAAGCCGTTGTGAAAAAACCCTTAGAAGCATACATGTCTAATGCGAATTAGCAGAGCACTAACAATAAGAATACATTTAACCACACCTATATTTATCCCGATGAAGGAATAGAATCCGCGACCATTGTCTGTGAAATCAGTACCTTCGCTATTGTTCAAATTAGGTTGTCTGTTTGATTTTTTGATTACCTATTATACTTATAATTATAATTCGATATTTTGTCTAAAATGGCACTTCTTTATTATTAGCTTGTTGCTCGCTTTCTTCGATTAGTTTTTTTTTAATAAAAATATGACGTTACACATTTGTGCTCCAAGTTCTATTTCTCTTATCACTTCATAAATATAGTAGTAGTAGTTGATATTGCTGTGGTGAAATCACAAATTACGTCGTTTGAGCAAATGTGTTTACAATTCAATTCTTTGTTTATACAAATGTACATTTGTGTAAGGACACCGTTCATTACTCAGGATTTCGAATAATAAAATACAATCGGTTTTCCATAGTTAAAGGTCATTTAAGCAGAGGTAGGTACATTGAATTAATGTATTTTTATTTTGCCTTGGTCTGTATCAAACGCTTGAAATATGAGTTGCTGTGGCTGCAATAGTGTGTTTCCGGAGTGATGACACTCAAATAATTCTTTATAGTGTATCCTAATCTTCATCAATTAGTAGTATCTATAAGAAATGGTTAAAAGTTACAGAACATATGGAGATTCTATAAAAATTCTCCTAAAAAATTGGTTATAGATGTCAAGTGTACAGGAACATTACACAAAAAGCAATATTTCGTTGAAGTCTTGGTTTATCCATGAATTTTTGATGAAATTTTTTCATACGTTTGGGGGAGATTTTACAGTGTGAGACAATGGATATAGACAAAATATATTCGGGGATCGAAATATAAATTTTTGCTCATTACACACATTATACTTTCGGTTAAATTTATAAGTTTTGTTTTTTATGTCTACAATCAAAATAAATTATTTAAGAAAATTGATTAATCAAAATATTAAACCTTATAAGTCGTAAGTCACGTGACAACAGTACTTTGTAAGTCACGTGGAAGGTGACAAGACGAGACATCTTGAAAGTCGCTCTGTCTGAAATGCTGGCACTATTATTGCCTTATTAGTTAAATATCCGTAGCAGAGCAATTAACATCTCCAGTTATATATCATTATCTTTTCCAAGTATAGGTACGGAGAGAACAGTAAAACTCGTTTTGGGTTTGACTGTTTCCGTTTTGGAAATTTCAATCTGAAATTCAAACCGGTGGTTTGTGGTTGGTAGTCGTGCGAAAACTTTGGTCGACAATAACGGATTGAAGACGATTGTGAAATCTGATCAAAATCAATCTACGGATGAGTTAGCAGCAGTGAAGGAATTTTTAATCATAGTTACTTGCGACGAAAAGTGGATTCTGTTTGACAATCGCAAGCGCTCAGCAATTTGGTTAGATTCTGGTTCAACACATAACCAATGCTCCAAACAAGCGGTCAGCAACATTCAACACCAAAGAGCCACAAGATGGTAAAATGAAGAAGAATTGGGAGACAGTTGTGAAATTAAAAATGCTCAAACATTTTATAATACTATGGTTACGTCATTATAAAAATTATTTATTACGTAAGTATATTCAGTTTGATTTAGTAAGAGGACTGAGTAAGACTTTGATTTAGTAAGAGAACTGAGTAAGACTCAATACTCAGTTAAAAAATAGTCGCGAGCCGCAAGTAGAGAGCAGGAGGGCCGCAGGTTGTCGACCGCTGCTCAAAACAAACGGTGTGATTCCTTACAGCTTCTTATCAAACGGGATGAGAATTACTGGGATGAGACAACACTCACACACATTGGTGGAGAAGCTCGCACATCTTTAAATAGCTTTAATCAATCCCTCATCTCCGCTGCTTCTGTACAACGCACGACCTCTTACTCCACAACCAACTTCAAGTTACAAGAGATAGATAGGAGAGGAAGCTCTCCATCATCCGCCATAGTCACCAGACTTTGTGCCTACAGACTCCTTCTAGAATTTAAACAACTTTATGGTGGGAAAAAAATTCAATACCCGAGAGGAATTTTCTACTGAAAATTTGAATAGTTTGTTACCTCCTGTCCAGCTGATTTCTTCAAGAAGGATATCAATAAACTCGAATCGATGGAATCACTGATTCATTGATTGGGCGCTCTGTAGAAATCCTTGTAGTACTCTTATACCAAATTTTATTTTTATAAAACACCACGACCTTACAAAAATAGCGATCTGTGTTTGCGACTAACTTTATTACGTCGTGAAAACATTCATATAGGAATTTTGACAATTTCATAATGCTAAACGTAGTTTGAAATTGCTGTTTGTTAAAAATACCTGGATAGATTTATAAATAAAAATAGAGATACAGTAATTGTACCAAATATTTACAAGTGATAGATATAAGTGATATTTGAAAAATATTAAAACTTACTAATGTAATAATCGGATAGGATAACGTAATCGTTATCCTATTCAATTCAGCTACGATGACCTTTTTTTCAGAAATTCCAGAAGTATCAATTGCGCAGCACTTATATATTTATCTTAAGCGTGTGCGCACAGAACGTACCCTGTTGGTCGGATCTTCCTTTATTTGATATAGTGTTTTTTCAAGGAGGAAAATCTGATGCAGTGATTTCGAGACATATACATATTATATCCATGGACCCGAAAATTAATTTTTATGATTATAACAAACTTTAATTTCGACTAGGATTTGAGTCCTAGAACCCTTGGCTCAAAAATCAGGGGTTCGACCCACCGAGCGGTCGTCTTAATTTGCGAGTTGCCAAAAGAAGTAATAGATAAGTTAAAAACGGCATTTATTTCGGCTTAATAATCAAATTTACAAATTAGTAAGAAGATTTTGTAATTGACGATTAAGTTAGTTAATGTAATAAAATACTTTTGTTTTGGAACTTTACTGATACATATTTACTGTAATTAGTGATACATTCACAAACACGCATTTTTGAATGCCTTTTATTAAATGTTAAGGTGGAGACCCATGAAACTCCTAATTTTAAATGTACACTGTACCGTGTTTAAAGCAAATAAATAATACAGAATTGAATGTTAAAAGGATGTCATTGAGCGTGATGTGGTTATCGATAAATACTTTTTTGAGATTTATTCTTGTAATTTATTTTTTATTACAAACTGTCAACATGCGCGTTACACGATATTGTCTTTCACGATAAACATCTGCGGAGATTATATATGCTCCGTTGGAAAAAAAAAACGGGCACCTTACAGCTGTGCTATGGATAATATTAAAACTTTTAGCATATCATTAGCTTAGATAATTAAAAATTTCTTTTTTAGAATTTTTTTATTCTTTTATCCTTGAATCAGTGTTTTAGTCAATGTAAACAGAAATCCATCTGAATGTGTATTTTTATGGTACTTTAATAAAAAAAAGACGACTAACTAATAACGAGTATGCACCTCTTTGCAGCAATTACGACATTTAATCGTCTTGGCATGCTTTCCACCATGCTTTTGATGGTATCCTGTGGAATATGTTCCCACTCAGCCGAGATCACAAGTTTAAGCTCCCTGACTTTTTGTGGAGGTGGTTGGACAGATCGTACTCGCCTTTTTAGGAGGTCCCAGATGTGCTCAATGGGGTTAAGGTCGGAGCTCCACGCTGGCCAGTCCAAACGACGAATACCGACCTCTTGCATATAAGCATCTACATCGCCAGAACGATGGGCCCGAGCATTATCATCCATGTAAATGGCATCTTCACCAATTACAGTCAGTGCGGATAGTACATTTTGACAAAGGATTGCTTTTATATACCTTTGCGCATTTAGTGAGCCATTTTCAATGAATAGTACCTCGGTACGATAGCTGGAAGTTACAAAACCAACATAACAGATTTTCCGTCATAAGGGATGATTTCTTTAAAACACATATAAGCATAGCGTTTCCCTGGTCTTCGTAACACTCGCCAACGTCGGTCCACACCATGCATACAAATTCGAGCCTCATCGGAGAAGAGTACGCTACTCCAGGTAACGGACGTAACATTAGCTACACCCCTCTTCCAGCACCGCTATAATTTTACAGACACAAAGATATAGAGTTTTAAGTCACAATAATTAGGATGGTGCGACAAACATAAATTGTTCTACTAAAAATAACAAGAAGTTAGTTTTAGTTGCCTGATAGGTTATCTAACAACAAACCCACGAAAAGTAAGTAAAAAGTCACAAACTAAAAAGGGATTATTTAAAAAAGCAAAAAAAGAGTTTCGAATTTGCAATTAATTTGTTTTCATACCCAGACTCTTTATGAAGTGCCAGTAACATAGTTTGGCTATTAAAACCTCTAAATTAATATAGAAAAATCAAAACCCCCGTTTTTTTGCAAAGGAGTGTATATGTAAACTTATCCATGTACCATTGCACAACATACAAAAATGCATTAACATTGCATATTTTTTAATCATAAAATAAAATAAAAATATATAACATTTATTACAAGTTTTATTAATCATAACATTGCAATTTTAAAATTATATTTTATTACATATATTTAATACATTTAATATATGTACGTAAATATGAAATGTATTATAATATATGTACATATTTTATAATTATGTACATTATAAAATATGTAAAATATTTATTATTATAATACATTTCCGTTTCGTTTTTGGACTTATTGGCGCTAATTTACCTATTCATATTTTAAACTAGGTTTCTTGGAATCAATCTCAACTAGAGATAAATTCACCTTTTGTCAACAATTTTGAAAATAAAATTATTATGTTTGCGTCCAATAAAGAATTGAAATAAATAAATAAAAGAATTTTACAAATTTACATACAGTTTACACATGTATATTTTACATATAATAATACTTTGTGATGAAAAGTAATAAAAAGGTTTTATTAAGGTTATAACTGGGTCACCTCACCACATCCTCCCTTCCTGTCTGTCAGTTTCGTACAGCTCGAAGCATCCGGGCCAAGGTCTCTATGAATTATGGAGCACATGGTGTTATTTGGTAAAAATGTGTGTCAGTGCTCTTATTTCGCGGCCAAAGCTTTAATAATAGCGATTAAAGGTTCTAAATCGACAACAGGAGATAAGTTATTACGTTGTTTCATGGGATTGCTTTGTTAATTGACGTACTAATAATATATACTACCAATTATATTATAGATTAATATCCATTGTAGGTTTAATTCCAATACCTAGGTACTTGTAATAGGGACATTAATAAAATAAATATATTATCTTGATGTTAAAATTACTTTGTAGTAACTGACATAATTCAAATATATATAATATTTTTTAACCAAACAGACAAAAAATTAGGAACTTATTTAATAATGCTGATTTTTGAAAATATTTATTCAAGTATATCGGGAACTATAAAATAAAAGTGTAAACACACGAGTGCTATATTTATTGAAAATTTATAGTTAACTATAACCGTTTCGTTTATATGCCTTTCAACGTTAGGTTAGATAGGTATGGTGATTTTATTATATTATATTTATAAGAAGACTTCATACGCTTAAAAAGTATTTCATTATAAATTTATCCATATTTGAAATGTAGAGTAAATTCCATTCAATTGGCAAGAAACCGTTATAGAAAATCAGAAATTACTTGTTTCAGAACAACGGAAGCTTATAGCATGTACATATTTGTACGAAAAGCGAACAAGAGAGGCGCTCGGTCGGCTGCGCGCCGCTCTGTTCCCAAATGAGGTCAGTGGAACGCGGAGCATTACACTTGACCTCTTTTCGTCAAGTCCTTACCTCCGCCAGACCTTCACACTTTTTACAACGCTTTTACGAGCTAGGTCGGACCAATTAAGTTTCGTCGAACGCTCGTTGTAACAATGACGCCCCCGTTCCGGCCGTAGATGCAGCACAGCGTGCGGACTGTGGACTACGCGCCGAACACTCTTGACACACATTTTGTATTCCATTCAATGTCTATCGGTATTTTTGTTGATTATCGCGATATGTCTGTCTTAATGTATGTGGCATTGAATGTGAAATGAATTCATTCGGACGCATGTCCTCATCTTTTTTGACTGCACTGAACTGTTAGAAAAGTAGATTTTTGTACTGGTATTTGAACGTAGGTACTTTGTGTATTAAAAGTAATTTGAAAAATAATAAAGGGTATTTCTTTATAATACGCATAATACATATATATATTAAGATTATTAAATAAAAGTCGAGTCTTAAATAATATTAATTAAAAGTCGATAATTAATTAAATTCGATTTGATTTAATCTAGTATTTTAAATAATCAAAAATAAATTTAGGATGATTAATGGAGTCAGGAGTTATTTTGCGGAAATCCATTACTATGTGGACTTTTAGAATTTTTACTTAGCTTATAATAATGTATTTTTGTTAAAAAACACAAATCATAAATATTGAATCCTAATCAACAAAAAATTATAATTTTCATTGTGTTTATTGAAAAGGTGTGTAAGTTTGCTCCACTACTCCAAACAATATTTTTTGCAATTTTGGTAGTGTATGTATAAGGAGACTAAACAAATTTCGAATGACGATACATGTAAGTATATATATATTAATAAAAAGAATGATTGGTACGCAAGTGGCTGCTGTAGCAAAATTTTTGAACCAACGAACTATGACGGACATACATAAATGTATTTAAATACTCTGACACATCGGTTCCTAGTAAACAAGGTCAAAGTGACCTTGGAGGCAAATTGTGTATTTCGTATTATTATTTTTTGGTGTAAAATGATCGTAGTGACGAACAAGGAAGTCCTCGGGTGATTTGCAAATAATTAATCCAATAAAGAATGTTTCGTAGATAGGTATATGAAGACTATATTTGTGATTTTTATTCAGGGTCGAGCACTCTGCATGCGACGCAATTCAAATTTGTTAAGTTTGGTTATGTGAACGTGTCTATTTTTCTGACTTTTTCAGTCTGCTGTATGACGATGCTGGCAATTGCTGATTCAATCTAGCCAGCGGCAGATGTTTTCTGTGTTACGTATTGTAGACTAGCAGATGCGTTATGAGAAATATTAGTCATTTATTTCAATGAGCTCTATAAATTGATGCTTCCGTATCGTGAAAACGTGAAAACACATATAGTAATTTCTGTTTTTTATGGGATAGAAAGGCCAAAAAACAAGCGTATTACCTGATGGATAGCAACAAACGCAGTCCATAGACATCTGCAGCATCTTAAGCATTACAAAAGCGTTGCCAGCCCTTTCAGATATGTGCAGGATCCTTGTTCAATTGCTTTTTGTATGTGTAGTCTGAATCCACAGACTAGTAGTAATGTGTGGAACGAAGTTTGTAGAAAAATGTAGTGTTTTGGATCATCACTCATTCAAGTGGATAGGATGAAACTTTTCTTTGTGGCGAGTTACCGCACAAAAGTTTCATTGAAAATGGAATTGATGGCAAGAATTATTGCGAAACGTTGGTTAACTATCAGAATTATTTATAAAGCTCTCTAAATGTTCGATACAGGCGCCATAACAGTATTTAAATATAAACATGCATTGTCTCTTTATGTACATAAGCAGGCCAGTTTCGCATGATAAGAACTATAACAACGACACCTCTGTATACTTAACAAAGCATTTACAGAATATATTCGTAGAAAATATCATTCTTTTACTAGTCAGCGCACAATAAACACTTTGTTATGTGCTGACTGATAGGACCGTTTCCAGTTCTTTCTTTGAAAGCACAAATCGCATACTTTTTTAAAGTTTAATCAGTTAAATCGCAGAAAACCGATTTCTGAGTAGAAGCTACAGTGTGTTTCATTCAGCGTGTGTTGAGAATCTCGATGCCTTTTTCATTCTGTTCCTTCTTGCTGTGTTTCTTCTTCCCCTCCCGTTACTGGGAGATCTACTATTCTCTTACCATTTTTTTTTCACTCCCATTTATCAAATTTTGTATTAAGGTAAAAGCAAAGCATAAGCACTTCCCTTGATACTCATCTTTTTTATTCTTGGTGAATGAATATTATATTAAGAACAAGTAGTTAAATGCAGCCGCTGTCTAACCCTACAGGGAGACAAGTGTGACGATATGTATGTATGTATATGTTACACCCTGTCATTTTGTCACAGATGTCAAATGACTAATAGGAACTCTGACATTATGGACTTTGTTTGCATATACCGTCTTCCTTCTTTATTTGTATTGTGAAAGATTTTTATTACAAGTTTACAGAAGTTACACAATCCTAAAATGACACGTAGGTACTAAACTTAGTTTTTACCAAAGTTTGACTCTGTTGTTAATAACACTTTTTAATTTAATTCGCAAATTTTGTGAACTATGGTGAAACACCTATTTTCTAATTCTAGTACCCCCTGGGTCCTAGGGGACTACGGGTAGAACGGCTTTAATATCGCGCTGATGGTTCTTATGGACTGACAGCGGCGGTGGCTTTGAAGACGTATGGCAATTGTTAGGTCTGCCATGGATAAGCTGAAGAGTGAAGTTGGAAGGGTCATGACATAAGAAAAGCCAATAAAACGTGGTTGGCGAGGACAATTGTTTCCCTGTATTCCTGTACGCGGCAGAGACATGGACCTTGCGATGAACTGACAGGGAGAAGATAGACGGCCTAGAAATGTGGTGTTGGCGGAGAATTTTCGCTATCTCATGGACCGAGTTAAGAACAAACGTATCCATTCTCCAAGAACTCAAGGTTAAGTAGCACCTATCTTCCATTGTATAAGGTCGTATACTTAACTTCTTTGAGCACTTGTTTCTGCACGATAACACCTCCATCGAGCGCCTGGTAGTTTAGGAAAAAGAGGAGCGCGCGCAGACCTCCAAGTCGGTGGACGGATCAGGTGAAGACCGCTTTCAATAAATGAGTGCATGAAGAGGCCGTGAGGGTTGAATGACAGCGTCAGGTAAAGTAAATCGTCACCAACATAACGACCACGACTGCTCTGTCAAGAGTATGAAAACCAAGAAGAAAAAGAACTACTTCCTAATAGTGATAAGCGCTGTTTAAAAAAAATCTACCACGTCACATTTTTTAAGATTACAATATTTTTTTTTACTTACTTGCGGATTCCATATTCTCTCTTTAATTTTTTAAAAATGTCTCATAACGTATGTAAATTAAGCTTTGTTCATTTTTGTTACGTTTGTGGATAATTTATATTCGCAAAAAAAGGAATTTTAATATCGAGATATCTTAAAACAGCATATTTGCATTATTTTGAATCCCGGTGGTTAATCATAATATGTTTTTTGTAAAAGTTGTAGGCTTACTCTTATACGCTGGGCCTTACAACATCACCAATGCTGTGGAGAGAATCCTCACATCCCGAAAATGATTGATATTATTATGATAAAAACTGCAGGCTCGTTGAAATGAATTTACCTTAGGAAAAGTTAATGTGAAATATATAATACATATCTAGTGGGCCCGTAAATTATAATCTTACAATAATTACACAATAAATTGATGGATAAAATTCATGGATCAAGTCAGTGTTGCTTTTAAATACTTACATAAATTTTTCTCCAAGTATTTCAGGTGCAAAATTAAAACAGGAAATTTTCGCCAGTACACACATATATAAACGGTTGCAGGATAAGTACTTTACTCAACTTTTATCTACAATATAAATAAAAAATAGTTAAAATTCTTTAAAAAAGTCGTACATGGATTATTAATATAGTTTTTTATTATATAATATATTAAAAAACTATCATGCAATGGGTGTAAACACGTCTCTCAAGTTACATATTTTTTACACCTGGACTTTTTACTGAAATCTTAGGTGTAGTGAGTGATGAACAGATTGAGCGTTTTCAACAACATCTTAACATTTTTGAAGACAAACACAAAGGTTTTTGCAACGAAAGTATGTTAGAAGACTACTGCTGCTCTATTATAAGACAAATAGAAAGATTATTATAAAAAGAAGAATAAAACCAAGCGATTCCAATTTATTCATTATTTTGTTATTATGTCTTTAAGTATTTAATTTTTAAACTATTGTACATAACAAATGACAGATTGTTCTAAATATATTTCTCATAATCAGCGCTCTAAAATCTATTTAAAAAAATACACATTGTGACGAAGATATATCAATCGTGTAAACCAGTATAATTGTTTTGAATCATTATTATTAATTGTTTATATCTGTTGATAGTTCGATATTATTTTTTAATAAATAGGTGCTTTTTATAGGTTATTCGTTTACTTATTATAATTGTAGTCAAAATGTAAGTGGGTACGCAATGTTAAAAATAAGTCTATTAATAATAAAAAGTATATTAATATTTGTATTCTAATTACATTATATTTTTATATATTATAATATAAAAATGTAATGTAATTAGAATACAAATATTAATAATTTTGCAATTATCCCGCAATTGAAACACTCGCAATGCTAGGCTACACCAATTAATTATGCCGAGTAGATATTCGATTTCGTACTAAAATTACGGTATTCGGTACTAAAATCTTTCACGTATATATTTTGATAACAAAATCCCACATTATGTATAATATTCTCTGATTAACGTTTAACTTTTTAGAGTGGTAGAGCCACGCTGCAGACGAATACTTTGTCAAGAATGGCCTAATATTTCTTTGTAGCATGAATGGGCCGGCTCGCCCGGGGAAGTACCACGCTCCCGCAGAAAACCGGCGTCTGAGTGGTAGCTTAGCTACCGCACTTCGTAGAGTGAGCGGCTGATTTTCGGAGGCCCAACACCGTAACCAGTGGCGAGTTCTCGTATCGGAGGCCAAGACACACTTTGAGTTATTGTGCCGGCGAAATAAGTTACTATAAAAATATCTAAAAGACAGTGTTAAGTTAAATGGATATGTACTTGGAAAGACTAATTAATTAAAATGCTACGCCATTACTTGCAATTATTGTACTAATAACAATATTGGTAATAGAATGACATCAAGTCCTAGTGCGATTATTTAACTGAATACATTACACATTATATGGTAAATGTATTTACTATTTTATATGCTCAATATTTATAAATTAATGTACAAATCGATACTTTTTTTCTATCAAGCTTATTTGATACCTCGTGTATAGTTCCCAGCACAGAATAAAAGAAAAGATGGCCGTAACGCTGATTCATGTCGGTATAACCTGAAAACAACCATAAACTGGTATACTGGACTATTTTATTTATCCTATGTCCCTTTAGTAGAGCCTAAAGGGACATATGTATGAATAAAATTGAATTGTCTTTCAGACATGTTGTATGTATTGTATTGCATGCACAACTTTATTTTTTACAGCTCATATTGTCTCACTTACGGGCACGTGGTCTTCCGATTTTTGAAAGAGTAAACATTTAGCCACCACGATTGTCCTAGGCGGATTAGCGGGACATTTAAACTGGGAACAAATAAGTGTAAGTCATATATATAATAATGACCTGAGTGGAGGCTAGTGCAAAGGGGTTCAGCCCAAAGGCATATTCTTGCATTTTGCTAACGCAGCTGGATACAGTATATCAATGCGGGAACTGAACCCGTTACCATTTATTCTGTAAACGGTTAACTTCGCCATTGAGCTATTTGGGTCATTGGACATAATTGTTGAATATTACACATAATATGTTTACAGAAACTGGTGCACAGTTTGTGAAAAGCTACAAAGAAATCATACCAAACGTTTATTTTGTCCTTCAAAGTACGTAGTTACGACGCAATTAGCAATAGGCGGATAAGCGGGCATTTAATACGTTCTAATTAACCCCACGACCTTGACAATTTTAACAAAAATATTTACATTTTCTTTTAAGGTTGAGAGCGATTTTATTTTTAATGTAATATGTTATGAAGTTGGTTTAAAGTTGTGATTATGGCATGCATGTTTTAAGTAAATATGTATGTATGTTGTACGTATATGTCGTTCAGACAAATTAAAAAATTACATTTGTATCGATCAAAATTTTAAAATTCTGTCTAGATGATTTAGAACTCAAAACGTTTGTGCTTTTTTCTGTAGATACATATGCAGGTATACCTAAAAGTTTGATTAAAAATATACCTTGTATGTAATTAATGCCAAAATTTGTACCCAATTTTTCCACGGGTGAGATTGTAAACAAACAATTATAAGTTAAACGTCGATATATTGAACAAAGCCCACCGTGTGCATGCGCGAGTGGAAAGGCAACAAGTGGGTGATAAGCAAGGGCGCTGCTCCGCGCGCCACGCGCTCTATCAGTCAAGATTAAGGTCGCTGTACGTCGCTCCGATCGTGTTTACGTCCACAACCGTTCACTCCACACCACACTACAACTACATGCACACTTCCTTATAAACTCCACATCTACAATATATCTTTACATACACTTCTTTGTAAACTCCAAACTACAACTCTTTTAATTTTAAAATTTATCACATTATTTTTGCAAATATTTATATAATGTGTGTATTTCAATTATAGTGAAGTCATTATGTTATTCATACTTATATCTTACATAAGAAAATAATATTAAAATATACTCCTTTGCAAAAAAACGGGCACCTTACAGTCATTGACTTTTCTATTGATAACATTAATATTATATGTACATGTAGTAGAAATTTTTTTTTAACACTTAAATCCTAGAATCGGTTTTTTAGTCAATGTTAACAGAAATCCGTGTGAAAATGGACATTTTTATGAGTATAGTGAAATTAAGGTTATGAGTATTTTTGTGGTACTTTAATAAAAAAAGACGAGAGGAATATTAATAACGAGTATGACCTCCCCTTTCAGCAATTACATTTAAGCTCCCTGATGTTTTGTGGAAGTGGTTGGATAGATTGTACGCGCCTTTTTAGAAGATCCATGATGTGCTCAATGGGATTAAGGGTTGGGGCTCCCCGCTGGCCAGTCCAAACGACGAATACGGTCGGTATTCGTCGCTTGGTCTTGCATATAACCATCTACGTGCTAGTAACATATTTTGGCTATTAAAACCTCTAGAACGAAATTACTACCAAGAATGTAAAAAAAAAATAATAAAAAATTGCAAAGGAGTGTGTTTTTTATCTTTAGTTTGGAAATATTTTTTTTGGAGTCGTCTTGGAACAGACTTATTTTAACAGAAAGGAAAATGACATAGGAGATAGTACTGTAGGCTTATTTTTATTTGGCATTCAGTCTAGCTATTATACTCTTCACATTTGACTTCCACAAATAATGTTTCTAAAGTTTTATATATGAAATATTTCATATAAAAGGGTTAACTTTATATATATTTTAGTAACGTTCATTACTTATTACTATCATTTTTCTGTAATTAAAAGTATTGTTTCTTTTAGTTAAGATTGTAAAGAACTTGAAAATAATAATATTTTATTGTCCTGGTTACTAATAAAATATTGAATTGAAATATTGACAAAACATTATGTGTCTCATATTTGAAAGTTGTTGAATTATATTATAATTATTTAAATAATAAATTTTACTTAAGTTCGCCTGTAGCCAAATATAAGTTAGTATAATACATATAACATTGGCTTTAACTATACGACTTATACATACATATCTATGGTGTTTACATTTAGCGACAATCAGCAACAATCTACTTATGCTCGTATAATGTTTGGTAAACATTGTTGCGCAACAAAGGCAGAACAATGGCGGCAATGGAAAATATTTCCATAACATAGGACGACAATTGTTCGCGTTCAAATACAATGCAATGTTTGGAATCCTTCGATATCCTTAGACTTCATTATTCATTCAATCACTCACTTTATTTTACTTCGCGTATTTGTTTATCTATAAGAAGTTTTAGTTAAACCACTTTTGTTATCAGATTCGAGTATTTCCATAACATCAGTGAATGCCTCACCATCCGTAAAGATTCGCTTCTTTTTAACTAAATGTAAGAACTTTATCATTAGGGTGACTAAAATCTCTAAAAGTAGTTAAATATAAAATATTTATAGTTGTACTATAAAATACGTAGTCACAGTTATCCGCCACCTATATATTTTTTGAATGACGTTGTTACCCCTAAGTGTCTTACAATGTCGACAGAAAGACTAATGTGCAGGAGGCCTTCAAGCTGCGGATAAGAAACTATAACTCTAAGAAGCTTGAACTATTAAAAACACACCATGACAGTAAGGAAAGGGTCTTGAATGGAAAATCTTCAATCGTCGTAAAACGCGTTATATGATGACGCTATCCTACCCCCGATTCGGTTACAGCAACTATTTTTGATTAATTGTAAGAATTGTCAACTGCGTAGGATATATGTAAGTGCCTTTAGTAAGTGCAAAATCATATTATTATATTAATAAAAGGTATATTACTGTCCAAATGCTGTTTTATACTTATGAGAAACGATCATCAATCGATTATCGAAATGAAATAGATATAAGATACAAATAACACACACACACACACACAAACAATTTTTTTTTTAAATTGGATCAATGGCAAGAATATTTTTTTTATTCTTACCATTGATCCAAGCCGTCGTCGCGTTATATAATATTACTATAAATAGTATGTGGCTACAATTTCGTAAAATTTAAAATTGCGATAATACACGTTTTGTCAACGCGTGGAGTCAAAGTTTATGACGGTGGCGGAAGTATGAAATGCATTAAGCTGTGTAACAAGCTTATGGTTAATGTAATGTAACATGTCCACACGTGCGATGCTATCATTTTTACCATTTTTTTAATATCCGGTTATTTTTACCGGTAATTTAACCGGTAATATTTTGAAACCATTTATACAACTGTTAAAAAGAATTGATCACCCCAATCTTCCTTACTGATCTGAGAATATCATTATTCGCTTACATCAGCTGTGATCTATTATACGTTAAAGGTAAGATTAAATAGAGTGTTCCTAGTCAGATAGAGCGGAGGACGATCGAACAAAATGGCCTGAGGCGTGGGCGAAGGGGAACGAGCGGCGGATCGTGAGTTGCTGCCGAATTTTTTTTTCGCACACACAAGGTCGAGGTCGAATCGCTTGACTTCCTAGATCGAATGCGCGCGACCTCGCCTCACCACCCGCCCTCACGCGTCTCCACCAGCCCGTTCCCCACTACAATACAGGCTTAGGTTGGTATCCAGGCAGTATTATATATTTTTATATGTAAGCTTATAACAAAGTTTTGAATTAAATTTTTATTTATTAAGTTATTTATCATATCTACAATATGTAGAAGAAGAGTAAACAAAACATTTAAGTTAGAATATGTCTATGACAACGATAAATATCCAAAATAACTGGATAATTCCAAGTTTTAGCTGACTTTAATAACATGAAAAAAATTATCCATTGGGATTATTATTTCCATATCTAAATATAATATAATATAGACGTAGGTATTGTACATTTTGCGAAATATACGGATAAAAATATCCAGGGCCAGCTTCAAGGTCTCATCGCTTTTCTGATTAGAACTACGCCGATAAGGAAAGAATACGATCAATGAAATTTGGAACCTTTCAATGTCATTTTAGAGTACAGTTTCCTTTATTAACAAACATTTACGACTGTTTAAAAAACAATAACTGTAAGTCAACTGATTTGTAGTTTATGCAAGGTTACACTACGAGTATGTAGTAGGTATGTTATAATTGTATATGTTAGGTGACTACACTATTTTAAGAAATAGCACTAGTCTATTTATTATTTTATTATACTATAGAATATTATATATTACGGAACAGGAAAGACTGTCAAAATCTAAGAAATAAGTTTAAGAGGTTGTTACTTAGCATGGCGGGGGTTACTTCAGCTCAAATACACGGAGATTATTAAGATTTTAGAATACGACGTATTCTTGAATTTCATCTTGTTGATTTAAAAACAAATCTCAATAGTTTCTTACAAGACAGTTCAATCATATATTGAAGAATCATATATGGTAGATAATATAAGAAATATAATGCATTATCTACCATAAGTTGAAATATGCTCATTTCTTTTATAGTTATCGTATATTCAAGGAATATAATAGTTTCACATATAACAGCAATATAAACTGAACAGTGTGGAATTTCGTATAAAGTAGATAATGAAAAGAGAGGATCCAAATATGAAGTTAAAAACAGCTTTTAAAAAATTGATGATTGATGGTCATTTTAATATGGATTTCCTAATTCATTTTTCGAATTAAAATAATATATTAACATTGTAATTTTTACAGAAAATTTACGGTGTTTTATGATTATGATCACAGATGCGAAATTAAATTTGATTTTCTTCTACGAATCCGATACAAAATATTATAGATAAATATATGAGAAATGGTGATATTTGTATATCTTTTTTATCGTCTACGAAGAAATTGAATGAATTATCTTATTTATAAAAAATGAATGTTTGTGTGTTTTTTCCGAACGCATAGACGTTCGCGCATTGTTTATCTGATTCTTATGAAAGTTTGGATAATTATTATTGGCGCTCGCGTGAAGGTGTTCGATATAGTACCATTAACGCCAACACTCAACCAGGCAACTATCTTGAGTGTAGATCGTTGCAAGCGTTAATACTTGGTTGTTATTAAGATTGTTTTCTATATCAAAGCAAAAATAATTTTATTAGCACATTTCATATCGCTAATAAAAATATTTTAAATTAACTCTCCCACTAAAAAACCCGGGCACCGCCGGTATACAACAGCTAGTATGTAACATATACATAACGTACGTAGCATGAAGGATATGTGCGACTGTGCTGGTGAAGGAGAGCGGCAGGGGGGGGGAGGAGGACGGCGACCTTGCTAGATGACATTGGCGAGTACGGGCGCTTCCTGTTATCTCATTCAAGATACTCCTCGACACTCGCGACCGGCATTAATCATTATTGGAACAAAGAATGTCCACTCACGGCAATTGTAATTAGTACGCGTCGGCCTTGACGCGCGCATTATCTTGACGGTCTTGGTCACCATAGCGAAAACGTCACAAAGGACTATAACACAGCTATGTACGCAAACATTTTCCTTGATCATTGTTTCTGTTTTTTATGAATGCTCACTTACACAGCAAATACAATGCACACACAGTACCTATATGCGGTTTAACTTGTTAAATTTTTTTTTTATAATTTTTTTTTCGTTTAAGTCATTTCTATGTATCATTCTTTTAAAACAATATGTATAAACGTCTAAATGAATGTAATGATCTATCTACATATATTATGTAGTATGTAAATACAATAATGAACGAAATAAATAGTAAAAATATCAATATTATTTTAGTGAAACTGCTTCATTTAAAATACTTTTAAACTATATTACATTTAATACTATTTTTTTATATATATATATAAAGCCTATCCCCCGCAGGGGTTGGCTTGAATATATATCGGTCCCGACACACCCTCCCCGCTTTCTCCACACTCATCCATCCTTTCAGCCATTCTTCCTCTCACATTCAACGCAGTGAAACGGCTCTCCATTGGTCGCTTCTCGCCCTCGTGGGAATCAGGACGTGACGGGTGGCGAACCACGTCGCCGTCATTTTTCAACAAATTAAGTTATAGGGTATTCGTTTAGTTGTTATAATTTTAGCCAACGTTAAATTATAATTATTTTACACGTATTAGGTATATTATAATTTGTCTTAGTGAATCCCACGAGCCACAAGGGAGGATGGAGGTCAGCCTCAGCAGAGTTCCGTATGCTGAGGTAAGGCACCATAGTACCCGGGGGAGCCCAATCTCGGGACGGTCGTCACGCTTGCGACTAAGCTCGTCCCTGGTCACGCATTCATTGGCACGGCAGACCATGGATTTGTGGAGAGGGTAGGGAAAAGGATAGAGAAGAAAGGATAGGGCAGGAAAGGAAATGCGGATTGCAGGGTTACCAGACTCGGAATAAATATTTATAAATCCATACATATATTCATTCCGATGCGGGCATCGAACCCGCGACCATTGACTCCGCGAGCGGAGGGCTCTGCCACTGAGCCAATCGGTCGTCATGTAATACTATTGCGGAAATAATTCAAATATCTGACATTTATTATACCCAAATCGGGATACGTGAGCGTGGCAGTATTGTAAAAGAATCAGTATATGCATAAACACGTGTCGAAGTGTTGTGGAATAAACCGACATATAAATTGCCGACATGTGTGCATAGGGCGTCGAAATGCGACGTCATAGTAATATAGAGTGCGCAGTGCTCACTGCGCAAACATGTTTACAGACAGCTCACAAAGTTCAAGGCCCCAGTAACGACGATTGCGGAACAATGTACTCCATGTAGAGGTTCCCTCGAGGACACGCTCCTATACGAACGTGCAGCGGCTATTTTGACCCTTCCTGTGCGACCTTCAACGTTAAGGTCATATTATAATTAAACGCAATAAAACAAATATAAAATAAAACATTCCAAAAGCATGCCTTTCATTTTCTGTGTAAACTATGCTTGCCATTTGTATTAATATTTATTTTTAATTATTACTTAGTGTGTTTTTATAACTCTGAGTGTAGATAGCATAAGAAATAGAGTGTAGATAGCATTTTTACCTTTTATAACTTTAAGAAGAGTTTGAGTAGATTTCAGCAATTAAAATTAGTAAAAATCTGCATACCAGAACGTAAAGTGTAAATAATTTCATGATAACATACACACATATCGTCACGCCTGACTCCCATTGGGGTAGGCAGAGAGCACAGATCTCTATCTGCTACGATCTCGGCTCACTTTCCTTGCTTCTTCCACACTCATTACTCTCCTCATACAAGGTCTGTCTTAAAAACATCAGCAATTTGGTCAAGGTATGTTTTTATGTGGTCTTCCCCTACCGACTCTTACATCCACATTCGCAACAAATTTCTTTTGCCAGTCGTCTTTCAGCCATCCTCTCTATGTGCCTAAACCATCTAATCCCTTTCTCAACTTTTGTCACGAAACCTTCTTTTATTCCACATCGCTCTCATATATCTTCATTTTTCATTTTATAATTCAAAGTTACACCACACATACTTCTTAATGCTCTGATTTCAGGCTGCTTTTATGACTCTTCTGCCAAACCCAACTTTCACTACCGTACATCAGAGTCGGAACAAGCACCCCCTGACGAACCGCCGTCGGTTAGACACATTCTGACTTTTCATAAAGCAGACTAACGGAGAGCCGTTTCGCTTCTTTCATAATAATATTATCATAATGGTATGGAGAGTTCACGGTGCACTTCGCCCGAAACTTCTTTTCACACACCACCACCCCGTGGAACCAGTTTCTATCAGCGGTATTTCTGAACCGATACAACATTGGCACCTTCAAAGACAAGCCTACACATACCTTAAAGGCCGACAACGCTTTCATGATTCCTGTGGTGTCGCGGATGTCTATGGGTGACGGTGATTGCTTTCCATCAGGCGACACGCTTGCTCGTTTGCCCTCCTATCCCATTGAAAAAAAAACAGTTAACTACCTCTTAGTTTTTTAACTATTATTCTGCCTATAGTGATATTATTTGCAAAAACCTATGGGAATATATAAAGAAATTACTAGCAATACATGAGAAATATGCGAGTCATTAACATAGATAAAGCCTGCACGTGTTTAATCTCCTACACCCTAGCTTCCGTCTTAGATAAAATTAAAATTATCATAATCGCAACGTAAATATCGTGTATTAACATAGAAAAAGTTTAGTAGCAAATTCATAATAGCACCAACAGACCGGGAAAGTACAACACTCACACAGAATATCGTCGTCAAGCTTTAGCTCCAACGCATGCTCAAATCATGAACAGCATTTACTTTCGTTAGATGGCGTTATTTTCAATGATCCTTTAAAGTTTTATTCCGGTATTTTTGCAAAATTTCATAATTACGCAATTAATTATTAAGAGAAGTTTGACCAATCAGAGTGTACCGAGTCCGTCGGCGTAAGCTGTTGCTATGCCTGCAAACCGGGAAGAGAGAGAGAGAGAGAGTAGACCCAGAACTAATACTAAACTATTGTATAATACTAGGAATTACGAAGCGAATTTTTTTTTGTATTTCTAGTGTAATTTTGCCATTTCTCGTAAATAAATAGTGAATTGTGTGGGCACAGTGCAAATAATGTGTCGTTATTTTTTGTAACACCGTTAGGAATATCCTGACAAAGACGGAATTTTTTTTATCACGCATATTCGTGACAAAAAAATTAAACAACAACAACAACTGACTAGTTCAGCATAAACTATAATAAATAATAATAAAAAAATAAATTGTTTAATTTTAAGCTATAACAATTCCTACAATCCTACTTCCTGCTAGTCCTTTCCTATCCTATTCTACTAATATTATAAATGCGAAAGTTTGTGAGTATGTATGTTTGTTACTCTTTCACGAAAAAACTACTGGATTTGGGTAAAACTTTACGTTATACATCGGAATAACATATAGGCTACAATTTGTAATGATTTTATGTAATTTTTTTGGTCGTAATATAACGATACATGTCAATTAAGTCAGAAAAAAATCTGGCCTCTGAGAGCTATCTTGGCGTACGCTGCCTAAACCATTGGAGTTACACAAAGATGATGTACGTAGGATTGTTTGTCTTGAATAGTTCTAAATAAAAGTCCGCGACAGCATATATCTATCTTTTATGTGGAAGCCACTATGACCAAAATTGTGAACCATAAATTAAGTAAAAAAAATATATATTTATTTAAAATGATCTGTCACGAAACTTAATATGGCAGACCAAATTCCACGCGAGCGAAGCGGCGGGCAAAGGCTAGTTGTTAATAAAGGGAAAAAAACAAGTTTTCAATTAATCTAGCCGATTAATTTGGAACAATCAAATGAGTAAATACAATAGATGTATGTATAGGAATAAACTGTAGCTGAAATTGAAATTCTGTTATGTGTCAACTGCCATATGTCCGGTGAGCGCACCTGCAGAAATCCTTAAACGTGTTTTTCGAACGCATTGCCTGGCACATCACTTCCAAGTGTTTTGGAATCTGAGCAGCTCAATTCAATATAATTGCATGTTTTAAGCTTCGATGTTGCTGGCCTTATTGTATCTCTGATAAACGTACTTTAATAAATTTATACGTATTATAACAAAGAAGACCAAAGGCAAATCTATCGCTTTCAGAATCACCGGTCACGGGTTCGATCCCCGCATCGGGATGAATGTATATAAGCCCTATAAGTATTTATTCACAGTCTGGGTACTACGCCAATACTCCTCGGGCTAGTGTAGTGTGTGAATGTCCGTTGACTAGAAACGGGGAGGCTAACAGGAGACAGCTATGGGACATATGTATATGGTTTGTGATTTTGATATACATATTATGCATAGCGTACTTTGTGAGCTTTTGTATGTTGTTTTATTCTCCTTCCATTTTTTTATATATATATCAATTATTAAATTCCTTCTGTCTGTTCTTTTTCGTTACCTATTGAAATAAATTGATCCACAATTAAACCAATAAAAGTTACGTTGTATATTTTAAAGTCAAAAGAAATACGAGTGACAGTCGACTTTACACTTATCTTTTGTCGCCTGTAAATATGTTTAAAATTCAGGAGTAATGTAGTTACGTCCATTCATATACTACAGTTGCACGTTGTTATTTTGAAATTGGTTTCAGGAAAGAACTGAAGGTCACAACGACGTGAACGATCACCTTGGTTTCTTCTAGCTCTAGAGGTGATCTCAGCTGCGACTTCTATACGACTTACGACTTGTGTATTTAAATTACAATACAATTGACATGCTGAATTGTTCTTGAATCAGATTTTTTTATTTGTTCTGTATAGAACAAATAAAAAAATCTGATTCAAGAACAATTAATCAAACAAATTTTTGATTAATTCCTTAAAATAGCCAAGAATAATCCTGACTTACAATAAGAATCTTTCTAAAACTGTATACTTTTAGAAATATTCTTATTGTAAGTCAGGATTATTCTTGGCTATTTAAAGGAATTAATCAAACAATTAGTACCAGTGCCAGAAACTGTATTTTTACTGTAAACATGAAATACGTATTTTTATTTAATAAATATGACGAGGTGTATATAATCGATGACCTAATTGTCTCAGTAGCAGTTACTGCTATTGGAATCAATGGCCGTGAATTCAATTCGTGGATTGGAATAAATATATGGATACATATATGATCTACTGGTATTTACTGCGAGTTTCGCTGTCCCACCGATCCGCCATGGACAAGTGTGGTGGTATATAATGTCTCCAGAATATAAAGAGGTCCCGTGCCTAGCAGTGTAAAATAACTTATCTATCTGAATATTCCGAGTCTATTGAGTTAATTATCTGCTTTTAATCTTCAATTTAACAAACAATAGTAAAAGACATGCTGCTAAAGAAAACTATCGTTTTTGTCATTTGGTTCTCGTTTAATTAAATCACTTATACTTTATAAACATATAGTACCATGTATAAATGACCTAGGATATATTAAACAGACATAAGTTTGTATCAACAGAAATGAAATCTTTAACACATAATCAGTTGTGTAATATAGAACCAAAATAATACCAATAAGGCAAAACCGCCAGTTTTTTTGTAAAGGAGTGTATAAGAGAATAGTGCAACTGGAAGAACTTATTAGTACATTTATTTGACATTTGTTTAAATATGACATGGCGTCATAATAAACTTAGTATTCCTGTTACCAATATGGCAATTGATAAAAATCTCATCATTAACAAAATCAATGAACCCTCGGTAATCCAGCATTGGACATTGGCTTTTCTAAAAAAAGATAAGCGTGAGGAGTGTCGCCATTTCCTCACGCTTATCTTGCGAAGTGGGGATTGCCAATTGATTTTTATTATTGAGAAAGATGTTGCTGAGCATTTAATGTTTATTGTTCCCATATAAGACCTATAGGAAAAATGGGGTGGCTTTATTCCACATCAGGAAACATGCAGAAAACAATAATCTGTTCTAGTGATAAGGTTTTATTTTAATAAATCATAATTCCAAAACGTTTATACATAAATAGGAATGCTCATATCTATAGGTCGGGCTCCTGGCATTGAGCGAGTTTCCTGCCTATTTACATTACTATAGGTTACCTTCATACAAACGGGTTAAGGTCGTACGACATTGACTATGAGAACAGAGATTGGTTGCTATTGAAAAAATAAGAACATTCTTATTGTGTATGTTGGAAAAATTGTTTCCTTATTATTTATTTACCACTGACTGAATATATTCTGTTACAGGTTACTACCAATTATAATATTTATGGGTTTAATTTTATTTAAATAAACTATAAAAATATTTTATTAACGATCAAATACAAGCACGTAAACAATGAACTTTACATAAACTTTAATTGATTAATAATTTCAATTTTTTTTTGTAATTTATATCTCACGAGGGCGAAAAGCGACCAATGGAGAGCCGTTTCGCTGCCATGAAATGGTAGAGGATAGAGCTCTGTGGTCTCTGCCAACCCCTGTGGGGGATAGGCGTGAATATATAAAAAAAAAATATATATATATATATATATATATATATATATATATATATATATATATATATATATATATATATATATATATATATATATATATATATATAAATAAATATATATTTCTTCTATTATAATCCAAATTCTTTCTTTTTCGATGTAAGAAATTAAATTTAATTTGTCAAATTCTACAGGTATCCTCTATTTTTACTTTTCGATATATCTTACAGTGTTTCCTATATAAGCTATAGATAGTATAAAAAATAAAGAGGAAAACGTTATAGTTCGATTAATTATAACAATTTGAGATTATCACGAGTATTTATCTAAACCTAAGGTTTCTATCGCTTTTTATTGGTGGGTATTGATAAATTTCGGAATTTCTAGTTATAGAGAATTTGACGTAAAGAATGTGTACTCAACGAAGGCTTCGCATGTGTCATGGGAAGGTTTATCATGACGTAAATTTAAGGGTAGCAAGATGCGATATAAATTTAAGGAAACCCGATACAAGCAAGTCTGCAAGAAACAGTGCGGGTGACGGGCGCCGTCGACCCTGACTCTTGAAATAGTCTTCCGCATTACCGCCGAGAGCGAAAATATCGCATGATGCTGCTACAAGGTCACTTAAACAACATTCGTCCCCCGTCCTACATGCCTTATACGGACTTAAATCTGCACAGTGTGCATTTGAAATAATTTTTTTATTCACAATTTTGGTTGCATATACTAGTATCTTGAAATGTACTAAATGGCTTCTCATGTTACCTCTTCATTAAAAACTTCATTAAAATATTCACATAAAAACTCACTTTCCTTTACCTGTACGTCCCAATCGAACTAATTATCGAAGTATATTAAACAATAAACCTCCAGAATTAAACAATATTACGAAATATAATATTATATCATGAAATAAAGACAAAAATTTTATCCCGATGCGGGAATCGAACCTGCGACTGTTAACTCCGTAACCGGGAGCTCACCACTGAGCTGATTAGGTTTGTTATAAAAGTGACGTATAAAGTTAGTTCGTATAATAAAATGTTTTGCTTTGACACTTCCTATTGGATTGTCAGCAAAGCCCACCCGTTGACATTATCCACGGTATAAATAATACAAGTGAACGGTGGATTACTGTTTAATTAGCGGCATAGTTTGACGTCACCAATAATAATCAAATGCACTCGTTGGTTGGTTATGTATATTAGAAAATAGTATACATTACTTAAAATAATTTATAAAATAAAAAGATTAGTAAGTGTAAGTAAGACAGAGTATTTTTAGATAATGATGCAAACCATACCTATGCTTCAAAAAGACCTAAGTCTTGCATGTTCATAGTGTTAAAAAATAACTAAGGTTCTCTTAAGCATTTCTTTTTGTATATCACAATACGCGTTCTTTTAGTATGTACCAAAGGTATCTTGTCAAAAATTAGAGTTATGTTTTTGATTTAGTGATAATACGATATTAACTTTCAAAATATTTTATTATTTACTTTAATTTACTTTTATTACTATTACTATTACTTTCAATATATTTTATTATTTACTTTAATTTACTATTAATTTACTGTTCTTTCAATTTTTAAAACATTAGGAAGGCGATCTTCTTAATGTTTGTCTTACCTAGCGTTAAAAGTCAAATGCCACCGAAGCTGGCGATTGTTTTAAAGGGCGTTAGTTTAAAATTAGTCTAGCCTTTGTGCCCTTGAACTATTGCCTTGAAGCGCCCACTATTCAAACCGTTTCAAATGTCAGTAGACAACATTAATGCCATTATTATGTATTGAAACACCCAATGATGTTTAATTTTATTCTCCTTAAAAAAGCCCAGTATTGAACATACTGGGCTTTTTTAAGGAAGAAGCATTATATCGCTACACAGCGAAATCAATCCATAGTACTAAGAAATAATTTATTACAAAATACACACTTCTAAAAAAATCCATATCAAACTCATTTCATGTAACTACCATTTTTTGTAATAATTTAAAATGTCAATATAAATTTTGTATATTTTAAGTTGCGTCTATAAGGCTGAATATGAATACGAATACGAATGGGCTAAAATGTTTAAGTGTATATATGACACGAGAAGAAAGTATATTTCTACCCTTACCACTTACTTTATTTATCCTTTTACTAGTCCCTTTTTCTAAAAAAATTAATCACACGTCAAGAAAATTTGTTTGTTGTTTCAATTAAAATCTTTATAAGGCAAGTGATGCGTAGCATTATATATAATATATCATTAGTAGTTGCTCACTAAATGTTAAAACAGTAATTAGACTGCAAGTTGCAATGAATTAGGAATGTACATGTTCTTCCGTTTACAAACTCACTTATGGTTGAAGTTTCAGCAACAACAAACAAATAGTATTATAATCAGTAATTAAAAAAAAGTTATCATATACGGTTGATATAATATCGTCCAGTTGCGATGTTCCCTAATTAATAAGGTTTTAAGAGTTTTAAGAGCTTTCAATTATAATGTTTTATTTTTGCGCTTGACTGGAGTCAGTCATGATCAAAATATGTAATAAAATAAAAATGTTACAGTTACGTATACTGAAAAATGAAACAATCAATCATAATAATTACAGAGATAATTTGTTTTTTACCACGTGCTTGATGTATATATATGAACACCACTGTAAATTTGCGAATTTTTCCGCCGCGAACATTGCTACACCCGCAACACTATATAGTTATTACACTCGATTCCGCTAAATACGTCACAGCCTTGGACCAGTCTTACAAACTATACTATCCGACGTGTTTCAAGTTGTAAATCAAACGGATCGCTGTAAACAAACTGCCCACACTTTGCAAAAAACTAAAGTTTAAAAAATTGCGTGCCTGGCCAATATTAACAACCTTGCTGAAAATTGAAAATGAAGACGTTCAGTGTTTCGATGCCAAAATTTAGAAAAACAATTAATTTTACATTTTTTTATACAGAATGATTGCCTTATATAAAATATAAATTTATATTTTTCAAACTAATTGATCCAAAACATACTACAGTTTATCTAAGTAATCAATTGATAAATACCTTAATTATATCGTTTATTATATTAATTATAGTTGTATAAAGAGGTAAAAAAAAAATTTCAACAAAAGCTTCACGTATACACTAAACCAGGTTTTACGTGAAAATTTTAATTTTTTTTTATATGACTTAATTTGTTATATATGTTCATAATTATAATGTTGTATTTATAAGTTATTTATGTATATTTTTAAGTTTGCTAAGATTGAAGGATCTGGGCCCAACAAAAACCAGAATGGCTTAATGAAATGTTTGTGTATTATATGTTATATTTATCATTTGTGTATCACATATTTATCAATTATATTATTAAAAAAATCATACCAATTTACGAGCATACACCAATTAAAAATTAATTCTCTTGTATCTTAATCATTCTTAATATTCTACTACGAACTATTAGTTGAAATTAAATCAGAGAAAATATATTTTTATAGTACCTAATTCACTTGTTGTTCGCAGCAAACGAGGTTCAGGTGACAATATGTGCTTGCGTCCTCTTACACTTGTTAACATTTTTGCATCTACTTCCAGGTATAATACTTTTATCAATATTGCGAACAAATACTAATCATATCTATGAAATTTATTTGGAATACATATATTATTATAATACAAACGAAATATTTGTAATTACGGTTATGAGTAATAGTACAAAGAGTTTTATATTTTATAGCAGTGCAAACAAACCTGCATGCGCGTCACCTAATCGTTAGTGATCACCGCCGTCCATGCCCATTATGCTGTCTTGGTTGTATAAAATGCATCACATACCAGAAAAAGTGATTTTGTAATGTTATGTAGTATGTTGATATAATGGAAATCGGCAAAATTGTTCTGTTCTTCAATGAACAAAAGGAATATCAATTTTAAAGTTTTGATGTATGAAGGACATTATAATGCTGCGGACTGTTTTTGTGTGCAGAATGAACTAACTGGACGAAACTTCTTTTAAATTGACTTTCCGGTTGAAGTAGGCCACGGCGACACTTTCCGGTGTTGTCTCCTAAAACCTAAAACGACCTGCCTCGTCCATCCTTATTTGAATCAAATAGCCTGGTTTTATTCTGTCTACAAGTGAAATATTTATGAATCTGAAATATAATCTTTATGCAACTCTTAATTCGTCCACAATTTCCTTGTCGAACTTCTATGTTTGGGACCATAAGGTAAAATTAGTAGGACACATTGGTAAAAACTATTTTTATTTATTATTTATTTATTTATAGACCATCAACAGAAGTTACATTCATTATTCATTATTCTAAATAGTTCTAAAAATATACTTAAATGTAATCATAATGATAGATGGACACAACATTAACATAAAGTGAAAGCAGACAAATCAAATATTATACAGACTTAAATGTTAGATTTAATACGGTGCGTGAATTGTACCACACTGTCGTAGAGAATGTCTAAAGCGTTGTTTTTTTCATGTATTTGCGGTACAATTCACACAACGATCGAAGCGGGGCATTGGATCCAAAAACGCTCCTTTTCATTTCCTTGTGAAATAAACTAAAATTTTGCACCCGTGCATGTACCCTGAGTACAGCAAAATTAACACCACTTAGAATATGAGGATTGTCAATTTATATATTATATATTATGTAAGATTTTGTGCAGAAATATCAATGAAAGATGCTCTCTTCTAGTTTCAAGGTTTTCCAAATGAAAATATGCCAATCTTTGTTCATATGTATAGAACTTGTACTTCATGCCAGACAAAATTGTTTACAAATTTTTTTTCGCACTTTATAGGAAAAGCACTTTTCCAATACGTTCTTAGTGAACTTTATAATATGGATTCCGAACTACGCTATTATATTCCGCGAAACTTCGTATGTAAACGTATGGTTAAGACTGAAACTTTTATAGTTTTTTAGGACGAAGTTTAGCATTTTAAAATCATAACGTTTTATAAATCTAGCTGCTGCAAATGTAGCTGTTCGTCTAAAATTATTCCTGAGTGTCTTATTTCAGTAAATGACGGCTCTACTTCCCCGTTGATATTATAAATTTTATCCTTAAACATGTATGTTGGAGTTTTCCACCAAAGCTATTTATATGCATCTGGAAATATTCCATTTTTGATATACTCCAATAAATGACAATGTCCAAGATAGATGAAAACAAAAAAAAAACTCTTCCAAGAGATATGAAAATTTGTCTCGGATCATAGAAAAGGAACGATTAATAGTATTTTGTACTTTAAATTTAGTGACAAAGCAAAAGTACAATACTCTTGAACTTGTATATGTATATATTCTCAAAAGAAAAGAGTTTAACACGTTCACGCCGGCGCGGGCCACCGGTGACCCGCACTAAACTGTCTCATCGGGCGGAGCGGGTCACCGGTGACCTGCACTAAACTGTCCTATCGGGCGGCGAGGGTCACCGGCGGTACGCATTCGATTGTATTCTGAATTATTAGATTATTAAACCCTGAGAATTAAAATAATGAAAATTTAACGTTTATCCTGTGTCACCGTGGTGACAATTTGCCGAGCTCTGCTGCAGAGCAACAAACAACGCGTATGCAGGTCTGAACAGGCAATAATCACGCGCCGCCAGATGAAGCGCGATGTCAATTTGAGCGCCGCCTCATAGCAAAACGAAAGGAAAAACGGCCCCGGCGTGAACGTGTTAAAGATAGAGCAAACAACTCATAAATCCAGCGTTGAAATATCGCCACGAGGTTTAATCGTTTCGTTATTAAATTTTATTTTAAGAATTTGAAAAATTTGTTGTAGAAAGGGCCATTGCGCATCCCGCGCGTCTTTTGTGCATCCCATTTGTCACCATTTCAAAAACAACGTAAAGAAAGCAACGTTTAAAGGAGCATTTAAAAATATAAAAGAAAGAATAGGAATATTGGGATGTAAGCAAGAAATGCAGGTCACTGACCGATTAAATACCTTATTGTGCTGAAATTTGAGAATTTGGCATATTTGATACAGGAGAATGTAGTAAACAAGAGCATTGAAGTCTATCGCAAGCCCAGCGCCTTATACTGAATCTGTTTCGCTCTCTCTCTCTCTCTCTCATACATACATACATACATACATACATACATACATATATATATATATATATATATATATATATATATATATATATATATATCAATATCAGCCCGCGGCAGTCCACTGCAGGACATAGGCCTCACCACCTAGGAGGGACGCGCCACCTAGCTACACGCATCCAGTCTCTGCCAGCCGCCTTGCGCAGATTGACGCTCTATTTTGCAGGAGGGCATCCCACACTACGTTTGCCGAGTAGCGGTCTCCACTCCAGCACTCGTCTACTCCAACGATTGTCGGTTCTCAAACGTGTCCAGCCCATTGCCACTTCAGTCTGCTAACTTGAAGAGCAATGTCGGTGACTCTGGTTCTCCGGCGAATTTCTTCATTTCATTCTGTCTGTCCACCAGAGAAACCCCGAGCATAGCTCTCTCCATAGCCCTCTGAGCGACTTTGAGCTCGTCGAGGAGACGGACTGTCAGTCCACGTCTCGGCATCTTAAGAGAGTACGGGCGGGACGCACTGATTGAAGACTTTTGTCTTCAGACTTTGTGGTATGGGCGACGAGAAGACTTGACGGAATTTCCTGAACGCTACCCAGCCCAACTGTATGCTTCCATCGGCTTCTTTCGTTGTCGCCGTCCAATCGCACTATTTGGCCAAGGTAGACATATTCCCGGACAACTTCGACAACTTTACCATCGATCGTGGTCGGTTCTAGCTCAATATGGGGATTTACCATTATTTTAGTTTTATCCAAATTCATAGCCAGACCGACCAGTCTAGAGGACTCATTTAGGCTGTTCAGCATTGCTTGTAGTTTTTGCAGCGATTCTGCCAAGATCACGATATCATCGGCAAAGCGCAAGTGTGAGATGTGCTCACCGTTTACGTTTATGCCACGTCTTGTCCAGTCCAATGTTTTGAAGACATCGTCCAGCGCATTAGTGAACAGTATATATATATATATATATATATATATATATATGTATGTATATATATATATATATATATATATGTATAGTATATATATATATATATATATATATATATATATATATATATATATATATATATATATATATATATATAACCTACAAAATTTGTCAAAGGATATACAATATATGTATCTGCTTACAATTTCTATTCGTCTAAAACGCCAAATTACTAATGAAATGATGTAGTTTAATGACTCTATATCGATTTTAATATCATAAGCCAGGCAAGCCTTTATGACAGCATTCTACCGTTTCTCTGTGCATTGTGTGACGCGGGCTGGCCGCGCCTTCGCACAGAGAAATTGAGGTGATATTTCTTATAAATTATAATACCATTGCAACAACTTTCTGGCCTAGTGACCAACAAAGATGCCGTCATGATCCACTTTAAGAGATTATATTATATTATAAATAACAACGTAATAATAATGTCATTAGTTTTCGTATGTGTGTGCTACTTCTGTTAATATAAGTTTAATAAATTTGCCAGACTCCCAAAAAAAAAATACAGGCGAATTTTTGGCAAAATTTTCAAATGTCAAATTTTTTGCTTAACTTTTGTCTGAAGCATGAATGGGCCAGCTTGTACGGGGAAGTACCGCATGCTTACAGGAAACCAACATTTAAATAGGCTTTTCTACTGCTCTTCGTTCGATAAGTGTTAATAGACCCGGAGGCCCCAGTCTTTTCTCTCTTCTTTTACTTCTTCTTTTGTACCCCTAAGCTGAGCAATGCATATCTATGGATAGCAGTGATCACTTATCATATGGTGATCTGTTTGTTCATTTCCATATCTTTCCATCAATAAAATTTATTTACTATTTTGCATAATTTGAATAGGATGCAATAAGTTCTTTTTATACCTATTTTAATACATTGAAGGGTAACAACACCTAGGCTGAATTTGATAGGCCAGAGCTATTATTATCCAACAATTTAATGTTTATTTTTCTAATTCATCCTCAACAGATTTTTAATGGAGTCAGGCGTTACTTTGCGGAAATGCATCACTTTGTGGACAGTCAAAAGTTTTACTTAGCTAAGATCCGCGACAAGCAAAACAATAACAGAAAATTAATAATGTGTGTTTTTCTGCTGAATGAAGTGGATTTATTTGGAACTTTAACCTAAAACTTTCCGAAAATCGGCCATCAATTCTCCACCCACCAACCACTACACACAACACCAAACACACATTACCACTTTTACATCTTGTAAACGACACGTGTTTCGCCCCAACACGAGGCATCTTCAGGTATAGTAGACTCTACGGAAGACAACCGAAAAGTAAAACACACATTATTAATTTTCTGTTTATATGGACAGTCAAAAGTTTTAGCTAAGTAAATCTTTTGACTGTCCACATTCTTAACAGATTTTAACAAGACATTACAAATAATATAAATAATTGTAAATCGTTTTTAAAAATGTTAATAGTACTAATATATTAATAAACACATTTGTTTTATTAGTAAAACAAATATTAACTAAAGGAATATTCCTGTTTCAAACAAACGAAAAAGTGAATGACAAAGGACGAAGTCCTTTCTCTCGCAAGATCGCTACACTGGTTGGCGGGCCGCCTACTCCGCATGTTGCCTAAGATTTCTCTCGCGTGTCCGTGTTGGGATTCAGGTCACGCTTTCCTCGCCCAAACAATCTGCTTTACTTACATGTATAATTAGGAACTACAATTCAATATAATATATTACTTTAATATGTTTATTTATTACATTTATGATATATAACTTTCATATGTACAATTATGATATGTAAGTTTAGATCGACTTTTTTTATATTTCATTTGGGTTTATCATTTAAATCTTATCAAATGAGATTCGATAACCTTTCACCAAATTTTAAGTAATCATTTTTACTAATTATTATTTTAATAAAATAGAATATCATAAGGAAACGCCACTTGAACTTTACCTACCGAAGTAACGCAGTACTTTCTACTACCTAATCTAACTAATCTCTTAAGAGGTAAAAGGTGGTAAAATAAGTTGCATTCCTTTCCATTAAAATGTACCTAATTTGGGTTAAAGATTTCTTAATAACGTTAGTATTAACTCTTCGCGTCTCAAGCTTTTATAAATATGTGTTGCGTAGGGGACACCTTTTCTTTCCTTTGATAGCAATTAGTTATAACTATTATGCCAGTGTCAAGTAAAATACGATAACATTAAATCTCTTGAAATATAACTAATAAACTTATCACGTTACGTCTTGATAAAATGGTCGCTATTCTACTAAAACCGTCTAAGTACTATTTCAGTAAAATTAAAATTTCACAATACATGCATTTATTTTATCCCACTTCACTTATAAGCCTATAACTATTGTGTATAATACGCCACTACAATTAAACAATATAACTGATAATAATATAAGATTATGACTGACTACACTAGACTAAAGACTAGACATTTCAAGAGATTTGATTAGATTAGTCTATTTTACTTGACACTGGTATAATAGTTTTAACTAATTGCCATCAAAGAAAAAAAATAAAAAGACAATACATCTTAGGCAAGCGTGATGAGTAAATGTACCCAGCAGTGGGACATATGTAATCGTAAAAAAAGACAATGCTGAAAAATATCCCATTATTTAGTAGATTAATAAGACAAAAAAATAAAACAACGAATTTTTTTAAAATAGATAATAACCTACGTGCAAGTTTGGATAAAAACCAGATAGATATTGGAGTTTATAATGATGAAGGTTAAATAACAACGGTTCGTGATACTTATATCGAGAAAACAAAAGTAAGCAAAAAAGTTGTTCAAAGCAATAAAATCACCTACAAGTACACGTATACCTCACGTACATTTTTGCAACAATACATGTTGCCAGCTCATCGCTTATCTTACATAAACATTTATAAGTATTTCGTATCAGGTGCGCAACTAAGTTCTCGTTGTTTGTCATTAGATGGCTCCAGCAGTGAGAGTTAGAGTAATTTTGACATTTTCAAAACGTCATGAACCAAGCTTAGACATATGGTAAACAAACCACTCTGACACGTTAGTGATTTTATTGTGGCGTCATATACTTTTAGTTGTGTGAAAATGTCTGATTTTGTGCCAAATAATCGTCATTTGCGGGACGTTACTTTTCTTATTTCATTTAAAGAAAACGGTGGTTGAAGCGCATCGCGAGTTAAAAAAAGTTTACGGAAATGCTGCTATAAGTGATACAACGTGCCACGTTTGGGTCCGTCGCATTAAAGACGATGATTATGATGTTGACCAAATAAATTACAGACTGTTAATATACTTCAATCTTTCTTATGACCATATAATATAATGTGAAAAGTATTTGTAGTTCTTTAGGATTTTAAGTTTTCCACAACAGTATAGCATACCATGCATTACGCCAACCTTGAATCCGAATTTTGGAAACCCATGGGATATGCTGATCGTCCACATCATAAAACAATCATATAAACATATTTATTTATACTCTTAAAGATATCTAAATGTAGATTAGGAGATTAGAAGAAAGTATAGTATATTTTTACATTAAAATTTTCATTTCATTTAAATTATAGTAAAAATATTATATGATATAAGTAGATATGTAGATTAGAAGAAATTAAATGCAAAGTTGCGTGCTACTTTTGGTTTAGTGAGTAAACTCCTTAATTACATCAAATATCGTTACTAATTTATTTACCTTAATATATTCCAATATGAACTATACTAAATATACATTCAGTCAAGAAAGTATCGGGAATGGATTATTTGTTTATGGTTCCAAATTCGAATTTTTGTTTTTTTTGTTGTTGTTAGATTGGCACAACTGTTTTCCATTTTGGCGCGGCGTTTGAGTTGCATCTGTTATTTATATTAAATACAGTGCTGTTTTGAGTTATATCATATCTAGTGTGTATTGCGAATTTCATAATGGACAGAAAAATCGAATAAAGAGTTTGTCTTAAATTTTGCATCGCCAATGGAATTTCGTGTTCGGAGTCAATGAAAATGTTACAGAAGGCTTACAGTGAATGGACTTTATCAAAAATTCGTGCTTATGAATGGTACAAAGCGTTCAAAAGCGGTCAAGATGTGATAGAAGATTTGCCTCGCTCTGGTAGGCTATCAACGTCTGTAATTGAAGTTAACATCGCAAAAGAGAAGAAAACAGTGACTGAAATTCCTCATTCAACTTTGAGAAAGATAGCCGCCGAAAAAAGGCCGGATTTATGGAAAGAAAATTCTTGGATTTTGTACCACGATAATTCGCCTTCGCACAAGGCCATCATTGTGAACGAATTTTTAACTAAACACTCAACAAATACCATCGAGCACCCACCATATTCACCAGATATGGCTCCAGCCGACTTCTTTTTTTTTCTTAACTTTCCTAAATTACCACTTTGTAGCACCCGTTTTCAATCGGTAGAAGATATAAAGGAAAATTCGCGGCGGGAACTGAACTCAATTCCGGAAACAGCATTTAAAAATGTTTTGATGATTGGATTATTCGTTGGCGTTAGTGTATCGTTTCTGAAGGAGCATACTTTGAAGGTAATAGAATAAATTTGGATGAATAACAAACAGTTTGTGTATTATTGATCTTTTCCCGCTACTTTCTTAACAGAGTGTATAGATTATGTTATGACCCTTACCTGTTAATGACCTGTTAGACCCAGAAGTCATTATTACCTAGTTAATGACTTTTGGGTCTGACTTCTCGTGTTTCCTACTAAATTTTGTTAAGATTTCTAGGGTCATTAGGCCACTTTTGTTACTTTATTTTTATTGTTTTACGGAAAATGACTAGCTTTCGTGCTATTTTCAAAAAAACAAGGTAATTATATCACTTAGTCTTTCTTTTTTTTGAAGTAGCTGAACAAATCATTGTTCAGTTACTTCAAAAAAAAGACTCTAATTTCGATATTAAAGCTGAAATGTATCCTGTCATGACTAAACAATTTCAAATGCCACTTATATAATTAGAAAAACACACACATTAATTATTTTGTTTAAACAAAAAATAATCTAAGGTAACAGAGTTACAGATTATCTACATTTTTGCCTGACCTCGAATATTGAGGCGTGGTCAACGTTAGCCGCAGCTTCCTGGTTAGCCACTTGAAGATAGGGAAATCATTTAGAATGTAAAGTTGATATTTTTGCACGGCCATGAATGTACAAGGTCAGCAGTATATTTTTGCGAGCGGCTGCGATAAGCATGGTAGAAAGTGATTTTAATCGAATGACGATATATTCCTGGCAGTATTCCAAGTGGTGAAATATTTTAGACATACATACATAGTTCTCACGAGAGAATACGAGAAAATAATCTCTCGTTAGTGTTTTTATAAAATATTTCGCACCTATTCTTTGTTAAAATTAATTATATTAGGTGAAAATATTAGTTTTTACGTTCTAATCAATACATATCCTATAATTATTATTTTCTTTTTAAACATTATTTATTAAAATTCGATTAAATTAAATAAATGATTAAAATTAAAATAAAAATATGTCATTTCAAATATCTAATTTAAAAAATCGTACTCGCATAACAATTTCAAATATATTCAGTGAAGTATCGAGTATCAAATAGGTAGATAAGTTGTTTTGATTACAGTTTAAGTATTTTGAAGGAAGCACTATGCGGGACTGCTTATCTTTTACTATCCTTTATCACATGTTTCTATCGCACAAAAACTAACGTGAGTATTGATTGTATTGTGTGTTGTTACAAAAAACAAAACAATCAATATATTTAGAAAAATTACAATCTCAGAAACGATTAGCATACGCTGACTAGAAATAGTATTTGTATAGGCCGATGAGACTAATTAACTTAGTGGCCAAGCCCTCGCCCTCAGAGTCAATAGTTCGATGATCGGATCGTGATAAATATATGTATACTTGCAGATATTTATATCGAGTTTCTGCCCCATCAATCCGCCTTTGATAGGCGTGGTGGGTTTAACTTCTATTTCTTCAGATTTCATTTCAGTGATTTCCCATACCAAGCTGTAGGACATACGTATATTGGCTGTAGGAAAAATAACTTGTTTGGGCAAAATGAGGTACGACAATTGTAGAAACCTTGTCGCAGATTAAATAATCGGCGACGCGGAAGCAAACGCCATGCGTCGCGCTCGCTATCGGTCGCCATCGTATTCGGAGGCGTTATCGCGCGGGCACCTCAGCGAAGGTCCACCGGAGGTTACACGCTGACGTCACGCTGATAACGATTTGCGCGGTGACCTTGTCACGCGCGCCAAATCTCAAGGTTGCCGCTATTTGTACAGTCAGATAGGCGACCGCAGCCGCCCGCGGTGCGCTCGGCGCTCGTTCGACTACTATTTGCGGAGGCCAACCAGTTCGCTCCTCGCTCTTCAACAAGCTACATTGCATTGGTATAAACCTGAGATTATTTGCAACTTCTTAAATTTTAATTACCTTAACAACTGTTCTCTATCTATCAGTTTCAAACAAAGCTCAATTGAGTAAATTACTTATTTATTATGTAACACAGAAAAAGAAAAACTATATAAAAGAAATATTAGTATAGATGCACTGATTATTTTACGATGAAATATCTTCCAGCAAATTCCTTATCATGTTTTGAATTTTTATTTTCTTTTTAAATAAATATATTACAAATAGCCATAAGAAAAGCATTTTATCATCCACACATTAACTAGTTAGTCAATTGTCGGACTACGTCTCAATTGAAGGATGATGGAATGGTAGTTTATTGCTGATTGCGTTCGCGGAAATAATCGAGAAATCTTATCATGGCGCACGTTTTTGATCAGGTCACCACACGCTTATTATAAATATTTCTATATAATCTAAAAAAATAATGTCGCATGTCGCAAGCTTTAAGTATTGATGTTTAGGCTAGCTTTATCAAAATCCACAATAAAAGAATTTACATAACTTAAGTAATAAAAAGATATTATATAAAGTGAACTTTATATCTTTTTATATAATAAATTATTTTTTTCTTCTCCTTGTCATATAAATGCCTAATTGCATAAACAGCGCATCAACTTCAATGAACAAAATACCAATTGTAAATTAAATCATGTTTAACAGTGTCATTATTAATATATTTTGTATTATAATTATTTTAGGTAGATTTGTTAGTACAACAGCAACAGATAAACTCTTTATATCCACCACTACAGTATTAAGTTGAAGAGGAACAACTCTTAACGCAAGCAATGTTAGATTTTGCTAAGCTAATTCAAAACATTACAATTAAACGAAATAACGTAAGTAAATATCTGATTATTTTTGTATTTTATTACATCAATAAAATAATTACATGGTCATCCTTCTTTATATCTTGCAGCTTGGCCTGTCAAGACAGTGTCACGGAAGAGTGGTCGTGCGAATTAATGTTTTCAAGGACAAATTTAACAGAATATTCACGCGGTAAACAAATTTTTATAAGGAACTACTACTAGTCTTTATATTTTTTTAAGCATTATAAATTTATTAATATAATGATCTTCTTCTTCTTCTATATTTATAATGATCTGATTCAGAATGTAAATCTGACATAAGTCGTCTAAAGTAATACTTCAAAACTGAAATAAATTAGAATAATCACATAAAATGAAAAGATCTACTTACAACTTTATTATATTGTTTCACCGACATCACACCTAACCATGGATTATTTTGATTCGACTTTTGATTCAAATATTGCGACGTAATAAATATAAGCAGATACATTGTATGTATGTAATTTTATGCGTGTATAATTAGTTCCTGATTACATTTTATTGTACACACGTAAGACCTTACATATTCGCATAAATGAAGGTATTGTCTCAATAGCATCAGCGTCAACAATCTGTTTTTCCGACAAGGCGCGACGCATTAAAAACATTTTTTCAATGAAATACAGCAAATACTTATTGTTGTCTTTCCAAGAACCTCCTTTGAATCATATTAAACGAATGTGTATCATTAGATAACTGATTTTTTTTTTATTTATTTTACTAACTCTATTTATTGCATATAGAGATTTTTATAATTATTCCATTAAAACTTTATTTTCTTACTTCAATAATGATAATTAAAAAACAACAAAGTTTTTTGTTTTACATTCTTTGTCTTAAATTCATATACTATTTTGGGCATTATTGAAAGCCACTAATTCAAATTAATGGATGAATACATTCTTGGCCCACATAGGATTCCCTGTGTTGTAAGCATTATGAACATACAAATGATAAATACGACAAAAAACCCCGACACTGCTCCGAACTGTGCAAATATTTAAATCCACAACCTGTCGTTAAAAAAGTAAATATTTCACTACTACTCTATTAAACCTATACTCGTATATTTCTTTTTATATACCTCTTCTTTTTACGAAAATATAATTAGTAAGAAGTATATGTCATGGAGTTGCATTCGTTATTTTACGAGGAAAACTTTAGAAAACATGCGAATTCTACTTCATAAAATATACGAATTACACTGAATTCGCATACTTTATAAAGTTTTCTACGAGATATTGTCAGAATATTTTGTTTCGCTACAAAAATGCGTCGTAAATCTAACTTGTACTAGTAATTAAGTGAAAAGGTGAAATATAGAACTGAATTTGAATCCTTTTCTGTTTTAATGCAAGTAAAAGGGGTCCCTCATATAAAATTGTACAACTGTTGCTAAATTTTGTCACAAATTGAAACAAAACTTCGTTCCACATTTATTTCACTGACTTTCCGCTGCGTTGAAAGTCACGGCCGTAGCTCCATACAAAACCGTGAATGCCCATTCGACTCGTAATTTCGCGCTCAGTTATGTCATCGATCGTGACATGGCAGTGGGATGAATGCGGTAAATATCCTCAGAGGTGTCCACGCCGTCGGCAATGTCAATATCATTGTGGAAAGCAGTAAACGTGAATAGGTAGGTGGGTATACCACGCTAGAAATATTGTGCAACACGTGTTTTGTTCGCTTATACACTTATGAACTTATACTGATATGATTACATGTATCTAAAGCATATTTAATTATATGCTTTAGATACATTTATAACTACGTACAGTAGAACAGAACAGAATACTCTTTATTCCACATTACAACGACAACAACTTCATCAAAAATTATTTTTTTAAACTAATGCTCAATTATTTGTATTATATATGATACATTAGGTTAGAATAATGCAGAGGTAAAACCACAGCGCAAATTTTCAGCTAGACATTGCCGCCCACGTCATGAGCGTTTCTTATTTAGACTTAGTAGCTATAATGAAAATAAAAAACCTATTTACTACATATATTTAACTGATCATATTGAATGTCACATTTCTTGCCACAACTACATATGCAAATTCTCTAAAATGTTTATCGAAACTCAATATTTTGCCATGAAGAACACGAGCATTGTCGTTTAAGGCTGAAACCCATCGAAAAATGTTACGTTACTAATATGTTTTTAAAAGTATAGTGGTAGTTTTTACGCACAGGTTAAACCGCTGATACTCTTATCGCATTGTACACAATTAGAAGGTCAAGGATTGCGCGGCAAAAGACCAAGGTTTTCGTTCGAACACCGCTCCGCGCATGGTGATCCTGAGCGCGCTCTGCGCAGGTGACGCCGGATAGCGTAACTTGTAAGCAGCGAGTCGAGTTGATTACGCAACTCATACACTGCCGCGTGAAGAGTGAAGTTCAATGTCACGATGCGCACACAAGTCCGCACGCGAGTACGAACGCACACCAGTGTGTGCCCGCGATATCAGAATAATCGCAGCCAACCCGTTATTCGCCTCTATCAACACTTCCCGGAATAATTTGCGAAAACACGATTTTCCTTTTGTACACCGAGCAACAGCGACGTCGATAGTCGTATTTTTGCGCAAGGTCATGGTAAAGTCGAGTCTCTATTTTCAGAATAGTATTTGATGCATTCTGATCTTTTCCTTTTACACTAACATATCTTCCCCGAAATATCAAAATCCGTAATTCCATATAGACGAAAAAAAGTAAAAACACAGTAAATGACCCAAATATCAACTTTTTTACTGTATATTCAGATCAAAAAAAAATACTTCGTCAAATGGTATGCGTCTCACAGCTCCACGACCAATAGAAAATTTTGTCCAGCGTTCAGACTAACTGTTTTTGAGTAATCAGATAAATTTTTCACAAATATTAAAAGTTTTTTTGGCCCTGGTCGTAAGTTTTTATTTTTGAAAAGCCAAATATCAACTTTTTTTACTGTACATTCAGATCAAAATAAAATACTGCGTCGAATGGTATGCGTCTCACAGCTCTACGACCAATAGAAAATTTTGTCCAGTGTTCAGACTAACTGTTTTTGAGTAATCAGATAAATTTTTCACAAATATTAAAAGTTTTTTTGGCCCTGTTGTTGTCGTAAGTTTTTATTTTTGAAAAGCGAAAACGTAGTAACTGTTTCGCTTTTTTTTTTGCTTCGGCATGAGTAAAACAAGAACAACAAAAAAATGATTTTTTGTTTGAAAACTATTTATCAAGTTTTTTAGTTTAGCATCAAAAGTGAGAAGTGAGAAATATGGTTTTTTAGAGTTACTAATTCTGATTATTAGGACAACGATATACATTGACCTTGGCGGCGTGTGACGATCGCGTAATTTATGTAATTTTATGGGATGGTTTCGGTCAAAGGAAATTATATTTACGCCTTTGGAAAACGTGACGACTGTCATTTAAGCCGTTTATATTTAAACCTGTAGGTACCAACATGCAATTATTTCACAGTGAGTCAGTCACATCGCCCACGAACGCGGTTTCTTATTAAGCTATGTTAATTGTGTATAAAATTTTTTCACTGTCACTTCGATTATCGCTGGCTCTCCCGAATCATTTACATCTATTATGATGATGAGGTCATGAAAAATTTTCATCATCATCAAGGCCGCGCATTATAGCCGCAGGTGAGCCTTAGCCTGGTTCAGTAAATGAAAAATTTTGAATGATTGTTTTTTTGTGTATTAAACTTTTTAAATAGTATATACCAAAGTTGTTCCATATATCAGTAATTCTGCATCTATCATTGTTTTCAAAATCAACATCCACATTATTAATTAATGATGAAATTTAGAACTGTGTTATATGATGAGACGTGACTGATGAGGGCAGTGCTTTATTTATAAATTTAAAACTAGTAGTTGTTAGTATGATTTTGTAATTAAGTACAAACTATTTTTTTTTAATTTTAATTATTAAGAATAAATTATATTATAATTTCCTTTTTATTCTTTAAACATCTTTTTTTAATTAAATTTTTCTTTATTATTTTATAATATTTAATCATATCTCCTGAACTTACAAGCAACTTGCATCAGCAATAACCCTATAAAGTTCATATACCCGATTATATGATACATGTATGTATACTTTATCTATAATTGAAACTACTAAATATTTTTTTATTTTCTTAAATAGATAGTTCATAAAGTGGACTAGTTTTGTAGCGCTAAGCGAGCGCTTTTGACGTAGGTCAAGGACGAATGGCCTGAATGACCTACATCCTCGCTAATGTCGCCCTTTCAAGGTCACCTCGCCCGGCAGCCCTACAAGACCAGTCAACTGTTAAATGAACCACCCGTTTCATGGTTCAATAAGTTACAGTTTCGTTACTATCGAACTATGTGGAAGCCGAAACTGTATTTTTTTTAAAATAATGTTTTCGCTTAAAAATTAGACAAACTTGCATTGCATTTTTCTTCATTATTATAAGCAGAAACTACTTTTAAATATTCTCAAAGGTTTTTACATTTATAATTAGTTGCATTAGTAATTTAACGCAAACAGCATAAATACCAAATCTAACTATTCCACGTTTTCATATTGAAATGCTTTCGTATATTTATAATAATTAAGATTAGTGTATATATATATGTAAACGGCAAAATCTTAATAATTGAAGATCTGGTTCAAATTTCAGCGTGGATACTTTCTAATATTAGTAGGTCCACCAACCAGCAAAATGTAATCTTGTGTCTCTTTCGTTCTCAACTGAACACTCGACGGTAACACCAAAATTTTATTAATAAGACGAATTTTTAGTTAGTTATAAAGCACAAGGTAAACGTATCTATCTCATCTATATAAATAAAATGAATGTTTCTTTGTACGTTTATTCTCTTTGCGTTCGTAAACCATTTATCCAATTTTAATGAACCTTTTGAGAATTGTTCCGCCTACGATCGCGAAGTTCCTGACCAAAAAAAATTCTTTATCTTTACGCATTACTATCATATAAAAACTAATTTAAAAAATACTGTAATTTCGTTGACACAATTAGACAGAGTTATATAAACAACGTAACACATGTATAAATAATAGGTTAAGTTCGCATTCGGTGGCGTGTATAGACGACGGACAGAGCTCGGTGGGGCGGGCGCGAGGTGGGCAACCTTGTCCCGACCTCAACACCTACACGGTCCACCCTATTCCCACCGCCAAGCACTCCCAAGCTCTCCCAGCCTCCCAGGATACTATAAGTTATGCAACCAAAGATCGCTATTCGAGAGAACATCCATTCCTCGTTCCCAAATACTCATTTAAAATTCAGATTAATAAATTTAAGTTAGTTTTAAAAGCCATTTTATTTGAAAAGCATAGAGCTTAAAATTAAATTTAAATATATAGTGTAATTTAAAATTAAATAAAATACCTTACGATTGATGAAAAAAAAACTGTTTTTACGAGTAAATGTATAAAATTGAATATATTTTAACTTTACTCGGTTACTTCACTAACAAATCAAATTAACGTGAATTTTAAATAATTGATTAATTTGGATTTCTAGTAAAAGGCGCAAAGTTAATCTATCATGTTAGTTTTCTTTTCAATGATTTAAATTTCTATGGAAAAATAGGAAAACACTAAATCACGACAAATATTGTCTTAGATGGTTAACAGTAAAATTATAGATAAACGTTACGTCCTATGATAGTATATTCAATTTAGGTGCCAGAACTGATCAAGAGAAAGGGTGTGGTCTTAAACCACGATAACGCTAGACCACACGCATTTTTAGAAACTCAGCAAAAATTAAAAGAGTTTGACTGGGAATCGTTAATGCTTTCACCATACAGCCCTGACCTTGACCTTCAGATTTCCTTCTGTTTCGGTCTCTACAAAATTCTTTAGACAGTATCAAATTAACATCAAGAAAGGACTGCTAAAACTACTTGTCTCGTGTTTTTGATCAGAAGTCCCAAAATTTCTACAGCAACGGTGCTACTACCTACAAGATGGCACAGAGCCATCGAACAAAACGGCGCTTATATATTATGATTAAATGTAAATAAACTTTGAAAAAAAAAATGTCTTCAGTTTTCATATAAAATGCGAAGAAACTTCTTCCCCAACCTATTATATTATTTTATGCACACGGTACTGTTGATTATAAAATTTAAAAGCAGTTGAAATTGAGGTTAAGTACAAACAAGTATCGAGTAGAAGGGAATCACGCTTCTAAACCTTTGTTTCAATTTCAAATTTAATTATATAGAACCCTTTAGGAAGAATTTAATATCATTGTTTGACCCAATTCTGTAATTTTTATTATTCATTTTATCTCTCTGTTGGAATGCTCCCTCTTTGTCCATTCGGGGTAATTTTCTTGTCCTCGATCTTTTGCACGACCTAGTCTCGGTTCTTGCCCGAAATACCAATTATCAAGGCCAGGGAGAAAGTAAGACAACGTAAGTATTAATGTCTGAGTTTCATTCTTTTAATAAGTTTCTATTAAACAATCTTCCTAAAATCTGGATAAAGTGAAAGACTGTTCGTAAAAGCTTGCCAAGATTTGTGTGAGACGAGATCATTATTCATAATATCGTATTTGTAATATCATCACGAAATTAATATCAAAGATAAATTTGAAGTTCTTAAAAATAACCTTTTTTTTAAACTCATTTATCCTGTATCCTATATTCACTCATGCGTTCACATAAGTACATGTACTCGTACCTAAATATATATTATAAAAAATACATAAAATATATATAATAATAAAAAAATATATTTTCTTATTAGGTAAACCTTCTTACTACAACTTCTTTGAACTAAACGAAACGGCTAAAGCATTTGATAGTTTTGACGTCCTACCATACGACAAAACTTTTAAAAACATCATTAGCCAGGACTGTACACTGCTGGATATAAATCTTTCCCCTAAGGGCGTCACCGAGACCGATCATTGGCTGACGCATCCTGTTGCTGCACACTACTTTGCACAGATCTTCGCACCGTCCTCTCCTCAAACGTTCTTTCTATTCCTTTTCTTTTTCTATTCCAATGATTATCGGTTCTCCAAATGCTTACAATCTAAAGTAGCAGTGAGTTAATATCCTATTTCCTACCTCAAGCAGTTATTAGCTTAGAATCGTTAGCAAGATTTGTAGTAATACAAAGATATAAATTATATGTTTATAACTTTTGCAAACTTTTTTTTAAATAATATCTGGTAGATTAAATAAAGTAAAGTGTAGAGAAAACAGTTCTCATTTTTAATGTTAGGACATTGAATGTAATTGTTTGCACTTGCTAATGTCTAATCTCAACCTTACAACTCACACCCAGCTCAGTGAATTGTGTACCGCATGTCAGACCTTGTTAAAGTCAACGAAATCAATTATATAAATATTCAATTAGATCTTCTTTATCGTCCACAGTGCTTCTCCATTGCGATCGGTATTCAAAAAGATGAGTATGGGTATTAAAAGCTGATTCGACTATAAACATATCATGTGAGGAATCCAAGAAACATCACAGGCACAGTATTATTTTTTAAATAATATTCAAGTGTTATCGCAAACGTATGTATTCTCGTCGGAAGCTTTCCATAAACAATGGAACGTATTTCTTGATGCGGTTGTCTAATTTATATGCATGGACATTAAATAAAAATATTTTTGTGTGTTGAACGAACAATATCAATCTGAATTCAATCCCTTGGCTTAGAAGTCTAACAACTGATCCAGTTGGTTTTCTTTTAAATCGATAATACTCATATAAAATATTTTATTATACGAAGAATATAGGTCGTACTATTATTTATTTACACGCGGAATACAACTTAGATCCAAAGCAGACTTGATTACGTCTCAATCAATTGAGTCTCGGATCACTAATAGTCTTATCGCGTATTTGAAGAACAAGAAGTGGTCCTATTCAGAAGCGCTTGAGAAAAGAATTTTGAAATAACGCCATTTTTTAACAAGTTAAATATGTTGAATATTTCATTAAAATATGTATGTCGATGGAATATGCGCTTTTAGGTATTGCGTGTGATGCCTACGCTTGAAGCGCGTGTATCGCGAATGTTCGAAGGTCGGCGGTAGGTGGTGACGACAAGGGCTCTCGACAGGCTCATGCTATCACTCCAGTAAAATTTATTTAACGCGGTAGCGTGTCGCTTTGTATCTAACTATATTATTAACTATCCACATACCATACTGCTGTGTATATCTAGAGAGCTACGTACATATTATGTATTTACAAATATTCTTTTATTTATGTTACAATTTTACTTTCATAAATTTTAATATTTTACACGTCTTTTAGCTATATTCGAAAAATAGGCATGTGCTCCATGAACATCACTTAACTCTTGTAATTCTTGAAAGAATAAAACTGATATATAAAAATATTTGAATTATCCGCAACTTACGGGATTCCTGCTCGGTAGACCATCTGACAAAGTTGGAAACAACGCAATACTCACTAGACAAAAAAAAATTACAACATCAAACAAAATCATCTGCTTTGAGTATATATAAAATATCTTTACAGTATCCTCAAAAGTAAAAGAAAATTTTTTTTAATTGTCTGACAAGCTGACGAAATTTCGTTTTTTGTTGGTGGGTATACGCTTGCTAATGCTATTGGCAATGTACTTATATTTTATATACTAATATTTTTTTTTGTCACTAATATGTCCATATCTTCGACTGTGACATATGAGAGACGACAGTTTATTATGTATAGATAGAAACATTTCGGTTGTTCTACATGCTGAAAACATGTAGAACACCCGAAATGTTTGTAACCCTTCTTTTAACCAGGCATTTTTAGTACTGTACTGGTTTCGAAACCGTAGGGAAAATTAACAAAATATAACATTTTCAGCGTTCAAAAAGTTATGAGACAACTCTTAACTTTTTGAACGCATTTTCCCACATTTTCAACTTACTGATAACCTCATTTTGTAGGTATGTTACGCAAGGCTGAAAAAAAACGTTAAGTATTTATGTATGTATATACAATTATATCTTCGGAGCGTGGATAAAGGTCACGTCCCACGCAAACGTAGGGTGTAAACGGGTGTGAGGCGCGCGGTACGGGGTGCGAGGGTGTGGGGACCACGGGCACGCGCGGGCATGGCGACCTTGCCCGGCTGTGACTCTGCGACCTTGGAGCCGGCAACGAGCGCCTCGCAACCCGCACGCCCACCCCACGCCACCCTCGCGCCCACACACTTGCACCCTTCAGCCCACTCTTTTTCCGCCTACCATCTTGTGCCAAATTTAATATCTAAGTACCATCATCAGAAGCTGCGGAACAGAATTCGTCAATCGACCTTTATGTACTGTAGAAATAAGTGTTCAAGGAAAGACATTGTATAATACTAACAAATATGTTTATATATTATGGTATTTTATATTTTCCCATTTTGTCTCGCACCAACGCTCCAAAAGATTTTGTCTGATAATGTAAATAAATGTCTAATTTAGATATCATATTAAGGAAAAATAACATAAATAGAATCAAAAGGGGATAAATTGGGTGAGGTAAATTTCCACATTTGTAAACTGAAGGTTAAATAAGTCAAAATGATATTGTATTAATGTATTAATAAATGTTAACAACGATCCTGTTTCCGCGTGAACCGGCGCCCGGGCGTGACCTCGTTGCCACAAGGTCGCGGACAGCCTTATTCGGGGTTTTCCGTATGTCGCCTGAAGGTCTCTGATATTTACAGTAGCCATACATATGAAGGCTTGACGGACGCTCCACTATAACAATGGAACACTATTAATTTCAACTACTCATTATCTCATGGAGTGACACAATAGGGTACACACAAGGATCTACGAGTAATACAATTATATAGTTTAAAAACAATATATACTGTTGGGATTTTTTAAATACATAATATGCACCGTTTTCTTTCTTGCCAGATAATTTTATATTTTATGTACGTACTGGTATGAAAAGTTATATTTGTTTCTGTAGATGTATGGTCTTTGTATAGTATAAATATGTTGTATAGTGATGGATAGTCTTTCTTTGTCTCAGCAGATAAGATAAAACATTGTAAATTAGAGCACATGGATCGGTTTTTTGAAAAGTTTACGTATTCGCAAATAATTATTTTTATTGTAGGGTAGAGAATGTTTTTTATTGGAGGAATATATTTTTAATGACAAAAAGCCATGATATTTGTTCCTAGTACGTAACTAAAATTTATTGTAAGCATTACTGGAACGATGACACCATATTTAGATGGAGCGTTTCTGAAAAATATTGTGCATATCTTATTGCAGTAAGTTCTTTAGTTATTTTTTTATATCGGCCATTGTTAAGTACCATTAAAGACTGAAGGATTTAGACAGAAATTATCATATGAAGTTACGATGTAAGATAAGGTTACTTTATTGTGTACAATTTTATTTTAAATATAGATATTTGATATGGAAACCTATATTTACCTTTGCCATTTAAGGAACAGGATGGGGTAAAAGGATCGTGAGGATGGCGAGAGTCGGAGGTTGAACTCCCTCGGAGCGGGGTGGCGGGGTGGCGGGGTGGCGAGGTGGCGAGGTGGCGGGGTTGTGAGATGGTGGGTGGCGGGCGATGCACTGACAGTTCAAGTGCAGGGCCGCACTGCGCCGCTGCGGCGAGCTACGGGCCTCGGTCAATACACCCACTATCCTTTCAAACGCACATTGCACTGCCTCTCATTTATTATTTACCTCGTCCGCACGTATTCCAGAACATTTCATGTTTTCTATAGCAATTTCTTTTAGCTCGTAAACTATCTTAATAGTGTCGAGTTAGTCGGTGGACATTGACGGCCCGCCTGCTTCACAAGTTCAAAGCAGCTCAGGAGTTAGGAGTTTCCCTGGTGGATAGGATTCATAATGATGTGATAATGAAAAAATCGATCTGCGCAGAGTGGCTGGCAGAAACTAGATGCCTATAACTGAAAATCGAGCTAAGTGGCACGCCTTAAGAGAAGCCTTTTCTAATAGATCACTGGCGCAGGCTGATGGTTGTGAGTTAATCTTATCAAAGACCTGAACGACAAATAAAATATTGTAATGCAAAAGTTAAGTACTAGATAGTCACTCATTCATTTTGCCAAGTGTTTTTTATAATTAGAATAGAATATAAAGAACTTTATATTTTTTTTCAAAAGCTAAAATTAAAACCTTAACAATATAATAATATATAAGTTAACAAAACAAAAAGAAAATAATTTTAATCTACATGTGTCATAAAATGATTCTTGCTCAGCATATGCCAGGCGCTCTATTGGAGCACCTGGCGCTGGTTTTCAGCAAGAACCAAATTACATACAACATACATGTATTTCTAAGTCTTCTCCATTTGTATATTGATAATATACGTTATAAATTATATATGAAAATATGCTGCGTCGAGCGATAGTGGTTTTCGACAGTTGAATAGCTCTGAATTTTACTGGGTTGCTGGTAACTTCGAGTCAAACAGAAATTTATTCGCTTTACTATTTATTAATTTGAGATCATGGATCATGTACAAATGTACTAATGTCGCATGTATCACGCTACTTTTGCTATTATATTTCTACATATTAAAAATAGAGTACCAGTTTTATTTGTTTGCTTCACAATTTATTTATACCAGAGTTATTGAAATAATTTCTACACATTGACATGTTTTATGACATTTCGCTAGTATCAGGGCCGTCTTGAGCATATTCCGCGCCGGGGTGCGGGTAATCAGCCCGCACCCCTGCTGTTGTAAAAAACGCAATATAATTTTAATCTATTATTTATTAATTCCTTAAAACTCTGTAATTTATAAAAAATGCACAAACAAACATCAACATTTTAATATATACTCGTATTAATATTATATATTTTAATAAAATTTCAAATTTCTACATTCAACGCCCCCTAGAACCCCGCGCCTGGATGCGGCTGCACCCTTTGAATCCCCGGATAAAATAAAACGGCCCTGGCTAGTATTAACGTATTAATCTTATCGTAATTGAAAACACTTAATAAACTTAGCTATTATTATATCACTGTGAATGTTAGATTAGCAAACAAGGAAAAGATTGTTTGACGGCCCGGAACACGGAACTGTAGGGTCAACCGCACCGCGCGGAAGCGACACGGCCATCGACCGTCCTCTACACGTTACCCTCGTCTACATCTGTTGACGCTATCTATAGACGAAATATGTTTCGTTTAATATAAACCCTATTATATTTACTACTAAAACTTATTTAATTTTCATATATTGGATAGTTGATACATTGCATGTCTTAATGCAGTGTAAATTAGGTATGTAGTGGTCAGTGTTGGGCATTAATCGATTAATTTGTCAATTATCTTGTTAATTGACTAAAAAAGTAATTGCAATTAAATTAATTACAATTAAATTAAACACAATTAAACTTTTAATTGCACCTTGCAATTAAATTAATTTGATTGACGTATGTCAATTGTAACTCACAACTAAAATAATTGCAATTATCCTTTTTAGCTTTATGAAACAATTAAAACTAACGATTAACTTTATGTATCTGAACGAAATTAGTAAGATTTAGGAAAATTAAGCTGTAACTCTCAGACGAACAAAAAAGTGATAAAGGCTGTAAGTATAACTTAGTTTTTCTAAATCTTTCTTTCTACATGAAAAACTGTATGTATTTATGTATAACAATGTTGCATTGATAAATATTTTTACAGCGTGGGGAGTCACACTTATATACTTATAAATCGGTTGTATATTATACAACAGTATTTTTTTAATTGTTAGTTTTAATCAAAATTCACCAAACAATTGAAATTTAATTAATTTTTAATTGTAGCAAATCACAATTAATTGTTACTACTACAGTTACCAATTAAATAATTGTTAACTATAATATTCCACAATTACAATTAATTAATTGTTAGTTATTGTGGTTACGTTTACCAATTATTCAATTGTTAATCTTTAATTGTTCTTGCAATCAAAATTTGCCCAACACTGGTAGTGGTACATTCAATGTAGCCATTTAATACTTCGTTTAAATTCTATCGACGATTATATTATACGACTACATTTCTTTACTTTCTAATTTGCAGAGATAAGACTCGTTGGATCATCACTCTGCTTATCTAAGTCAATACTTACTGTTGTTTTATCAACAAATGTGCGCAAAAAAAAGCAATGTGACGAGTATTCTGAGGTTTAATGGGGTCCACCTCGCAGGCAACAATCCAAGTTTGGGGTTAACTGGCGTGCAAGAATGCGAGATTTGCACGATAAAAAATTATTTATATTTTTATTTATATTTTTAATTATTAGCGATATTACATTTAACGTTGAAACAAAATTTTACTTTATCTTCACTAATGAGCATTGCTTTCTACTATGTGCAAGAGAATATAAGTTCAAATTTTAATATATATTATATACATGGTGTCTCAGAACTCAACGTCAAGCCGAAATGGGGTGACAGGGTTGATTGTAACCATCATGAGAAGAATCAGAAAAAAAATCTATCTGAAGATCTTAAAATTAAGAACCTATCCTGTATGTATATTATTTTCTTACTGATGAATTTATATGGTTTTTCGCAGTTTCACTCAATGTAATGTTGGACGCCTCTCTTTTAGATGGTGAAACGAATTGGGCAGTGGCTGGCAGCATCTAGATGTGAAGAAGCCGAAGATTGTACCTATGTAACACGCCTTTAGAGGCCACTAAATTTTTATGAGAATAGTCATATTTTTGTTTTGTTTATATGCTTTTATATTTTTTCTATATATTTCCAAAATAAATGTAATATGATTTTTACAATGAAACTCATTAAAATATGTATTAATTTTCCATAAAAAATATTTTGTATACTATAGTTTTCAACTGTTTTAATGTGTCAGTTTATAGGTAAGGGTTATGAGATGAAGTAATTAAAGTCAGAAGAAATTTTTACAAGTTTGTTTTATTTTAATTCGACAACCTGTCATTATATTAACAAACAAATGACTGAGCACGCTCACATACGCACATACAATACACACACAAACACACCGCGACCGGCGCTGCATTGCATTATAAATTATACTTATATAGTCTTAAATTATTTTTCAGTCTATTGCGCTCTCCTCGTCCCGCACCGGCCACGCACGCACGCGTCTTAAACGAATTATCACATGTAATATATTAAACCGATTTGCGAACGATTAACTACATATAGTCTAGTTTAATTTAAAGTAGGTCGGGGTGGGGTTGCGGAGACGTGCTCCGCGGGCCGACCTCACGCCTCCAGCATGCGTGGCATGTAGGCGCGGGGCGGCGAGGGGGACTTCTTGGACAGGTTGAGCGGCGCATCCGCCACATCCACCTGCAGCTGCAGCACAGGGGAGGCGTAGCTGGCCTCGCCCGCCGCGGCCTCTCCGCGCCGCATGTACTGCTGAATCATGTCTGTGCGCTTCAGCTGCTCGGGCGTCATGCGCGGGCACTCCCGCAGACTGCGCGCCAGCTCGATGTGTGTAGCTGACAGCGAGGCACGTGGCGGCGGCGCTGGCACGGGGCGCGCCTCGGCCTCGCCGGTGTCACGTCGCATCGCACGGAACTTCTTATGTGGTTTGTAAGCCTCGTCCATCAAGGAAGGCGCATCGTACAAAGGCGGTGCCTGCAGCACGCGCTTGAGCACAGGCATGTCGTCGGCCACAACCCGCCGCTCCTCCACGTGCTCCTCGAGCGAAGAGCGCGGGCTAGAGCAGCCCGAGCCGGGCCCGACAATCCTCTCGTGCTTCTCGTTGCCAGACTCGATCCCAGAATCCGTGGGCGAGTCTAGTTTACGATAACGCGGTGGCGGACGCACTGGCGTCACTGTGAGACCGTTGTGTGCAAGATGAGCTACGCCAAGAGCTTCCTCGTCGACGGAGCCACGTGAGTCAAGTCGCCGGCGGCCGGCCAACGTCGCCGCTAGCAGTGGAGTTCCACAATCACTGACTACTTCTCCGGACTCGCTGCTGGATACAGAGCCGATTGGACTGCGCGCCAAGTCATCAACGCCTGAATCAGCCCACGAGCAACCTTCTTCCTCACCCCACATCTGCTGCCTCAGTAACTCTTTATGTTCCGTCCGGAATACGACCAGCTTCTCAGTGTGTAACGTACTCAATGTACGTAAATCTGGTAGAGTATCCATCAACTCCCGAAGGAAACCGGGCCTGTCAGGTCTGTTCTGGGATACGACGGTCTGTAGGCACGCTTTTAATCTAGCGTGCATTCTTTCTACCAAATCGATATTGCGGAGGCCTGGTCGGTCGGGTGTGATCAGTACTATGGCGCAGAATAATCCAATTTCGGCATCTGTGAGGTTCATGGAGTTCATACGTTCAGCAAACTTGAAGGTAGAGTCAACAAGGAAACGCGCATTAGCACCGTTCTGAATAGAATCTCGTTTCATTAGTTGTCCATTGAGGCAAATAATGCTGTTGAGGGGCGCATCAAACATGCATATAAGTCGCACAAAGAGCGCATCGAAAAGCCCACTCTTCAGCAACGTGAACTTGTCGTCTTGCGTCAGTAACTGAAAGCCAGGTATGAGACCGGCGAAATCAATTACGCCACGAATCACGTGGGCGAAGCGCTGAGAGAACTCCTTCTCAGACTGCAACTCCGGTGCCGGATTGAGAGGGCAAGCCTAGAACAAAAGAAACCAATCGTTATTTTATTTATTTAAAAAATATACATTTTGTGCTGGAACTTATTGATTCTTTCAGATAAATATTTTTTTAATCAAATAAATTTATAAAAATCAATAATTTTTATTCAAATGTATTTTAATATAATTTTATATAAACTTTTAAGTAGAAAGGTTGGATTTTTCTAAGACTACTAGAACTGGAAAAAACTCGTTAAAAGAAAATAAACTTACCAAAGTGGGTTGTGAGTAGGTGGGACAGTCGCGAGCGCGCGCACGCATCGCAGCGACGCGCTCGCGCGTGAACTCGCACGTGTCGAGGTGTGCCCGCACCACCCTCGCCAGCAGCCGTGGGGCGTCATCTAACTCCGCCGCGGCTGCTTGCTCGTGGGCTCGCGAGGAAGACGACTGCTGCATCGCAGCGAGAATGCGTGCTTTTTCTCGCTTTGGCACACGCCCGAATCGCACGGCTGTAACAATACAAACTTATATTATAACATCGCCGCAAAACATTCAACTAAAACTATATCGACCAGTATTGAATTATATTGGGTGATCAATAAAGTATAGTACAACTAATAAATACCAAAAAAAATATCGTTTAAATGTTGCCGAACTATATCCGTATTGCTATTACGGCGCTTCTTCAGTTAAAGAGAAGATAACATTCATAGTAGCTTACTATTTATTGTATATAACATGATGCCGAATACATTAAACAATTTCGGTAAAAAAATTGTAAATATAATAAGAAAGCTAACGAAGGGCGTGTTGGGCAAGGTCGCGGCTACACATCGGACGACAGCTGCCGCTAAATATGAGTATGCGGGTGCAACGGGCCACGTGCACGCGCAGCTGACGACGGAGGGTAGAGTTCATCGGCCGCCGCCACCGACCCCTACCCGACCCTACCCGATCCGACCCGCCGCGATACTATCGTAGGACGAATGAAAGCGTTGCGATTTAGTGAACTAATTTGAATGAAAAGCAGAGTGAACCGCGAAGTCACGTTAAAAAGTGTTACGACTTTCTCGCGCTAGGCGCAGCGCGGGCCGAAAGGCGGTTAGCGCCGGAGGCGTGCGCGGCGCTTGAGACGTTCGTGCGCGTGCGCCTCGCCTCGGTGAAAGTGTTTGCAAGCTCGACTCACGATTGAAAACGAAAGCGGAGAGCGCCCTCTCGCCATTTCTCCAGACTTTCCCTGGCCAATGTAGGCCACACTAGATCTGCACCGTCAATTGTGCGCTATCGTATCATCAGAATTGTTTCGCTTTAATCTAATTGGCCGTAGAAAATATTACAGTTGTTGTTAAAGTATTATGTTATTTTCACATTTCACTATCTTATTGTTTACGATATGATAAATTAATTAATTCGTGTATATGATTGTAGTTTACTTTAATTATTAATAATTAATTTTTTTTATAATTAGTTATAAATTGTTTCATTTAATTAGACGTAATGTACAGCATAAGACGAATTTGTCTACAAAAGTTTTTTTAATAATATACCATGAGTATATTATTATATATGAGTATATTATTATATTTTACTACTTTACTATATAATTTTACAATTTCCTATGCTTATTATAATATATATTGATATAAACTTAATATTATTTGAGTGAATTTATTTAAATAAATATTTTTATATAAAAGTTAAAATGAAACAAATTCAAAAAGTATCCATTATAAGTGATTAATATTATAAAAGAAAATAAATAATAATTAAGATAAAAGTTTTAACGGTTCATTATGTTTGGATAACTGTTTTTATTTAGCTACAAATATAACAAAATACATACGAGCATTGTGATAATTCACGACTCCGTTCAGGATTCCTTTAAGAATTGGCAAATCTTCTCCCATATCTGATACCATTATCGTTTTTCACTAACAACTATAAATTTCACAGCCAGTGGCCACTGATAAATAAATTGGTAACTTTATGTATTAGTTAATAATTAATTGTCACATAGCACAGTTTCAATAATCAATTCGCACAAAAACTGCAATCCGTATTTGCAGTAGTAATCCAATGTTTGTTTAAATCTTAGTTAACGATTTGAAGTTGAGCGTTCACTGTGATAGAGCCTCGAGTTCTCGTGGCGGACTGACGAACGAAGCACTGACATAGCGACTACAAAGAGGGCTGACGACCGGTGCGCGAGCCGGACTCCCTCGCACTGCGCCGCGGCGCGCGCCTCGCCAACCTTGAACTTGAAGAGAGGACCGTAACGCGGGGGGAGGGGTACCGTCAATAAACTCCGCGCAGGACCCTGCCTCCACTACACCCGCCCCCACCTCGGCGTCACTACTCGCTCGACACTCACGATAATCACTAGTCACAAAGCTTGTATTTGTCCAAAACTATCCAAAATCGCAGATTAAAATCCTTTACGAAAATAGCCATAACAAACTAAATATATTATAATAAATATTAAACATAAACCTATAAGCAAAACTAATCACAATGTAATTTTTATTTGTAATTTTCGGCACAATTTAAATAAAACTATACAATAAGAACGCTGGCCCGACTTGTCTAGATTTTTACCAAATATTAAAAGATCTTTCTATAATCGAAATAACTATAATGAATCCTACCTACGCAATAATAAGAAGGCATTCTGCAAAACATTTCAATATGCAGAAATATATTATTTTATTTTAGTGTTTACTAATAATCATCCCTATTACTATATGAAACTTTATATATATTTACACTAACTTCATAAAATAAAAGTTATTTGCACAAAACAGATGTCAAGTATTTTTACACAAGAAAACTTGAATTAAATCTAGTTCAGAAATCTGCCACCGTATATAAACGCTAAGTGTTATCAGCGCCATCTTTTGTCAAGCGGCGGTATTTGAATTTAGACAACCTTTTAACTAAATATATATTATAATATCGATTTGTTATTGTGCATGAAATAAAATATTTCTTGTAGGTATCATTGTAAAAACTAATAATGTAAAGGTTTTTGTATAATTTTTCTTTGACTCAAAATGCGTACTTATTTAGGTTGTTTATGTAATTTAAAGAATGCAGAATATGAATACACATATGTAACTATTATTGTTTCCGTAAAATCAATAAATAGATGTTATGTTATGAATAATGTAGACAAATAAATAATATATGAAAAGGGATGAACCTGAAAAACTGTTTCGTGTACTATACTAATCTAACTAGATTATTATAGGCTTTGCTCGTTTAAAAGGATGTTTTTGTATTTAAAAACTCTCAAAAGTAACTATTACATTTACAGTGAATTGGAAATAACTATACGGGGTCGATAAACTCCATTAAGAAAGTGAAATTACGAATTTCACTTTCAAGCTTACGAAAGACACCTTTCTCTGCTTTCACCGAGAACCAGGCGGTGTTGCAATGAGCACAGCGGACGTCGACCCGCTTAGAGAGCGCTCACCCGCGGGCTTGCATAACAGCCCCCCCCCCGGTCCCCACTCCACCGCCCGCTACGCTGCCGCGAAATAGGATCTGACCGACGGCACGCGCTGCTCGCGTCCCACTTGGCACTCGCCGAGATCACAGAATACCTATCTACGCGAGATTGCGCGAACGACCTTCCCAAGCTAATTGCGTATTCGTATTGCCCACGCGATAACGACACGTACACTGCCGCACGCCCTCTAAACCTCACTGCGACCATTGCTTAATTTATACAATACAGTTTTTATTGCATTTATATTATGCCTATTTTTTTTTGAAGTTTAAATAACACTGTGTACTCATTATTAAATCATGTTTTGATTTAATAATGCTTTAAATTATAAATTAATAGTGACAGTTCATTACACTAAAAACGTTATAAAAACATGTTTTTAACAAAATAATTATTGGAAGATTTAAAAATATAGGATCACACATTGAAATGTATTAAGGTATTTTTTTAGATTCAAAATGATATTGTTTGTTTAATGTTTATTTCAGTCTATAATAAATAGTCTTATATGATATTATTTTTTAAATTCTGCAGCGAACATACTAGTATAAATTTGCATTAGCGTTTTCTCATTTCTACAAAAAAATCTAAAGCAATGAAAAAACACTCACCATCTCTGCTCATGCCAACAGCGATGCATTTTTTCAACCGGCAGTACTGGCACCGATTCCGGTTGATCCTCAGTATGGAGCACTGCTGGTTTTTGGTGCAAGGCCTGTACTGTATCTTCTGTTGTATGGAGCGTCGGAAGAAGCCCTGGGGATCACAGGTGCAGTTAGTTTCACGTTCGGGATCGGTGCTCTCATCACTGGAGCAACCCGAGTCACTGGAGTCGCGGCGGGCTTCCAACATGCTCACCAGCACCGCGTGCCGCTCGCGCAGCTCCGCGCCGCATGCCATATCCGCAACCATTCACACACACTCGCCCGCCCTCACCACTTAGCACCAATAAGCTCTATCTACCTAACGCCGACGCTGACGCTGACGTCGACGTACAATCCGTTTAGCCGTTAGCGATCACTGCACCGACACGACTGGTGGCCGACGACTGACTGTGCGGGCTGTGCGGCGCGCGGCGCACAGTTACCCGCGCGACCTACTTACCGGCCGCCGACCCATGCGAGAAAGTGAGAGTGCCCCGGACCCCGCACCTCGCCACTCGCCCTTCGCTCGCGCTCCTAACGGTCCACGCCGCTCTAGAATGCGCCGCTGCCACTGCACCGGTGCGCCGGATATAGGCCGGGCGCATCCCGGCGGACGCCACGGCGCGCGGCCGTTCACCCCGGGTCGACGACCGTTCGATTGCACAACAGCCGACGAGCCCTGCGCTCTGCACGACCTCCCCGCGCGCAACCCCGCCCGTACCCGCGGTGCCCGGGAGCTGGGACGCGACCAGCTCGGGGCGACGACCGGCTCTATGCCCGGTGACGTCACACACGCGTCATGGCCTACCTCAATGCGCACGCGCTCCTCGTTAGGGGTGCACTGATCTAATTTAATTATGAGTCCAACAAAGTGGTGTCAATTTATGGTGTCGCTAAAAGTAACTAATGACTTGTTTACTAACATTTTTAGCTAAATAGCACTTGTGTCATAAAATGATATAATACATTAACTGCCTTACGCTATAAGTAATATGTGGAGCTAATTTTTTTTTGTACCTTAATGAGATTGTATTATGGATAATCTAAACGTTAAGTGTCCAGGTGATTTGGCAGTCACAGAGGCTGAGGCCACGGCACATCGTGAGTCGGTCGGTCGGTGCCCCAATTTTACGTTGCCATCGATCCATTGTGCGCTGTGCGAGTGGCCCATAATTGGTCGCAGCTCGGGCAGTGACCGGCTGCGCGGTCAAAGACCTGCTGCCGCGAAAACAAAACCTGCCCGTCCCGCCCCGTCTCGCGCTTCCATTTTTATGACACTTAGCAAAAGAGTGTCACGTCTTATAGAATATGCGCGCAAACCGTATTATTACGGCAAGCTATTACGGTGGATTACATCTTATTGCAATGGTATATGTATTTTACAAAAAACCTTTTGATATGTATTCATTGTGTAGGAGGTATTTACTTATTGTATCATAATAACCAAGGCCCTCATTTGTCAGAATATTAAACGCTTGTTTTTAAACTATATTGACGATTGATATATGCAACAATTATCGTGGAATGTCAATGACCGTAAAAAATATGACACGGTGACATCGTTTCGAACGAGAAAAACATTTTTTTTTTTATTTTTGTTCCCGACTTTTAACTGGTTTTTATTATTTCGATAAATCAATATTTTATGATAATGTGTTCAGTGACTGTTAGGAAGATGTTAGGTGCTTATGTATTTCATTGTATTTCATGCTTATATTTACTTATTGAAACTTGATAATGTATTTATAGCAGTATATAAGTCGAACTTTTGCCATTTAATTGTTTATATAGTGAAAATATATTTTTAATGTTATGCGTATCGATATCCCAAAAGTATATAAGGTGTGATTTTTACGAAAAAAATACAAGAAATACTAGATAATAATATTATATCACACGCTAATTGTTTGCCGATTAAGTACAGATAGAAAAGGTAGTTATGTCAATGTTCATTTCTGTTGATTAGTCAATAGACTAATCAACAAATTTGGTGGTAATATAAAATAAAGTAGTTCACGTTGTGAGATTTGTCGTATGGGGAAATAATGACGCACAAGATGGCACGATTTGATTCGACTGCGATGACTAGCGGCACACGACTAGTCACCTACGTGTGCCACCCACTGTGAATCATACACTCAAGTCTGATATACATTTAAATTCTACGATAATTATATGGCCTGTGACTAATTAATTAAATGCATTTACATTTACAATTTCTAGTTTCAGAACACGATACAAATATATGAGAGTATAAAAGAACAATCAAATGTTTAACAATATAAAATCCAAACTTTGTGCATTCGAAAAACGACAAAATCGAATTTACGAAGTGTTTTCTATTATATTATATATCTACTAATATAAAACAATATTGGAATAATAAATATTAATAACGTAACAAAATCTTTTATTCTATTGATGTAAAATATATTTTAACTTTAGCTGATGGTTAAGTTGGAATGGTTAGCAAAAGTTCTAGTAATATCAAAACACTGTTATTTTCTTGAAAAAAGAAAATTACATTTATTATATGATTTATTATGAAAAATTTACGTTTATTATATGACCCTGCAGCAAGGATTTCGACAGCGCGATGTGGATCGCACTCGCCTTGCATCTAGACTTTTCAACACAACTCCGTTGCTTAGCCGACAACCGATAAGCGCTGTCGTAGTTTTTTTTTGTTAACGTTACATTGACACAGTTTAAGTTGTATTGTCGTTTGCTATTGCAAATATAGAAATTTTATAAGATGAAATTAAAATGTTTATTTGTGTACGTTTAAAGTAATGCAGCTGCTTTTCTTTGGTCTCTGGAACGTTCTAGCGCTTGTTTGTGCCGGAACGATAGCTGGCTCACTTGAGTTTGCGGATAACGGTATTGCGGACAACGACTCTGCTAACATTGGCCCGTCCGAAAACATGCTGACGCATCGCCGTGTCCGAGGAAACGACTGGCGGCCGACCTCGGAGCTAACAGTTCACACTACGTGCCTGCCGGTTTGCAGATGTTTACTTGATAACACACGAAGCCGTTGAATCATGTTAATCATATGATTCACTTCCCGTACATCTTTTGAACCTCAATGGCTCGTCAGCGAAGTTACCGCCTTCGATGTCAATGGTATACTCGTATTTTCCGCATCGGGATGAACTATCATTAATATGATCGAAATAAATACCTGTAGGTCATACAGGTATTTATTTCGATCATATTAATGATCGAACGAGTATTTCAATTCATATGTGAATACATGCATTTTTAAAATATTATTTAATTAACATAACTAGGTACAAGTCGAGCGTACTATACCGCGATCCGTAGATTATTTAATTACTAACTTACACGCTTATAAATACATGCCTACCTACATAATGCAAACGATCATTTTAATGGTTTGATTTTTATTTTAAGCTATTTTAAGCTAGGTTAATAAGATAAGCTCGCCCTTTGTGCAATAAATAAAAGATTAAATCAATACATTCTTCTATATTCTTAAAATGCATTCTTAATAACTAAATAACAATGGTAATTATTTTTGCATTTCGTCGTTCGTTTTCAGTAATAACAAATAGATATAGGATATAATTCTTATTATTTTTAAATAAATTGTTTACTTTAAAATATTTAATTTATACAACCAACAAACAACTTCGCAACCTCGTTTATAATAATCACATTATTAAGCATATAATTTGTAAGACAGGAAATCGTAAACGCAAACGCAGCAACGTGGGATGCTTCGATAAATAAATATACGCGCCGAGGGATCAATGAACTTTAAGCTGACAGTTAAAAAATAATGTAGGTTACGCTTATGTTGCGCACATACATTCGTTGACCGTAAAAGTTCTTACAGCAAGGAGAGGCTGTGTAGGAGAGACGCGCGGTGCCGCGGCGGGGTCGACGCCCTCGCGCCCTGCACCGTGGATCGGTGCCGAAAAAATGAACGACCCACAATGCGCAGAAATATGTCGGCCAGCGAGAACAAAGAACGCCGATTTTTTCGAACTGATTGCTGTCCTATCTGACATCTGAATACAAATTTCTAATTTTAAACATTGCTTTAACGTAAAATTTATAACAACACTGTTATGTAATTCGTAGGAAACTTCAAGATTCTTAAATATTAACTATCCAACAAAAAACAAAGATTTTCAGTATCAGTTCATATTATTTAGTATATATTATAAAGCATAACGCCAAAAAATTACTTTGAGGAAAACCAGAATGTGGATATTAAATGCGAAATGTAATTGAAAAAAAAATATAGCAGTTTTAAATATTTTCCTATTGCATATCATGTTACAAATAGTAAAAACAGTTATTTATTTGTAAAATTAATTACGATTATACTTTTATGAATACATTGTATTAATCATCGTTTATTGCTATAAAACATAAAGGATATAAAAGAATTAAATAGAAAACAACCACATGGGACTCCCTCCCAGTACAAATAGTTGTAGTGGTTGATACTAAAATATGTTTACTTAATCAATATATGACTCGCCTTCATAAAAAAAATAATTTTTAAACAGTTTTACATAAAATTGATCGTGTACATCTAAAAACGTCAGTCACATATTGTTCATTTATAATATAAGAACGCGTAGTAATAAACACAAGTTCGTTGACTTCAGTGCGTACGGCTACGTTCAGCGGTCATAGTGTTAGGTCGTAAAAACAAGCTCGAGTACCATTCATTCAACGTATATTGTTCATGGCGGCAAAATACGTGCTGTAACATCGAGCGCCATCTAGTGACAAGTAGCGAACAAAAGTTTCGTTTCTTATTTTATCACTAGGTGGCATTATGTAACATAAATCTACAGCAAAGTTTTTATAATGTATACTATATATTTTATATTTCTGAAATGAACAATTTGAAAACAAATTCTGGTCATGTTTTTTTTTATATTTCAAATTTAATTAAAATAGAAACTTGTTAGTTACTACATATAATTATTTGTCAATTCATGAATAAATTAAATATCGACACAAAAAATTGGTCATAGAGACTTATACCATTCGACGCGATATTTTTGAGTTATTTGCACCGTTTTCGCTTTTTCATATTTATATATTGTATATATAATACAAGCCAAATATATATTTGTAATAATACAAGCCAAACTCGGAATTGGTCATTTTCAGGTCAGTTATTCCAAAATAGACATGTTACCTGTTCTGATTACTGATTGATTAAATAGAATGAATTTTTTTTCGTTATGAAATTCTGTGATTATGATCTTTGCTAACCATTAAGGTACCACGTCTGAATTTATCAGTAGTACACAACAATTCATCATATTCATTAAGTTAGCAAACTATCAAACGACTGTTGCATTACCCCTTGAGTACTATAGCCATTGAATAATACGGCCGCGGAGTGAAGGATATGCTTTGTTCCGCGGCCCGCAGCCCGCAGCCTGTAGACACACCGAGGACCAAGAAGTGGCGCATAAACCAGTTTACGTGTGCACTTGCACTTCTACCCCCGTCTGTTTCCTCACTTTCATGTTCATGAATGCGACCTTTGTTGGATTGGCAGTCGGTTGGTGACGTTTTAATACAATTTAGCAACGTTAATGCAAGTTGACCTTAACTGAGTCAGATTGAGTTTTATTTATTAGTCCATACCGAATTATTAAGGCACAACAAGTATTTAAATTAAAAAATAAAATAAAATTTTGTTTATTTTTTTAAAAACCGCCAAAATATCGCGTCATGTAAATTTATGTTATATAACAACATTGCATTAATTTAAACTATAGTTTCCTAACCTTAACCTATTGCACTTATTATGTTGGTGTTAATGTAAATTGCCAATATTTAAGAGTTAAAAGTAGCCACCATTTCCCGTGTGATTGCAACTGTCAGGAACAAAACAGGTAACCATAAAAAACTATTTCGAAAGGGGACAGGGGTCTGACCGCCGCTCGGTTGGTCGGGGTTAACAGGTATCTAGCGATCCCACACTGCATTGTTCATATGTGTTCAAATGATTTAGTTTTATAACGGATTGATGACATTGTGTAATAGATAATCCATAATATCAAACTAATTGGTTCAATGGAAAAACTATCGCTTCCTACGTAAACGTTTATGCCGAGTCTTGCTGTCCCGTCAACTCGCCTTGGACAAGTAGTCTGTTCCTCAACAATTGCGAAACTCAGCAGTGGGATATATATGGGCCGTTTAAAAAAATCGTTTATTATTATACAAAATAATAAGTAACAGTGAGTGTGTTTGCGTGTGACATGTTTTGTATAGGTTATTTTTAAATGGAAAACTGTCCCGACTGCGTTCTGTTTGTTAAGCGCAGAGATTGTCTTCCGTGTATCGCGACCTTGCTGTTGTTACTCTAGGACACTCAAAACACTTCCAGTTACAGTATTCGCCGAATTAACGCACGCTGTTATGGATCATATGCCATTCTAGCAGAGCCGCAATTTGTGCGCACGTTATCGGTGATCGGCATGTGGGTGTGTACTGAGCAATGAGCCCAATTGGCATTTAGTATTGGAGTTAGTATTGCTATGCGACGAAACAGACGGAGAAAGGTGATCTGTCACCTTTGCGATATACTTCCTACTTTACTGATTACCGAGATAAATTACAATCGTAACCAAAAGCGTTTAGTGCACTTTTTTGAAAGACTTGCATGTTGTATTTTTTTTACTAGCCCGTATATGTCTAACTTCTATGCACGGACCTTCACATTTCTCGATTTTTCAATCTAAGGACGAATCGATTCTCGACATTACAATCTAAGGAGGATTGATGGAGCACCCTAACTCGGTAGAAATACCTGTCTTACATGCCTATATAATATTTATCCCGATGCGATAATTGCGGTAATTGAAGCGAACGCGGTAGCTCCGCCTCCGAGCCACGTTGCTTATTATATTACAGAACATAAATAGTATATTTGTTGTATCCACGCCAGTGAAATACACCGACGATTGGTGCTAAAACGGTGAGCATTATTAATTCGAACTGTTGTTTTATACGTTTATGTCAAAATGGCGCTGGTAAGCATGTTGGAATACCGCTTTAAATATATTATACATGCATATATTTATAAGAAAACGTATGACATTTACCTTACAGCCCTCGCAGGAATGCACACCGTAATGAAAGCCACTGGCTTTATCGCCGCACACGCGGCATAGTACCGTGGTACCATCGAACTCTGCAACAAGCGAAAATAACATACATATAATACAGTCATGAGTTAATAATATTATAACCCTATAAATATATTTTTTTATATATGAACTTTGCGGTCTCCTCCGTGTGCCTAAACCTCCTCCTCAATTGGTAGCCTGGCTTGTAAGAAAATTTACTCAAAGATGTAGCTAATATATTTAAAATAATTCAAGTATTCTGTGTAGATAAGAGTATAACAGAGATATTGTTGATGACAAACATTTATGCGGATTAAAAACACTTATAACAGCTTTCATCTAACTTTATATATATTTGAAAACATAGCAAAGTTTATAAAAAAAATATTTTGCAATATTTAAAAATCATGACAACGTGAAATCCAACATGTGTATAATATAGCTATCGGCCGTGCACGTGCCTCGAAGGTAAATATCTACTGGAAGTCGCGTGATTACTCGTGTAAAGTTAGCGTTAACAAACTAAGCTTTCGGGAGATTAGACCTTAATATTATGTAAAATAGTGTAGGTGTTGCTTTAAAAATACATAAATCTGGAAAGTGCACACGTCTCACTAATTGCACACTTACATTAAGCGTCATGTGTTGCGTAACACTATTTTGTTTCAAATCTATTCTAAAGCGACACTTTAGAAAGTACATCTCTATTTTACTTGACTAAAGTCAATGACCCTTTATACATACATATTATCGACACATATTATAGACATAAAAGAATTTATACGTCACAAAAAACACATGTCCGACAAACACATAAGATTGTGTGATCAAAAACCAATATGATAAGGATTATAAAGATGATAGACGTAGTTTGAGGGTTATTAACGTACTATATGTGTTAAAAAAAGAATTGATAATGGACGTAGCAATTTTGTTAGTAGGTTAGTGATAGATAAAATCGTCGGTAAGAACAGGTGTGACGTGTAAGCATTGTGTCAGGAACGCTCCACGGAAGGCGATATGAACTGTTACGGAGGAGTCTCGATCAGGAAACAGGTTCGTGATCGCTCGGGCCTCGACTGCTCTCACTTTCCCCTCGCGTTTGTTTATTTGTTAAGGGAGCGGGCGCGGCCTTTTGGATTAAACTTTCTATTTCTAGCGTGCACCACTCGGCGCGGGTCGATGTTCGGCGCGTCGCTTTCTATGGTGTTACTTTCTTTTTTTTTTAGAGACAACGCATGCCCGTCCCTGACGCAGCTTCGGCACTATCTCGACTGTACAACCGCGTATGTAGTGGGGATCACAATGGAACAGGGAAAGCTATGCGAGACACAACTAGTGCAATTGCAAGCCAGTCAGTGCCGTGCAGCCATTTCTCTTCGTGTGATGTAACATGAATAATTTTTTGTGATCGACGCGTGTGAGAGTCGCTCATTACGTCAATTAAGAGGCGAAGAAAGTGCGCGAGAAAGTCTGTAGCACGTAACGAGCGGCGATCGAGCGTGCTCCCTGCCGCACCGCGAACTGTGTCACGGCGATATCCGTTAGTAAACAACAAACCCTCGACGACAAGCTAAATCACGTTTTATATTTCATTTCCTAGTCAACAAACACGTCCGTCATATTTGTTAATAAAAATAATTCATGTGTTCATTGCCAAGTTATTATATTATATACACTCCTTTGCATGAGGTTCGCTAAAAATTGCCTATCTTGGACACTAGGTAACTGGAGTAGAGTACTCTTCTCCGGTGAGACTCAAATTTATCTACATGGTGAGGAACGACGTCGGCGAGTGTTACGAAGACCAGGAAAACGCTATGATGACGTGTTTTGATGAAATCACCCCTTATGGTGGATAATCTGTTATGTTTTGGGCGGGCGTAACTTCCAGCTATCGTACCGAAATAGTATGCATTGAAAATGGTTCACTAAATGCGCAGAGGTATAAAACAGGCCATTTACCTGGATGATAATTCTCGGACCCATTGTTCTAATAACGTAGATGCTTATATGCAAGAGATCGTTATTCGTCGTTTGGACTGGTCAGGGCAGAGCCTCGACCTTAACCCAATTGAGCACGTCTGAGACCTCCTAAAATGGCGAGTACCTACGATCTGTCCAACAACATCCACAAAACATCAGGTACCTTAAACGTGTAATCTCGGCTGAGTGGGAACATATTCCAAGCATGCTAAGACGATGACATGCCATAATTGCTGCAAGGGGAGGTCATACACGTTATTAATTAGTCGTCTTTTTTTATTGAAGTACCATAAAAATACTCGTAGCCTTAATTTCACTATACGCATAGTGCAAGCATCACTTTAGGATTTAAGTGTGAAAAAGATTCTATAAAAGAAAAAAGAAATTTCTAGTCATCTAAGCTGATATACTAAAAATATTAATATTATCCGTAGGAGTCAATGACTGTAAGGTGACCGTTATTTTTGTAAAGGAGTGTATGTATGTATGTATGTATGTATGTATGTATGTATGTATGTATGTATATATATATATATATATATATATATATATATATATATATATATATATATATATATAGTTTGTTGTGTGTCCAGCAGTAGGCTGACGTAGGCTGATAATGATGCATAAAGTTGCTAAATAATTCAAAACAAAAATCAAATGTCTGGGAAATATATATAAATGGTAGACTTAAAATAATTATGTAAATAGTAAACACGAGATCTCGAGAGCAAACTGGTGAAACGAGCAGCGAGAGAAAAGTAAAAGTGGTGCGGCAGCGGCAGCGGCAGTGCAGCGATGCAGTCAGCCGGTCGGCCGTGTCTCGCCTCACTTGCATTCACACGCGTCTCTCGCTCCACGTCATTTGTGTTTAATTATGTTATGTTACTTTTTGTACGCACAGGCCTCCACCAAACATCATTAACAAAATATTTCACGCTGGTTGAATACAAAAGAATGTAACTGTTAACTCTGTTGTTGACTGCAGCAGAAAACTTACAGGGTAATCGATAAAGAGCGATAAGACCATTAGGAATCGATCAAAATCAATAACTGGGACTCCCTGCAGGCAGACAGAACCCTATCGATTAATTGTGAAAACGGTTACGTTAGTCCATTAAGTGTCGTACATATTTTGCACAAAGCACTTTTAATTGATTTTCGGTAAACCCTTCCGACTAGAAATCAGACAATCCATCAAACTTTCGTTTCGCAACTGGCTAACAATTGAAATAAAACTATAGCTATTAGCTTCGTATCCCCAGTGAACTCATGAAGATCATTAATAACATATGTAGAATAATTCAACTATTTTTTCATCACTATGAAAGAAATGCATTGGATTTTTTTAAAATAAATTGAATAGTAAAAGGTGACTAAAATAGAACTAATATTTGATAATTGTGTTTTTTATTTTGAAGATATCAATGTTTTTTTATGGTTATACATATATGAAAATTATATTGAGTTTTAGAAATAACTATTGCGATAGCTTGTTCCAGAAATTTAAAATTCTAGATAAAACAGTAGGAATTAAATTAATCCTGTGCTTTGAAAGATTTCTCCAAAAATACGAATGAATATTGAAATATTTATAAGTATAAAAATGCTTTACTAAAAAAAAACAATAATTTGATAATGTAATATAATATTTTAAATTGAAAAAAATTAATTAATATAATTGTGAAAAATTATGCTCGAAATAATCCACTACCAGTGACTTTTTCGACTAATTATTAAAGAGATTTAATATATAATAATAACATCTAATATTTAAAATAGAAATATGATTATAGATAGCTTTATAAATAAGCGTTTGTACTTACTAGTGCTTATCTATGTGAGCACTAGTAACTAGTAAGTATTAACGCTTCTATGTGTTTAATAATATTTACGTGAATTTACTACAATATTTTTGTAATCGTTATTTGCGTTGCACCTACACTACTAACCTAATAGGTATATAAATATCCCATCGGTAAATAAAACTACGCACAACATACGCTTTGTTTACATTCGCTGATGGTTGCATCACCACCCAGCGCAGGGTTTATTATCCTACCTATATGCAGTTCTGGTTCCCTCTCCGTGTGCACCGAACCCATCATGTTGTCTGTTGGTGTTGGCGTATCGTAACGCCCGTAGCTGCTGTCCGGAGACATCACAAAAGTCATATAAGCTAAAACTATGTAATCGTTCTTTCTATTCACTTCACTTCACGTAAGTCACATTCGAGCCACTTGGCCTTCAGACACAGCGTCCTGATAGCTCTGGTAATGGATATAGGACAGGAGTGCATAGGCCGAGGCGCGCGACCGGCACGTCGCGATGGACGAAGGTTGCTCGTCTCACGTTATCGCCACTACACGCACCACGTGCGCTTTACTCGAGCTCGATCGACGAACTGAGCTCGGGCCGCGTACACTTTTGAACGTAGTTGCACGAACTTCCCCTTAAGAGTGAAAGTCTGCGAAAAGATCAGCGCTCCGCGCGATACAATCGCTTCGAGGGCGACACGCAGCGCGTCAAACGAAAATCGCCTTTATACGGCAACGAAGCCTGTTGGTCTGCGCTTCGAAGCGAGCCTCGGCGCGCTTCAAACTCCGGTCCCCGAGGTCATTGCCGCGCGTTGGTCGGACCAATGGGGAGCGCGCTCAGACGTGTGCGACGAGCTATTGGAGGAGTGTGGAGCCCGCGTCCCGCGCGCCGCTCCGCACGCTGAGTTCGAAGACCCGAACCTTGCGGGCGCTCCGCGGCCAAGGTCGTGCGCGAGCGGTGCCGATACAGACCCTGCCCGAGCGTTCGAGTGAGACGCAGCCGCGAGGTTGCGTCACACTACAAAAATATTTTTGGTGATGGAACGCGAGTGAACTTGAACACGAAATCGAGCTAATGGATGGCAAGCGCTGTGTAGGTCGCCGCGTGACGGAGTGACCTGCTGCCGCAGCGGCACGCTTGCACACTTCCCTCCTAGCGTACACTTCCGGGATGCAAACTTAATTAAATTAGAAAATTTAATTAAGTTTGCATCCCGGACTCTAAGCATTATTAGGCAGACAAAATACATATTTAAACTTGACCCAAGGCTACGAATGTACGCCTAAAACTCACAAAGAATATATTTTAATCGCTTTAATTACATAATTTTTGTAATTGTAGATGAAGATGAGCCTACCCGAAAATTATACTCTAAAAATAAGTACCTGGTATGTTGGTTATTAAGTAGACATGCTGCCAATCCCGATAAGAGAGTAACTTCTTAAGTTCAAACACGTAATTAAGTTATTACATCACCTCATTGTTTTCTGAAAAATCGGGGACATGTGATGATTGTAGAATACCTTCCATACTAGCACAAGTAAGAGCTTATTGATAAACAAGTGCCTATACGCAAAGGTATAAACAAGAATGATTTAATTTTATATAATGTACCAGTTGCAGACATGTATATAAAAAGTATACCTTGCTATCTAGGATTTAGAGTAGATATTACTTTACAGCGAGAGTTATTTATATGAGATAAAGACGAGTGGCGGTGGGCGGCGAGCCGGGTGAACGACCTGGAAATTTTGGCGCAGGACGGTCAAGGCCACCGCACGCGCAGGCGCTTTGCGACACAAAAACGATTTTTTATTTTATTATAATGTACAAATATTTTGACATACGTATGTCAAAATATAAGAATCTTAGGTAAGATTTCTATTACCCACTTAATAAGTTCAGAGTCGGCTCAGTAAGTCGAAATTTAGCTCAAGTGTATAATGATAAGGTATTGTTTAAAAGCATCTGTCACGCACAGAAAGCGGGAAAGAGTTGTGGTGAACATATTACTATTTTTTTATATTTCATTTATTAAATAAAATTATCTAGATCGTAATCTGTAGTGGCTATTCTTTATCTACTCTCTCAAAGTAACGATGGCATCTATGACATAAATGTCCCGTTTCGTAATGGTTCAGTTCATTTATGACATTTTAAACAATTTTTCGCAAAATGTCTTTGAAATATAAAAGACTTTTTTCTCTATTACTACTATACCAATGGCAGATGGCAACAAATATACTTATGTATAATATATATTCACATATAACTAGTAAAAAATGATTCGTATTATAAAAGGGTTGAGCTCATAGGCACGGAGTACGATCAAAAGGTGTTCACTAGTTATCCATTATTTACATTTTTTGTCCAAATTATTTCGCTCCAATACTTTCCCTTTAACGACAAAAGAAATTTTTTATTAGGCTTCGCGAATATCCTCCCACAAGACGCCTTAGCAGATTTCTATTATAAAAAAACTATCAATGCTATTTTTACGATGACAATGGACTTTATATGTTATATTTGTTAGGTAGTAAGCATAAGCGATGCATACTTAGAAATAGAAATAGAAAAACTTTATTTATGACACCTTTATTATGACAACAATTAATTTTTGCTTGAAAATTAACAATATTATATTATACAAAATAAAAACAAAAAGAAAATAATTTTACTCAAACAAGTGTCATAAAATGGTTCTTGCTCAGTATATGTCGGTCACTCTATTGGAGCACCTGGTGCTGTTTTTCAGCAAGAACCAACGTGGTCAGGTCGCTGACCACAGTGACAACATTCATATTGACACACACATACATCCCCATATATACTACTTCGATGTAGGTATATTAAATTAAAGCGTTCGAGTTCTTGATTTTGATTTAGTGTTGTGAATTTTACTCTGCCTATAACATCTCGCTGCAGGCAGAAAACTGCAGTTGTCTGTGATGTCGAAAATCCTTACTTCATGGGCTTATAATTCGGATGGTACAAAAATTAAAACAAAATCCTATCTATATATATGCTTGAACTATATAGAATCTTGGAAATAGCTGAACCCATTTTAAAGGAGAAATTTATATGAGACTTTATATGAAAAATTTGAAGTGCAGAAATTCAAATGCCTTTATAAATATAACGCGGGCAAAGTCAGTACGCGTTTTAAAATATTAGATAAATACTTATTACATAAGCACTAGTACTAGTAGTTACCTTTCGTTGTATGGTTATGCTATAGTAGCATGTGCTTGTCGAATTAAATTTTGTGAAAGTGAGTAACAACCCAACTTTTTTACTTCCTTCCGTTGCCCTCACTTTTTAATATTGTTGTGCGAATATCAAATTACATGGTTGGCTCGTTCGATAGAAGCCTTAGTACCAAGATAATAGCACTTATGCGCTGAGGCGTAAAGTTTTAAATCCCGTAAAGTATCTTCCATTAAATGTGTTAAAACTGAATGCGATCGTCGTCAGCCGGTAGCCACATGTACTTTTGTATTGTTCTATGACCACAGCCGATGGGATCAACGAAGTTTTGATGATCACGATTGATCGCGCCCATTTTTTTATCGAAAGTAAAAAGCAGACCGAATGCCATATTGTTTGCAATTTGGGAGGCTTCGTTTTTTGCACATCCGGATCAAAATGTGGTTATCTATTGCTTCGAATTCAACACAAATGTCATGCCATTAAAATGGTATTATTAATAGTAATTTGACACAAGATGACCCAAGTGTCTCAATGGCCTCCCCATTGCGACACTTAGGTCATCTTGAACTTGGATCAATTGTTTGCTTTTACTGATTATTATATATATAGTTTATAACTGCCAGTACGATTGTCATGCTATACATACTAATAATGAATTTAAGAGTCGCAATATATAATATATAAAAGTGATTATTTAAAAATTACGCCGCATTGCTGCGTAGAGGCCAGTTATCGAATTTAAGGCTAAAAATATGGAGCTTAATACGAGACTCTAATCCTTAGTGCCCGCTACTCCGCCAGTCTACCTTGGACCAGAGTGGTGGGTTAATATCCATCCCGAGAAATAGGAAAACCCATACCGGGTAGTGAGATATAAGTATATGAACTGTGAAAAAAATGCTATATGGCAAATGTTATTTGTGATATTTTTTTCAAATCAAACTAAACAAACGACAAACTGGAGACAATAAAATTACAACTATAACGCTACTATTGATTAAACTCTTTTTCAAACTATAACAATTACAGTATTCATTGATGAAATAAAAAATTTCAAAAATAATAACATTACATTTTTTATTGCCCGCTCCAATAATCGTTCTAAGTGGATGTGATTTCTATACTTCAAATATGAATAAATATCTATAGTTATGACCTCTACAACTGGATACGGTTGTTAACAACCACATTTTGAATTGAAACGTCCTTATAACGATATTATAACAAAATAACATAGGGGTCTGGCGGCCTTCCCGTACCCCACCGAAGGACACTGGGACAATGCGGCGAACGTGCCCGGGGCCGGTCAGACAAACAGCTTTTAACACGTCGTTTACTACGTATCCATTATCCCGATCATAAATTAGTTTAACTGTTATTTCTGTGTATAGAATGTGGTCAAGGAGCTTTTTTATGGCTGCAAACCGCAAGGAACCGTATCGAAATGTGACTTGTTCCGTGATGCCAACTAAAAGAAAATAAATTGGGTCACTTTTTAACTCGAAATTCGCATAAATATGCATAAAAAAGGGTTCAAAGTTTTTATATAGTACACCTTATATATAGTACACCGATAGCCCAGTATTCTGGAACTTTCGCCATTTATTTACGTAAATATTAGATGTATGTCGAATTATATATATAAACCTTTATGATTCATTAATTTAAGAATTTCTTTTAGTCATTGTTTAATCAATTCTTTCGATTTCAGGGTCTATGTAAGTAAGTGTTAATTAGGGTTAAATCACTTGTCCTCGTGCTATCTTTATAAACATTCAAAACGACGACGCAGTAACAGTGTAATCGGAGGCTGTCGGCCATTGGCTCGCTGGCAGTTCCATGAAATCACGAATAGCGTCGTCGGCAATTGTGTTGGAAGCCCGAATGTTTGCGAGCGGTCAAGGCCTCGCTGAGGCAGGCGGTTAAACCTGATGCGCACTTGAGACACGAACTACCGATTCTTGTTGTAAATATTTTCCGATCGCGTTTTGTTATTCTTACGTACAAGATACGTTAATATGTCAAGATACTGTTGGAGATTCTATTGAATACTGAGTGATTAAAGCACCACACACACACACATACACAAGAATTTGAAACTACGTGACTGATTATTTCCATATAATATCTAGTGGGAAAGTATTGGCTGAAAACCGTTGCTACAGGAGAGCTTTAAGTTTTTTTACGTTATTTTTTTTACCTAATTTATTAACGTGTGCTATTGTAATTCTTTCCGTTTTGTATTTGGAGGCAATAAATGTATTATTATCATAAATAGGTAAAATAAATTAATTCCAATGATTTAGCGTGCGGACACAAGGTAAAACGGCGAGTGTCGAGCTTCGGCGTGGTTTTCCGAAGCATAGCGAGGTCACCGCAAGTCAATTACCCCAGGCTTGCTGTGGCGGTGACAGAGTGCATCACCGTCTCTGAAGGTTTCCTTACACATGTGCATTGGAATTTATTTACAGAAGGGCCGTTGGCCTCACTAAAACGTTCTCGAAACATTTTTTTTTAACTCACTGAGGTAAATTTGTGTTGTGAAATTCTTAAAATCTGTCAACACAAAAATGATTGCTATAACTTCTCGTAGATCGTCTTATACGATATAAATAGTTATATCGTTTTTAACTTAATAATAATAATTTGATTAATCCTGAATTGAAATAAGTAATTAGATTCAGTTCCAAATATTAGCAATGTCTATCCAACATTGTATCAAATGACAAAGCCATGGAACAAGGTTGGTGTTGTTCAATGAATTAAAACGGATTAGTGGCGATGTAGTACGGTAGTTTTTCCTTCCCCGCATCACCAGTCTATGGAACCAGTTGCTTTCAGCGGTGTTTTTAAACCGAAACGATATTTGAACCTCAAAAAAACAAGCCTACACATATTTCAATGGCCAGCAACGCATTTGCAATGCCTGTTGTGTTGCAGATGTCTATGGGCGCCGTTGATTGCTTTCCATCAGGCGACACACTTGAGCGTTTAACTACGTATACCATAAAATAATACAGTATATAACGTGTACAATTGTCAGGGCCGTCTTTACCCGGGGGTTCAAGGGGTGCAGCCATACCCGGGCGCGGGGTCCTAGGCGGCGCTAGAAATTGGAAATGTTATTGAAATATATAATATTAATACGAGCTATTAAAATGTTGGTTTTTGTTTGTGCATTTTTTTGTAATTTACAGAGTTTTAAGAAATTAATAAATAAAATATTAAAGTTATATTTCGTTTTTTTACAACAGCAGGGGCGCGGGCTGATTACCGGCACCCCGGCGCCGAATATGCTTAAGACGGCCCTGACAATTGTTACAAGCAAGTACACGAGAAGAAAAGAGAACGGACTTAGTTTGCTGATTCGTGTTTATTGAAAGTTCGCGCGCAGGATTCATGCTTGCCTACGTGACGTGTTAATACCTATTACAGTGAATAAACATGCATGACATACAGGCCGTGTGATCCGGACGTGTTCAATCGGGCCGACCTCGGCTGATTCGGCAACCTGTGCCAAGGCCAAGGCCAATTGGACGGCTGTGCTCAATTAATAGCTACACGAGCAGTCGACATAGTTCAGGAACATACTAAGCATTGATCTTAACTCTTTAAAAAAAAAATGACTCAACCGTTTGCCAGTCCTATCATTTTTTATGTAAAGCAAACGGGTCACCTGATGTTAAATCATGATAAAAATCACTAAAATAATAATCTAATTTTAAATGTAATAGAGTCTAAGTTTTATATGATTATTTGAAGAACTTCAAAACAAATGTATAAGTTCTAATTTTTTTCTCATTTTAGTTTAGAGAAATATTCAAGAAACACATCGATAGGAGAGGTAATTAAAATTCTACTTTTTCATTACAATTAAAAGTAGTCGTAAGAATTGGTAAACGTACATATGATGATATCATGCATTCAATAAGTGTTCATAAACATTGTTACACATGCCCGGAACTGATATTAACAAGAATTAGCATATTTGTGGAGCTAGGCCTCGTAAGCGACTCCATCGTAGCTAAGAGCATTTCCTCGTTCGTATCGGTACGTGTCAATGCCAAACCGTACCGAATTAACCGCAATGTCAGCGGCGTCAAGGCAACAATGCCGCGAAGAAACCCGACGTCGACTCACGTACTGTTAGTAAAACTAACATTAAAACTACACATATGCATAGCATATATATTTATAGAGCGACTTATATATCAATCTTAATTCGATAAATCTTAATTCGATATTTGAATTTAGAAGTGTTCCTATTCCAGCGTTTTATAAAATAATAATGGCGATATCGGTCGAGATGTTTAGACGACCTAAATGGCTCTGTGACAAAGCTATCGTTTCCGGAGTCAATGATTGCGGGTTCGATTCTTCCATCGGGGTAAATAAGCTCGGCATTTATTTCGAGTCCGCCTGTTTTCAATCCGCTTTTTGGAACGCCTGGTAGATAGATTAATATCCATTCCCCCGGAATCAGCAGGCTGCGCGTCCACACATAAGGGTATATAAGGCTGAATTATAAACATTTTATGGAATACATCTAGCAGTATACGGTTAATATCACGAAAATAAATTAAACAAACTTTAACATTGTCATGAATTTTACACAAAGAGAAGACTAATTATTTTAATTAGAAAACTAATTTTGTACTTTACCCTTGATTTGAATTGTGCGCAATAAGGTCTACTAAGAATTTGCACGAACATAAACAATTATTTTAAGACACATTAATTTGAAAATACGAGAGAAGTACGAGTATGTTCGACTAGGTACATTTGATTTGTATATTTGTTAAGAGCCATATCTCGTCTTGATATTTCATCCGACTTCCTTCCCCGAAGTGTTCAATACCATAATACATACATATATGCTTTCAACGAACTATTGCGTGAGAGAACGTTGCAACAAATAAAAATTAGATCAATTGTAGCATAAATGGAACGTCTAGACCAGTTCGCTGCGAGAGCGCCAATTGGAGCATTAAAATCGGCTATTAGTACAAGAATCTAGCCTTAGCTTCTCAACCATCCAGCGCGTGACGTCTGTGCGAGTAACAACAAGAGTAGCGTGCAATGTGTGCAGTATAGTTGAATCAGAGCATCGCGGGTGTACCCCCGATGTTGATGCACCACGTTGTATAATCTCTCGCTCTTATGTGTGCGCCCGCGCAACGTTACGTGGCGTTCGTTACACACTGCAAACAAACACCAGAACGAGGAAGCGCTCCGTATTAATTTCCTAGTATTACATTTACTCGGCCTCATTAGCGTCTGATAACGACGTGTGATCGCTTTTTCCATAACGCATTATCAATTTCATTAACCTAATTGAATGTTAAATACTTCTCCGGTTCGAAGCCAATCACACTCTATCTATCTCTTGAGTTGTCCTCACTCGGCACGGACTCAATATTCGGCTGGGCTACATTTTACAGATTCGTCCTTTTTTCGACAAGTTGCTTACGCCAAATTCATAAATGCTAAATGTAACTTTAACTCGAACCAAATACATTTTAATAAGATAAATGGAGATGCTTCGAGTTCGGGACACAAACATAGCTCACGTAGACGTAGAGGAATTTATGAATTGACTTAGAAAGACAGAAGTGAATGTTCGTTACTGTTGTGATATCATTCGTCACAACGCGAATATGTAATGATTAGGATGTAGCTGTGGGCGGTTGAAGAGGCGGGAGGGGGGAGGGGTGCAGGGGCTCCGGCAGGCTGAGAAGCTGAATATTGCGCAGTATTCGCTCCTGAAAACGTGTCCGAAGAAAGTTCACGGCCGCGCGTTGACGCCACCACCTGCCGCCCCGCGCCCCTCGCCCCTCGCCTCTCGCCCCACCGCACTCTTCCGCCAACCGCTCAACCTTCCGTGCGCCCACACTGATAAGCTACATACAACATTTATTGCCAACATAATACAACGTCCATTACAAGTTCAGTTACTCTTAAATACATTATAGTCTATACTATATATGTCTGTATAGTAAATTTTATTACATTTATACTGTGGAAATGTAGCATAATTTTTAATAAATATAACTATACGTCAACTAATAACTCTATATACTATTCTTTATACTTTTATATAAAAAATATCATGTAAACGTATACAACAGATAAAAATACTAGTTAATTGGGATATATTTATTTAATGACAAACTATATTTATTAGAACAGACTTCGTGGAGCCGAAAAAGATTTAAAAGCAGCATTAACTCAGTAGGTAAGGATATAAGAAAGGGCTTACGATCTAAGGTCTTGGACTATTCCATTTCCTTTGCACAAACATTATTTAGTTTAATTAGTGGGAAAGAATAAAAATAATTCTACTAATATCTAAAACGTTGCTGGTATGGTATATGTATATATATATATATATATATATATATATATATATGTATATATATATATATATATATATATATATATATATATATATATATATATATATATATATATTTATTGGAGATACATAAAATTTTGCAAAATATGGCTGATTATTTACAGTTTATATAATGCCTACCTGGCATTGCATAAACAGTCATATTCAGTTAATTATAGGTTAGTAAGATTCAAATATAGAACCAAAAGTATAAGAGATTTGCTATAAATAAATCTTATTTAGTAAACGTAAATGAAAGTTGCGTAAAGCTTTAATTGGGCAATAGCAGTAAGCGTATTGGATTGAAAGCTGAACCAGTGGTGGCAAGCGATTGGGGAGTGCGTCGGGAGGATGGGGGCAACACCATGGCCTTGGCGCGTTCGTTGGCCGCGCGGCGCGTGTACGGGCGCGATAATTTCGGCGGTTGCGCGCTGAGTCTACTGACCCCGTCGTTGTTTGCGACGCAAATGAACCTTGACTTTATTTAAATTACCTATTCCCACTTACACCCTCTTATATACATTATATACTTTATATTAGAGGGATCAGTATATGCTATAGATTTCACTAAACATTATAAATGATATAATTTAAACCTAAATTAATATATAACATTAAAACATTTATTTATTTTGAAACAGCAACAATAACCTAATTGGTACAAGATTTATAGTTGCAGGTTTATTTTTACCATGTATTGACTTTAAATATTGTCACACTTAAAAAAATCTTCGATTGAAATTAAATAATTAATGTCACATAATATCTGAACGTCCATTACTTGAATGTCTTAACATGTGATTATATTTTATAATTAATAAATATAAAATATTGTTTATCATCAAAAATTAGAAAGTAACTAATTAGAAAAGGGAAAATGATTCTGTTCAAATTAATCGGTAGCAGAAAGTTACTAACAATATTCTGACTTATACTTTAGATTGAAATTAAATAATTAATGTCACATAATATCTGAACGTCCATTACTTGAATGTCTTAACATGTTATTATATTTTATAATTAATAAATATAAAATATTGTTTATCATCAAAAACTAGAGAGTAACTAATTAGAAAAGGGAAAATGATTCTGTTCAAATTAATTGGTAGCAGAAAGTTACTAACAATAATCTGACTTATACTTTAGTAATTACTTTTTTAAAATTGTTAATTTGCGAACATTTTGTTTAAAATCAGTACATACAGACATTGTTGATACAATACAGGTACATAGATTTCTACAGAGGTATATAGATTGATAAGAAAATAAACTTAAAACATGTCAAGTTACATCTATAACTTGACATGTTTTGAATATCAAAGATTTCGCGCCTTTTTTGAGTCTCCGCCGAGGAATGGACATTAATCCACCACACTCCTCCAAATTGGATTGGTTTAGCATTCACACTCGGAATAGAACCCGCTACCATTGTCTCCGAAAACGATAGCCTTGAGCTACTGAGCCAATTAGTAGTTAAGCTATTGTCACAGACACGATGTCTCGATATTTACAAAAAATAATAATTGTAGTGTTTCAATTCACTGAAAATCAATAATCTTAACATTGTTTGTAAAATTTGATTAGTATTTTGGGATCATTACACCACACTAATCAGTTGCCACAAGTGCGAGCAATTTGAATTAGTCTTTAATATCGGCCATCAAGGTGTAATTTTGATAATTCGAAATAAGTTGCCGTCGAAAATATTGAACAATAAAGCAGTCGTTCAACTTCAGATATGTTAATAATACATATCTGACATGTACACCAGCTTCGAAAAACGTTTTAAAAGTTCTCATTTAATATGCACATTCGTAGTATTCGTATCGTATTATTGAAATGGTTTCGATTTTTTAGTAATCGATAATTATTGTTGTTAGGGAATGTACGCACACTTCCTCGTCTTCCAGCTGGCGGAGAAACGCGCCAGGCTGCACCTTGTTATTAGTAAGTAGTGTTCGATTCCACTTTTTGGCCTTTTGTGGCATATTTTTTCGGAGGAAGAAGAGTAGGGTGTAATTATCGAACAGCCGGTGGGACACGAGCCGCTTGCGGTTATAGGGAACGTTTCATTTTGTTATGGTTACGTTAATCTTAGCACAACTTTCTTACTTTCATTGGCAGGGTGTCTAACAAAGATGTTATACACTTCTTAGTAATTTTATAAATATATTTATTGAGGCAATTTGATTCACAACAGAAAAGGACGCAGGAAAACATTTTCGAATACGTTTACAGGAAGAAAGAACGAATCGTATAGTTTAAAGGTACTTAAGCTTTATGAAAATTGCGACTGTTAAACGAATACCAGAGAAGTCATACAAATTCTTTATAAATTATCGTATATGATTTTTTAATGTTTTACTGATCAGTTATAAATTTAAAAAGTCATAACTGTGTGCGAACTTTAATGTATTATTCCAGAGGCATGCGGAAATTGACTCGTTTTAAGTTGAATTCCGAAATATATCACTCAGTCGTGGCAATCTGTTTCCCCCATTGATCCCAAAATTTACATTGGATACAAAATACAACGCCAACCCCTTAAATTGCTGAATTTCGAGAAAATATATTCTGTACCATTACTTTCATTACTGAATAAATAATTATGTGTTTCTTTGCGAAACTTCGCAAAATCACACACGCTTCTGAACTTTAATTCTACAACCGATTTTTATACATTATTATGTTGCTATACACATTTTAAACCTTTTTAAAGATATGAAATGAAAAAAGTGATTGAATATTTTATTTCAAAGTATTGACAATTTTTAAGAGGATAATTTAGCTAATATTTCTTATTCGGAATCTCGATATCTCAAGTTATCGTCATAATTGAATTATCCGATTATCATTGATGTTTACGCAGCGTTGGTTGGGGTCTTGAGACGGTCACAACTGGTGGTGTCGGCGACCGCGGGCGCGTGCACTCAACTCAGCCAGCGCTTGTAACGGTGCCTTCTCTTGTTGTACCACTTTGTCATTACTAACGATGTATATAATAAAATAAATTATGACATATAATTTTGTCAAGGTTAATAAATTTTATTTTATTCAATTACCTCATTCGTAAAACAAACTATATAGATACTATTTCATTAGTAGCTTCGGAAGTGCGTCATGTCAAAATGTTAAATTGTGTCGAAAATAATCACTAATTATTTTTTTGTGAACTACATTTGAAGTCTGCTTGAAAAAAGTGAACTGTTTTGTTTACTAGAAAATTGGCCCATACTTTGTTTTAAGGATACTTTTTTAAATGCATTGGCGGAACTAAACGTTTATGAATACGCCTTAACGTAATTTATTAGGGTGACCGCCTTACATAATGAGTTCTTAGAAACATTATTCAGGCCATAAACAGCTGCATGCGTTTCTGCTCCGGTAATTATTAACTTTCTTGAGCATAATTTTAAATGCTTTTTTTCGCGTTTCACTAATTACGGACAGAGTTAGAAAGCACTAGAATTACAAAACAAATAAATTGTAACCGACGACTTGGAGTAGATGCAGGTTAAAACCCAAAATTTTTTTCAATTTAATTCACTTAATATCGTTGGCTTGATATATTAATTGTACTTGGTTATAAGTGAGAATCTTTTATGCATATGAAAACATTAGGTTATGAATTATGCATATATATAATTGCGTAGCTTATACTGATGGGCTATCTAACCAACTATTGGGATAGACGAGTGCTGGAGTAGAGATCACGACGAAACTTAGTGTGAGACGCCCCCGGTTAGATGGTGCAATGATCAGCCTAGAGTAAATGGCAAAAACTAGATGTGTGAAGCCGAAGATATGGTTAGATGGCGCTTAAAGGGAAGGCCTATCTCCTGTAGTGGACTGCAGCAGGGCATCAAATTAAGATTCTACGTTTTTCCCAAAAGTTGTGTAAGGATTTTTTTTATGGGTTAGAAAGGCTCACAAACAGGGGTGTCACTTAATGGAAAGAAATCAACGCTGCCCATAAACATCCGCAGTGACACACACTACAGATTATTAATGGAGTCAGGCGTTACCTTGCGGAAATCCATCACTATATGGACAGTCAAAAGTTTTACTTAGCTAAGATCCGCGACAAGCAAAACAATAACAGAAAATTAATAATGTGTGTTTTTTCCGTTGGGTTTAGTAGATTTATTTGGAACTTAAACCAAAAACTTACCGACAATCGGCCATCAACTCTCCACCCACCAAACCGAAAGATTTTCGGTTGTCTTCCGTAGAGTCTACTATACCTGAAGATGCCTCGTGTTGGGGCGAAACACGTATCGTTTACAAGATGGAAAAGTGATAGTTTGTGTTTGGCGTTGTGTATAGTGGTTGGTGGGTGGAGAGTTGATGGCCGATTTTCGGTAAGTTTTTGGTTTAAGTTCCAAATAAATCCACTAAACCCAACGGAAAAACACACATTATTAATTTTCTGTTATTGTTTTGCTTGAGCGGATCTTAGCTAAGTAAAACTTTTGACTGTCCACACACTACAGAATTATTACCGGTATTTAAGAGATGAGAGTATGTCTCCATGAGCGTCCGGCAGTGCATTTGCGACGCTTCTGGTGTTGCAGATTTCTGTGAGCGATAGTGATCACTATCCTAACTGTCAACGGTTGTCAACTCTACAATAAAAATGAGTTACTTTTAAAAAAAAGGGATTTAAATTATTTGAAAGTTTAATCGTGACCTACATTGTTGTCAGATCAGAGAGCAATGAGCGTTTCCAATACCTTCGGCTCGTAACAATGCATCCAAAGAAATCAACTAACCCTTGAGCTTACATCCTTTCAATTTCAATTTTAAGGATTCCACAATTTTACCTTTTTACGCAAAAAATACAGGTAAAGCTGGATGCGATTGTTTAAAAATCGCGATTCGAAACACGCTACCCTTTCTTTTGATATCGGATTTCACCAACAGGTAACGTCAAAGTTTTTGCTCAATCTTTGTGCAAGGTTCGCGATATTAAACTCTTTTGTGAACTTGACGAAAAAATAGAATCATTGTTTGATCGGGACCTTCGCGACGACAAAAAGTTCCAATTGAACTTTTTAAAGATACGTTTTTTAGCTTCCTTTTGTTGGACGGATTCGTAACCGACATTCCCAGATAGTCGTTTCATTGTGTCTATAATATTTGCTAAATGATATCGTACTAGTGTGGGTCGCTCTTTCAAATCGTCGTCTTAATGACAAAATATCAGCGGGATGCCATCCAATATTTTCACAACGTAGTAGTCTCATAATTTAGGTATATATTTGGAACTTGACATAATAAGTGAATTACACTTTTGATAAATAGGTATTAATAGTTAGAGCCATTAAAATGTCTATTGTAGGAAATAAAAGTTTTGAGTTGGTTAAATAATGTTCATTTAACAGTACTCCTGTGTAAATATTTCAAATAAACCAAGATTAAATTTGCTTTTCAATTATTTGGTATTGTAAATTGTATCAGCGCATTATTTTCTTTTCTAACAATGATTACCCGTTACAAAATTTTGCAGTCAATTTATAATATAAGGCTCGGAATGGGACGAGATGCCGGGATCGAGCCGATTCTTTCAACCACTCAATATAAGTGTTATTGCAACAGGAAATATGAAACTGCCTTCTCTATCTAAAAGAACCTCCGATGGCGTGCTTAGCGACATGTGTGCAAATTACACATATTACGTATGCGCTAGGAGTTGCGCTTGCATTAGTACGCGATCGCACGACAATTGCGACGCGATGACGGCAGCCTGAGACGCGGGCAGGTATAGGGCGAGCCCCGTTAGGACGGGGTGACTGACTCCACCACTGCAACCTGGTGCATTGTGCTCTAATGAGAACGCATTACGTGCGAAACATAAATCGCCGACCAACTTAAGTTTACCCGCGCTATTTGCTGACGTGCGCCTATACAATATTTTTTCATTCCATGTCAACAGCACAACGCAAAAAAATATAACAATATAATCAGTTATAAAAACAAATTTAAATACCACAACCGCACAAATGACAACGGCCACAGAGAAAACTTTCATCCCTACCATCAGGTCAACTGGCGATCTAGTACGATGCGATTTCCTGTAATTTCTTCCTTCGCACCACCACTCTGTGGAACCAGCCACATTTAGAGGTATTTTTGCAGATTGATACAGCAAAACCACTTATCAATGACCGGCAACCTTTCTGCTATGTCTACGGCGTTTAAGATGCCTGTTGGCAGCGTTGAGTTTCGTCAGGCGACACGCTTACCTGTTTGTTTGCCTTCCTATTGCTTAAAAAAGCTGTACAAACGGTAACGATTTCAACTCAGCATAAGTCCGTAATTAAATTGTGTCACTGACGTTCAGTTGAAACCTGAAATGCATTGTAGTCGTTCCTAACGATACATTTGCAAGTTTTATAGAAATAAATGGAATAGTAACATGAAATTTAATACAACATAAAAAAGAATAAATTAAATAATAAATTCGTTACTATACTCACCATTCATTCATACGCCGCGAATTTGTGTACGTAGGTATTTTTGCACTATAAAAACATCACTCACCTGAAACAAAGAAAAATATTTATTATAATAAAAAATTGTATAAAATTATATTAAGACAAGTATTAAATATTTCAGTGATACCAATAAATTTCATTAAAATTCTTCACTTATCAAAGTTAAATTAGGAGTGTAAACAAACTATAGACTATATTTGCTGCCTAGGTAATATAGGTAGTAAATGTTAAACAAAACAATAATCTATTCGTATAATTCTCTGTCAACGATGAAACAATGTTAAATAGTTAATGTTATTCGTGTATTATAATGTGTTACATGTTAAATTTGGACTGACAGAGTACTTTATTTCACTGGCACAGGAAATGTGTAGGGTCAACGCTCGAAATGGTGTCGTTCACTGTCGAAGGTGGCTACTGAACTCGGACTTGTCGTCCTTGAAACCGCCGAAATTGCCAATCACCAACACATGTGCAAGAAAGCCGGGCCTTACAGTATCCGCTCGGCGCGCATACACGCTCGTCAATACAAGTACATACTGCTTTAACATTATATTTTCGGGTTAGTAATTTACTTATTTTTGTCAGCACTGCAACATTTCTAATAGCATTTCTATAATACAATACATACAAACAAAAATAATAAAGAAAAGGAACATAACACTAGTATTTGTGAAATTACAAAGTTTTGAGTATGATTATTTAGAATTATACATTCTTAGAGGTTGGCAACGCTGTGGATATTTATGAGCGGCATTGATTGCCTTCCATCAGGGTACACGCGTGCTCGTTTGCCTTTCTATCCCATAAAAAAGAAGAATGAGTCCTAGTGGACCCATTTTTTTCATGTCCTTAGTAAGCCCACTAGTCAATTATGCTTTATGAAAGACGCTTATATAACGAAAAATATTTTAAAACACCTTAATATCTTGTTTTAAGCGAATTACATAGAGTTCAGTGAAAAAAAACAAATGTTTAAAAAAATATTAGCTTTTTCTCTTGTATCTCAGCAGATGGACTCTATAACGAAATTTTCAATCAACAATTTGAAATATAAATAAGTATGAAAAAATATTATTATTATAAAGTCAATAATAGTTAACCATTAATCTTTATCAAATAGAAAAATTATTAATTCAATCTTAGCCGAAAGGCCATAAATTTATAGTCTCTTTCTAGTCTTCTAAGTCTTCCTAGAAAATTGAATGTGACAGTAATTCTATTTATGGTATTATCCTGTACTATTTATGGCATTCGATAAGTTTTTTAACATTTGAATGTATTTCGTTTCAGTCATACTATAGAAAATTATTTAAATAGGTACTAATGAGGTATTTTTTAAAAATGAAGTATACCTAATTGTTCTTGTTGCACACTAAATAACTAGAATTACACCAATAATTATTAACATAATAAACAATTTTATAATAATTTCATTATTATATAAAAACAAATAAAAAAGTGCCTGGATCGTAGCGGATGGAGCCAACCCCTGCGGAGGGGGGGGGGGGATAGGCGTGAAATAAAAAAAACAAATAATACTTATTTTGTCTATAATATAACACGAAAATTTAAATATAAATATGTCTTAGAGTACGATACCGGAAAAAATACAAATATTATTACACTAGAGAGTATGATTTCTGAATCTGTCGGTTCGCCGTATAAGCAAGCATTCGCAGTCGATAATAATAAAATGTACAATATTAAAGTGTGCGGAGGCCTCGGGCCAGTGACCGGTGCCGAATCTCAAGGTCTGCCCGCGCAGATCGCTCGCTGTAAACAAGTGACGATGTACATGCAATAGATAGCGCTCAAATCTGTGAGCACGCCGCTATTTCACTAGCCATACTGAATATACAAAATATTTTGTAGAATTTAGCACAACTCGTATTCTTTATTATAAAAACAAAACAGGCCTTTCAGTACAATATAAAAGTCATGTCATAGTGTTATTGTAAAAAACAATATATCCATAAGCCACACCACTAATCTATTTTATTGGGTAATTGTAATATATGTAATCAACGAAGTCTTTAATATTAACCTAAATCATATTTTAAGAAAATTATTATATATTAAATGTTTAGGCCATTTCATTTGTAATTTTATATTTAATGTCATTTTATTTTTATTTAATTTAATTTATTTACAATAAATATTGAATACAAATAGGTAGTATTAAATAATGTTACTTAAAACTAACATTATTTTTAGAACTGTTTACATAACAGTATCATATTATGTAGATAAAATATAACTATAAAATATCAATGTATAAAAAGGACAATAAGTCGAAGCATGATAATAGTGTCTTGAGTTGTTTCAATATATATTATATTATTGAACAATAAGTTCGATAGTGTAAGTTGAGCACCGTGCTAACTGCTAATATATATGCCATATGAATATCTGCTTTTATATATAGTACGCGAAAGATCCAGAATACTGGGCGATATATATATATATATATATATATATATATATGTATATATATATATATATATATATATATATATATATATATATATATATATATATATATATATATATATATATATCAATATTGTAGCACAGGTAGGTACAACTTACCAACTACTTCTATTATTAATTTTAGGTTAAAACATTATGTATAATATAATATTCATTTACGAAAATCACAAACAGTTGACCAAATCAAATTATTCCTTTGTGTATACTTGTGGCAGATATTTAAAAATGGAGCGATTGGAAAATTAATGTCCTAAACGACACATCATGAAAAGGGCGTTAATATACCAATATAAAAGCTACGGTATGCTACGAATGGAGCACGTTGCTACGAAGCCGTAGCAGGAATAGTTGGTAAAGCAACCGGAAGTAAAAGTTTCTGAATTTTCGTAACGAGGTTTGTGGTGTACGTAACTATGCCATTCACTGGATCACTCTTAAATTTGTAAGAATGTTTAATGGTGAAATATTTTTTATACAAATATCAATAAATGCGTCATATAGCAAGTGTTCAAAAAATAAACATTATAGTAACATAATGTATGTTGATTACATATTATAGATAAGTGACAAAAAAAGACATGTTTTTTATAATAATGATCTACTGATAAATGAAAATCCAGTATTGTTTAACGTTTTTTTGCATTCGAAAAATTCTTTTAGGTACATAACATGCACAGCGAATTTTGAAATTTTAATTATGTACATGTTTCGAATGTACAGGAATAATTTGGAAAGCCGTTTTTACCTACTTGTAATTAAATTTCTCTTTATCAAGTTCAATGACACATTATCAATTACCTTGAAGTAATCACATTTGTCTGCGGAATTATTTGCGCGAAAATAATGTTAATTATTTTAAACAACAAAAGAACTTTTTTCTTTTGATTCTGAAAATATATGATGTAATGTATTGATAAAATTATCATTAATATTTTCTTTCGTTTTAAATATACAGAACGTTCTTCGTCGTTGTGCATAATATAGACTAATTAAGTTTGTAATAATAAATATAATAAATATAACATTAGTAATAATAATAAAAAATAACTAGTTAATTAGACTCGATAATCTGAACTTTAGTGTAAACTGATCTAAGCCTTAGGGACACTAAGGTGCTTGCAATTTAATTAATGTGCAAACTCTTCCTGTCTATCAAGACGTCATCCTTGATGCGATCAAATGTCGCCCGAAATAATGCGATTTTCTAGCGGTTGCACGACAAAGTGCCGATCTGGTAGCTGGCGGTCGACGCTCCCTGTCAGCTTTCCACTTAATAAACTCGATTATTGATACATGATTGCTGCTTGCTGGTTTAGAATACGCAATTTATTATTAATTATTATGTAACCAATGGTTTGGATGTCTAAACATTATGGAATTCAACGTACCTAGCAACTATTAATATTTGAATGCTCTAATCTCCGAATTTAAGAGGATGTACGTATGTAGAGAATTTTACAATTATTGCTAGCCATCTCGAAGGAGCTTTAAAGGATTAATAATTATAAGTGAGTCATACAAATATTTATTTCAATGTTGGAAACAAATCCACGACCTTTAGGTCCTTACCACGCCAACATATACTATCAATAGTACATTCTTGAAACAGTATTGTGTCCGTAGGTGCATTACGATTATGCGTATACAATATAGAGCCGTAGATAATGTCATACGCATTCGTGACACGTCATCGGACAGGATTCGCACGACGATAAGTGCAAACGATGCATCGTGGGGTGCAGCGTGCGAATGGGACAGAGCGAGTTCAATGGTATTTGATATAGTGCAGTTGAGTTCTTTAACCCCTTAGCCTACCTGTAATTCCTGGGAATGAGGCAGCGTGGCCGATGTCCCTGACTGTACCACTATCGGCCACGTAACTTTTTAGGTCGCCGTAGTGACTACATAATACATGCGTGCACCATACTTGATTTTATTTCGCGCGATTTGTCTCTCAATGAGGAAATATTTATTGAGTACAAAAATGAAGTCAGTAATTTAAATTAAGAATTACACATTTATATAGCCCACGAGTACAAGTATTGATTCCGAGTCTAGGTTTTTGGTTAAGTGATTATTATGTTGGACATCTTCTACACTGAAATCCTGGTGTTTTCTTTTATATATAAACCTTTTAATGTCATTTAATTAAAGATTTTAAAGCCAAAGTTAATCATTCTATAGGCGTGATACATTACCAACAATGTAACTAATATCTGCAATACAAGTTTCTCACGAAATTGTTTTTGTAATGGAGATGTGTTATATTGATGAAGTCAATGGAGTTGAATGATGTAAGCTGTATGCGTGTATTCCACTCACGTCCTGTACAAACTGACCGCATGTCAACTATAATCTAGGATTTTAGAAATTCGCGGCAGGTGTGACGGTGGTCGAGGGGCGAGGGTTAAGAGGGGCGGGGTGAGACGGTGCTTAGTGGACTGGTTTCCGTTGTTTCGCAATAACACGGGTTCAATGACGCCTCCATACTTATAATTGGCAATGTGTCACGAATGCTTCTACGCCCCTTCACTTCTATGCGCCTTACGCAAAAATTAATTATTCTACACGCATCCCTTATGCGTATTTAAGTCGTTAGATATTCCCCTTTTAAACGTTCCTCAATAGTTAATAGAGCGACACATCAAGAACTTGTGCCTCCGTTTGAATTGGACGTTAACACTGATAATCAAAGTAAACGAAGCTCTAATTATAAAGTATAGTCTAGAGATAATGCGGCGATAGTTGGAAACGGTGAACAACATCCGAATATTTACTCGTCTACTGACCTAAAAAAGAGATAGCGATGAAAGTAAACAAGCGGAATCAATAAATTATTCATGTACAAAATAAATACTAATATTGTTCTGATATTGACCTCATTACAATTATTACTTAACGTATACGGGATTTTACGAAATCTAGTCCGCTGACTTAATTTTGAAAGTCAATATATTTAACATCAATTTTCTATTTTATTAGAGATAAAATGTCGTGAGTCATTTTATTATAAACAAATAGGCACATGAGTTAGTTATTGCGTGATTTGAGCGAAACACAACATCTAAGCGGTTTATAGAAGATAGATGTAGATAAAGTTTTGTGTAGTTTGTGCTTTTTATGAATACTAATTGGTTTCAGGCTAAATGGATTTGTTTCTGTAATTTACACGCTCACTTATAACAAAATGGCAAGAAATAAATTTTATAATTAAAATATATCATTACCATTTTCTTCATTATACACAGATGCGCCATCTTTCTATCTGGAACTTCACGCATTCACTTTCTGCCAATTGCTTTGTGCAGATCGTCGTTCCGTTTTACTTGGGGTATTCTACATTTTGAGTTCTAGGTTTTTGGACTCTTTCCTAAATATAAGTGAAATGTATATATAATATGTTGGTGATAATAATATATTCAATATCAAGTTTGTATATTATAAAGAATATATTTCGTATTCTTTATTAATTTTTCGAAAGATAAAAATAATAACGTTTTAACGTTATTAATTTTATTTCATTTTAATGAATACAAAATAACACTGATATTTTTGTTTAACGAATGCCAACTGTGTACACGACAGAAGTAAACCATGAAAGCTGTAAAAGCTAACCGCTTGCGGGCGGCGCCGCGGCGTTGACCTCGCGCGGGAACGACGACCCAGCGGGCCCAACGTTTGCGGACGCCGGTGCCTGTCGATATAGTCTTACATATATCTATTTCAACTACACAAAATTTACAATCTTTTGCACCACGCACTGTTTTGCCTTCAGTTATATATATATATATATATATATATATATATATATATATATATATATATATATATATATATATATATATATATATATATATATATATATATATATATATATATATATATATATATATATATATATATAAATCAATTGGTGTTCGTTGTCTCACTAAAACTCGAGAACGGCTGGACCGATTTAGCTAATTTTGGAAGTCCAGGGAAGGTTTAAAAGATGTTGAGTAAATGTGATAAAAATATTAGGAATATAGTAAAAGCAACAATTTTGTTTTCCCTTAAAAACTACCCCTACCTGTCAAATATTTAATGTTTGTCCCGTCGTTCAGGAATCAATTAAATTTAAAAGTCGTTTAGAAATGAAATTAAATTCAAAAGTGAAGTTTTTGTTTTTTATTGATTACGATTTTATTGATATTTTTGTTCCTGTCAAGTTTTGACCACATTTTTTTCGAATATGGCAATATATTTTGCTATTATCGTTCAGCTTTTTTATTTATTGATTCTGAGACGGTACGAGTTTGCCGGGTCAGCTAGTATTGTATAAAACAGAAAATTACTACTATTAATAGTTTTAAAAATTAATTATGTGCAAAAAACTAACATTTTTAAATATATTTGTATTCCCAATATTTATAAAACGATTGACTTATTCCTTTCAAGTTTATTTATAATCCTCCTTCTTGTTGCGTCGATTCCCCAATGCTAGATGATCGTGACCCATCATGAAATTACTTTTTTGATATTTGACCATCTGTACCGGCTTTCAGCAGCATGAACCACTTCAGTGAAATTTATATTGAATATGATGCGGATTAGAACGGTTCAACGCATTACATTCCTGAATAAAATATGGATGCCTTTATATTATATTTTAATAATTTTTTACTGAAAATGATTGGTTACAAAACATTCACAAAAAGCATATTAAACCCGCGCAGGCACTGGCTGAAAAGAAACGTAAACCAAATAAACCAAATACAGCGAGTGCATAAAAAATAAAGTTCAGAATCAAATTAAGATAACATTCGGAATGTAAATTCTCTAAATAACGTCCGGGTGTATACTAGTGAGTGTCGTAAGCGGCGTGGTCGATGACTCCGAACGTTCTAGTACATCTCTCCGCGAGGCGTTACGTAACTGCGTGAAAGTTGACATCCGCCGTGCACCGAACCAGCCAGCATTTCATGATCACTTAATGTACAGTGTTACACCACTGAAACCTGTAAGCTGCTCTAATCATTTTTTTTTCTACTTCTACTCCATGAATTTTACGCCTAGCAGCAGATCGACAAATCACCACTCCTATGGTAAAATGCATTGGTGTGTCAATGGACACTATTACCTGTCTTATTTCAGGAAACAAAGTGAAATAATATGGTTTTAGAATTGAATAATGGTATTGAAATAATATGTAAAAGTAGGATATAAATAAAAGAATGTCTTCACCCCAAATTTAAATATAATATAGTGCACTGCAAACACACTCCAAATTCCGCTTCAGAATAATTGCAATGGTTATAAAATTAAACCAAATCAATGAACTTACTATTAATGTTTTTGGAAATTTCGGTTTTCAAAATTTTCCTTTTAAAGATTGTTTTTACAATAGTTTAAAATTCGAAACCTAAATCAGAATTCCAAGTATATCTACATACATATATGCATGTACGACAACTCTAAAATAGTTTTTGTAATGCTACAACTAGCCAGGTTTTATGTATATCGTCATAAAAAGATTTAGATAAGTTTTATCATCATCGTCAAATTGGCTATCGAATTTGGGATCGCTTATTGTTTTTTTACTGTGATAGACGTTGCTGATTATTTATTAACCACAATGAGTAATCGCATGGCCCTAGTCTATGCCGGGAAACATACAGATCAGTCAGAATATAAGAAGGTATGTAAATGTAAATACAAATCTTTTATATAATATGACCAATGTTTTTTTATTTATATTACAAATTAAACGATGATTTTACGTTACACAGAGCCACGTAATGGTGCAATCGATCCCGTGACAGATTGTAGCACGCTAACATTCAACAAAAGCATGACCGACACGAAATGTCATTGTCATAGCGTTATCATAATCGAGGAGTTTTTATATAATTATGGGTCAATGTACCGAGGCGATGTTTTGAACGACTTATCACATCCATTATCGGCAGGCATGAAACCAGTTATCTATGCCACTGATAATGCAGTTAACGCTACACTTCACAGAAAACAAAGGCGGATTTATATGTTCCACGGTTGGATCACCTCGGATTGGCAGAATATCAAATACAGTAACAACAAATGGCAACATACACATACTATGTATATGGCGATGACGACTGAGCTACAACACTTCGTCGCTGAGAAATGGCTCATTCTGGCAAACTCGCTATTTAAGACAGCGTTGGCGATGTCTATTTCCAGTACCCTCCCCCTGTTAAATTTGACCATCTCCTTAAATTCAATTATTTTAATCTCAAATAAAATTTAATCAAATAAAATTTAGAAATTTATGTTCAAACTAATGGTTATTATTATCCAATGTGCTATAACTATCCTAAAGACCAGTATAATAGGATAAAGAAATATACCTAAGTGGCATGATTCGTGCGTTGAATAATAGCTTCCGACGTATAAGAGGTTATACTGACCACATACGAGTGGCCTTTCAGAAGCCCTGTGTCAATGCACTTCGTATGGGCCTGACTCACCGATCGTAACCCGCGAATAGCGGAATAGCCTGACACACGCGCCGGAGGAAAACACAACCGTAATACTTTTGTGGCGATCAGCCAAAGATATGAGGAAAGCAGAAATTACCAATTCAACAAGTATCAAGTATTATTTCGAGTAGTCGCGTAGTCAAAAGTAACCTAAGATTCAACGACGTTAAAAAGTCGCTATTTTAAAATATATTATGAATATTTTATGTTGCATCAGTTATTTGATATTTCAAAGTAACACGAGGAAAACAAGTCATTCAATTAAATAATAACGTAGGTATATTAATTCTTATGCATAATACATTTTCTATAACGTAGTTTTTAAAATGTATTTTGGGGTAAACGGTTGTCTGAAAAAAATGTGTGTGTAAACAATATTTTATGGATTCCAAGATGTTATTGCTGGTAGCCTATTGGCTTTTACAGCTTTATCAAATACTAGCCCTGCAGACTCGAAGCCTGCGGTTAAACAATATCATAATCAATTATTATATAACCGTGGTATACAATAAAAAATATTGTATGTCTATATACAGATTTTGTATACAGCATTAGCTAGCTAGCAAAAACTAGTACTTAGATCAACACTTTAAGTAACAAAAAATCTTAAAGTTTTGATCTAAATACTAGTTTTTAATTATATTTTGCAGATTTATAGATATTTATTCTATTTTATACACTTATTTCAATAATAATAAATATTAAAAATTGTATGTAAGCATGTTATACGTGATCGTAAACAATAAAATGCTGGGTTTGCTTTTATTAAAAGTATGTATGGATGATTGTAACAAATAATTGTACTTGCACAGTTGTAATATCACACAAAAATATACGTTGTGATCATATGATATTGTAAAGGAAACATGAGAGTCTGTATGGGCTATCTGTATATTGCTAGAGTAGAAAAGAAGCATAAGAACGAAAGTACTACGCTTAAAAAGAAATTGAAAAGTTTGAAAGGATGCTCGATTGTCAAATATAGTAGGAGAAAAGAGAGAGTAAATATCGTTAACAATATCACAAATTCTAATCTACTTGTTCTAATTTGCATATTTATACATACATATATTCTATTAATGTAGATAAAGAAAAATCTAAGGTGTAGCGTGAGAGTGACTGACCTGTACTCTGGATACTTGAGCAATTGTGTTTGTAGATTCGCTCCAAGGACGCGGTTTACGTCACGAGAGTAATATATACTAGCGAGGTATACACTTCGAATACAACATTGAGCGATTCGTATCTTTACTTAGATTACATAGAGTTTACTTTCCAATAAATTTACAATACTGTAGACATAAATATATATCTCGTGCAGAAGATAAGACGGACTGCCGCTTCTCAGGTCAAAGATTCCGGATGATTTCATATTTATAAAAAAGGAGTTTAGGATGATGTCGTTAAAACGTTTTCAATTCAAAATAACATAATATAGTTATATGTTAAATTTCTAAAGAATTCATATCGGAGTAAAATTTTACGAGCGAGGGCGAAACACGTGTGAAGACTTTTAGATGTCCTTCACCTCAACAATCCTATTTTAATGTTCGCTCCCATAATATACGTGTAAGCGTCAATTAAATATTATATTTTTCTCATTTACTTGTTTTTTATATGTAAAAGAAATCCTGTCCGGAAATAGCCATTGATAGATTATGAAGGAAAACCGTGCAAGAAAATCGTTCTTTTATTCTTTTCTTAACAGTGAAAATTGTGCATGTAACCAATACATTGTATTTACGAATAACCGTTTTATATAATATAAAACTTACTTTGCTAAGATTCGCGAAAACAAATTAGACCAAAAAACACGTGTCAGATACATTGTTGAAAAGTGGTGCTGTGTGACGTGTGTATTTTAAGTTTTAGTGACAGTAGTTAGGTGATTGACAATTTCGTTTACAGCCGTGTTTCACTTACGAGTAGAGCTTAAGATATTAATTCGGTATTTTATTTAGTGGTAAGTTAACATAAAATATTTTTCTATTATAATTTTAATTAAGTTGATGTCGCGTACCCTCCAAAGTAAGTTTTGAATTTCTATTTTATTAATAGATATATTCGTAAAATTAAACTAGTGTTAAGAATTAAATTGAATAAAAACATGTGGCGACAAACCAACGAAACTGAATGAAAACAAAATAAGGGGAACATAGTACGTAAAAATTATAGTGAAATTTAGCTTGGCAGAAAAAAAAATAACAGCAAATATGCTCATCAATTCAGGACGTGTCGCCCGATTCTATCGCTGAGCCCGCACAGGACTGTGGATTGTTCTAGACTAGACCTGTACAGTTATCTAACGGCACTCAAGCATTTCCGCGTTCACGCATTCGTTCTGCATTAATATTACTTATTAATTTTTGACGACTTTATATTGTTATATGTTAGACTGAGAACTTGGAAAATAATTCAAGTGACGAAGTGGCAGTGGGTGCCACGAGGCGTGCGGGTGGGTTGCCAGTGAGAATTAGTTTCCGCGCCACAGTTAGCCGATATAGGGGAATCGTGCACGCATTGGACGGGCAACGACCGCGAGAACTTGTAACTACATCCGTGAACTCAACTCCACAACGGCGTAACAACTAAACACCGCGTCGACTTTAAGCCGTTTTGCAATCACATCGACGCACGGAGCGCTTTGAACCCGCGCTCGTCACTCACAGCACAAGCGTGCTTTGCAATACCGATCAACCTTTTGGATAGTTAATAAATTGTTGAAAATAATAAATACAAGGCCTATGTTAAATTATATTGAGATATAATTGTTTTCATACATCTTTTAAAATGTAGCAATGTCCCTAACAACTTTATTAATATTTTACCATTACATTTGTAGTTATTTATAACGGAAAGTTAATGATTAATTAATTGTTATTGACTTTTTACATTGTTATTTTGATTTGAAATTGTCACGCTGTGCAAGAGTCTTTAACTGGCGGGTACTAAAGTGAACACACGATCGGAGAAAGGCTTAAGAAATTTTTTCCTATTACGACATCGGCTGGTGAGGCGCTGGAATTAGCGAACAGGCATTTCGATGGAAATGGAAAATCGCGAGGTGCATCAGGTCCGTAAGGGGAAAGGAAAGCGAGGCGCGGGGCCCCGGGCATTCGCGTGCACTGGCCTATATGCAGTGCGACGACACGGCGCACGGGAGCGATGCACTCTAAGTACATAGACTCGCGTACTAGACTCACACACACGCCTATTTTTTTTTCGTTATGCAGCTGTGTAGGGCGTCGTCGAGTCTCGCTTTACAATTTCTTGAAAGGACTTTTAACATTGAAGGAGATTGAAATACCGTCCTGAACAACAAAACAGGGCGGCTCTTTCAGCGTTATGAAAGAGTAAGGTATTTACATAAGATTGTATTGCGTGAATTGCTAGGTTCTTGGAAAACTATAATTATCCTGTGACGTGACAGGCTATGAACTAATATAAAAAGTTTTATCTTATATTAGCATATTACTTCATATTTTAAAATTAAAGCATTTTAAAATATGAAAATATGTGCTAATATTTTTATTACGCTAATAATTCTCCAATGGAAAATGCAAAAAAAGAAAAACGCTTCTCTTATGATTTGAATACAAAATTTACACATTCAAAACAATATGTATTATATTTATACTATAATATTTGTGTTTTGAATAACAAGGTTTTAAATATAAAACAAGATATAATTTTCCTGTTAGTATATTAAAATTACGCCGCACTTAATTTTATTTGAATGTATAACTAGTGTACATGAAAACAATAAAGCGCGCTGTGCTGTGAATGAAAGCTTTGAGGCTAATGATTTTATGAATCACGATAAAGGTCGTAAGAGTGCATGCACAGATAATAAACATCAAGACTACTGAATATATTTTTTGTACAGCTATATGTCCTACCGCTGTGCACGTGGGCTCCCAATTTCAACAAGGATTGATGGTACATCCAGATTCAAAATAAATACCTGTACGTCAGATATATAACATATATTTAACCTGCAGCGAATTAACTCCGAAAAGTAGTACTTTCAACACTGAGCCTATTAGATCGTCATAAGGATATAATTAAATAGATTTATACTATGACATATATGTATGAAAATAAAACGGATATGCTGCACTATGATGGAATATGCATGAAGTACAAACAAGCAGGATGACCATGGCCGATGCACCGTAGGGCGCGATGACTTACGAACTAATGTCGTTCCGATCTAAACGTTCCTAATTAACCGTCGCGTGGATTCGACGTTTAGTAATATACCGCCAAGAATATAATATTCATTTTAGCTTTAACTACAAATTAAAAAAAAAGTAATGGTACATATGCGCTATACTAAATAAATAACATATTTAAGTCTATAAAAGTTATGACAGCAAAGGTAAGTTATGATTTACCTAAACCTATTGTCTTAAATTACCTAAGTTTGCATTTCAGTAGTGCTACTTAATATTTAAGTAGCACTTTCGAAGTGCAAACTTAACAAACATACTAAGCAATTATACAATTATATTGGACGAAAACAGTAGTGCCGTCCTTATTTAATATTCAAAAGTCGAGTCTAGGTGAAGAATTTACACCACATTAATAAGTAAATCAATTACAGTTCTTTAACTATCAATATAACCTTAGATATGATCGTATACAGTTTATCAATTTATTACATTACAAATAAATAGTTCGATGACCTTAAAGATATAATTCTCAGGAAGTTCAAAACGATTCAAGTTTATGACAAACAAATACATGAGCTCACCTGCTTGCTTATTGGGCGGCGCGATTTCGTCACAGCTAACTTCCATAGTGTACAGCCGGTAAGTTAGGTTGATGTTAGAACAGTCGCGCGACCGAGGGCAGTTTGGCGCGAAAGCTCTGTGACGGTGCGAAGCGAAAGCGTGGGCAGCTGACGCGCATGCGCCCCAGTGACGTCAAGTTCACCCCTTACACCCACCGCGGCGAATCTTAATTTATAATTATTACCTTACGTAAGATTAGTTATTTTATAATTAAAAATTATTGAATTTTTTCAGTTTATATATCATTCTTTTATATTTTTATACATGTACCTTGTCAATAAGTAAAGGTTTTTTACAAGTAAAAGGTGTATATAAAAAATATTATTTTTCTAAACATCTATTAAAAATTATTATTATTAATATTTAATATTTTTTTATAGGTTTAATCTGTAATACTTGTCTCCTCTTATAATTTATACAAATTTATGATAATAAATAAAAAAAATACTAAAAGGAAAAGTGCTATACATAAATTAAAAATTATGAAACTTCGTATGTATAGGGGTGGAAACTACCCCACACTTCGGTGGTTATTTGTGGAGGCACTGGGAGATAGGGGTCGACAGAGTTCATGGTCGTCGTCCGCCAACCTCTCACCCCTACACCTGCCCGAGCTGAACCGGGAAGTTATTTTTAGTTTCTACTTTTAGGTACAACGCATATCCCGTACGTAAAAATATGTAATTAATTAGGAATAAGCTTCAATGCTTCTCTAAAAAGCTCTTGTAAATAGAAAATATTTCTATGTTAACAACAAAGAGCAATAAATTCGTATGGCTTTGCACAAAAAAAAAATAATTAAAATATTAACATTAAATATACATATATCATTGTGTTTATATGTATCGACAAATTAAAATAAATAGGTTCTTTTTAATTATTTATGGTATTGTTTAATATTAAATTGACTGAAAATCAAAAAAAATATGTGCACTATTTTAGACGATTATAATTTTACCTTCTCTAACAATCTAACGACATCTATTGAAATTATCAGGAACAATCTACTCGACGCTAGATGGCGTGAAGATACAACTGCTCCTTTAAGTTTACAATAAAACATACTAGTTTGACAATAAAACACATTTACCTTTAAATAATAAAACTTTACGAAATATTTGTATTCTGACAAGTCTCAACTTATTTTTTATTTTGATAAAAATGTTGTCTCAATTAATAAATAATCTGTTTCATAAATAGGTTTATTAAGGTCTGAATTATCCTACAATTTATAAAAATTGACTTTTAATGCATAGTTAAGTGTATTTAATAATTTAAATAAAATCTTTTGATACAAACACAAAAAAGAATACACAGAAAACGAACTCTCAGGCACAGGGTTTAATAATTCCAGTTCCTTAGAAAAATTTTAAATAGCAACAAAATGTAAATAGTTTTATGGCTTCATTGTTATCTGACTACCAGCAAGTTGATATATTTTCCTCTGATTATTGGCAAATTGATAGACTTAATTTCTTTATATAATATTAATTGTGAGCATTAAGGAAAACACACATTTTTTTTGAGAGTTTGTGCTACGATCGCAAATTTAAACACCGCTCTGCTCGAGGATGTCGTAAGGTTCAAGTAACAGACAATTTCTATCTTCCGAATGACACGGAAAGTTCGACCTAGTTATTTGTTTAGTATTCAGACAGCTGAAGGTCACCATTATCACTAATATGATTTTTTTGCGTTACAACATCACCATTTAACAATGAAAATTCTTTCAAGTCAATAAAATAACAGACAAAGTTTTGTTGGATAGCAAAAATTTATAAAAAAACAGGTGAAGTGCTCAAAATAAATATCTATCTGTTAATTTAAGTTTAAGGTGTATCAATCTATGACCACTAATGATTGAAATCTCATACATACAACGAAATAGGTTGTTCGTAGCACTATTGTAGCGTTGCCCGTTGCCATTGATGCTTCTCATCTTTGTAAAAGACACTTGTTGATCCTGATACGTACAGCAAAAGAGATTAATTTCTTATGCCAATTAATTTCTTATCATAAATACACTAATTTGAATTAAATCCTAGATTATTCATCAATACCATATACAAATATTATATGAGTATTACCTTGTTCTCTAATGGAAATAATAATTTTTATAATTTAGTCGGCCGTAATAAAATGTTTACTCTTAAAAAGATCGAAACGCCTAAATTGACGCACTTAGTAGCTAATTTTTAAATATTATAATATAATTGTAATAATAGACTAACTGTCTATTTGGGCGTTCGGACGTTCTTAAGAGTAAACATTTTATTACGTATTATTACATTATTATTATATTACATTTTATTATTAATTATTTTATTACTAAATTATAAAAAATATTTTTTCTATTAGAAAACAAGATATGACAGATATTTGCATATGGTATTGAATGATCTATAATTTAATTCATATCTGTGTATTTATGATAAGAAATTAATTGAAAGCCGCGTCTGCTATAGGGATCAAAACCGTTAACAAGTGTCTTTTACAAACACGAGAAGCATCAATTAATTAAAATTCTTTTTTATTATTTTATTATGTAAGATACGGTACCTTTCATATGCTGGAACATACATTAAATGTATTCTATGCTTAAGTCGTTCAAAACATGTCTGTCCAAAATAAAACTAAGGACGAAGATTCTCAGGTTAAATATAAAATATAATACGATTCTTTTTTGATCTCATAAGATATTTTTCAGTCAGAATCGGGAACAAAAACTCATTGTTTATACGAACGAATACAAGTACAAGACCACAAGACCACGGCATTTATTTTAGATTCTATTTTATTTTCATAATGTATTCACATAGTAACCTACATGAGAAGAAGCCGTGTTTTCATTTTATGTTACATCCTACGTTCTATGCAAAAGTGTTTCAAGTGTTTTAAGATTTTTTTTATACAGGTTGTTAATAAATATTTATATATGTTAATAAATAAATATTTCGTATATTTTATATATATATATATATATATATATATATATATATATATATATATATATATATATATATATATATATATATATATATATATATATATATATATATATATATATATATATATATATATATATATATATATATATATATATAACGATTTTACACTGCTTTTTAAAGTATTGCCAGATATTCCGCGTAGTGTAGAATATCGTGGTCAGGTTAGCGGGTTAAGAGGAAAATATCATACAAAAGAAAACGTAAAGAAGGCGAACATTATTCGTCGTATAAGGTTGGAGTGACACTTATTTCTTTTTTCCTTTACAATGATCAAGCAAAAAGGAATGATTGTTGAAATTAAATATTGTAAATGCTTTTGCGCTTTTACTAATTATAATTCGTTTTAATCAAGCTCATGGCACAGAATATTACATTTGAAGATTAGCAAATATCGTTAATATACTAATGTTCATGTTATGGCGTAAATTTCACGGTACATATATAATAACTTTTTACATAATTTTATACAAAAAATGATAAAAATTCTCCACAATAAAAGTAGACTATTCCGCTTGTGTGTTATTTTTTCAAAATATAGTTGTAATCTAAATGTATTAGACGTAATTAAGTTGGTTTTATGGTTTTTTAACTATGTAGACAATGAGGCATTTGGCACAGCTCTTTTAATTTCAAAATTTTATTGCGTGCTATTATTACGTTTATGTAATTTTTCAATACTGAAATAATCAATGGGTTTTTTCCGCTTAGTGTGCCTTGGACGCGAGGTCCGCTCGGCATGACGCGAGCGCAGATCGAATTGGGGTCAGGGCAGCGCGGGCGTCGACCTGCGGCCTCTCCCCCTCCCGCTGCCTGCACTCCGCAACCGTCAATGTTGCCTATAGTTGCCAGGTGTTTGCAATTCACACGGTCATTTTCTTATCAATTTAAGCCTTTTGGTATCCGGATTGAAATTAATTAACAATATATATGTATGACCAATTGGATCAGTGGCAGTGTCCCCCGCCTACGGGGCCAATAGTTGCGGATTCTATCCCCGCATCAGAATAAATATATGTAGGGCCTACATATATTTATTCCGCGTTTGGTAACCCCGCCAATCCGCATTGGACAAGCGTGGTGGGTTAATATCCGGTCCTCCAGAAATGGAGTGGCAGTGGGAAATACATAGATATATAGGCTGTAGAAAAAAATGTGTGACAAATGGCTTTTATAAAAGAGTAAAAAACATAATGTATAGGTTAACATGTCAGACCCGCTAAGTTTTATTAACTTTTTCTACTCTTACGGTAATCGCTTGATTGTATCAGGCTTTTTGACGTTTTAGAGATACAGAAACTTAAAAAAAAGAAAAAATGAATATTAAATATATTCATTTATATTATTTTTATTGGAGTCTACCTAATAATTATTTCTTAAATAAGTCCCTTTATTCGACTAAAAACTATTCGTTATCATATATGTCCATATATTTTAAAATGGTAGATATGGCATCCCTAGTGTCTCCGTAGATCGTATTACAGGCGTTTGGCGCGCACCCGTTTTCATTCACAGGATACGCTAGTTTCGCTGCTGATACGTTATACTCTTTATTTAATAGTTTACTATATCATAATAAGATAAAATCTATAAAATAATAAAGAAATAATTATACAATGGAACTGCTTCTATAAAAATAAATTTATTATTTACTTATCTTATAATTAAATTTATAATATATTATATATTTGAAATATGTGTACAGAATATGAGGCAGTAAACTTACTTTTTATGTCGTGTATTGAACTTAATTTTTTTATTCACTGTTAATAATTAATTTTAGAATGTGTCAAGTTGTCATATACATAAATCTGTGTTTGAAAAGAGAATGATATTGAACCTCAGTGTATCAACTTGTTTCAAAATGATATCGTAGCAATTAACACAATTGTGCACCTTGGTAACGTATTGTGACATTACAGGGACGGATTTAGTGTGACTTGAACAGTTATTTGTGTGTAGGGTGCGCTGCGTTGCGTGGCGTGGCGCGGGGCAGGGCGGCGAGCGTGACCTAATTGTGGCCGGGTGAACGAACCCGAGGCCTTGATCGCAATTCCGAGCCCGCGCCGCCTCACACCAAACCGCGCGCCTCCGGCGGCGACACACTCAACTTATTGTTTTTCTATTTTTGAATTATCTACATCTACACATTTTATTACACTTAATATTTTTAAAAATAATTTTGTGTAACTGTTTGCAAAAATTAAGTAAAATAGACTTTTGATACAATGTTATTTCTGACAGACATTTTAATTCAGTATTGACTTTCAAGTCAATAAATTGAGAGTTCATTTCATTTGCTATTATTAAAAGGCAAAATTTAATATTAAGAAAAGAAATGATACAATTTAAGTAGTTATAGTATATCAACTTTATATTTAAGGTGTCTTAAAGTACTTTTAAGTATTATTTAATTTAAATTAGAATATCTAAAAGTACATCGATATAACTAATTCAAGTAAGTGACATTCGCTTTTAAGCTGAAAAGAGACAGTTAAAACTAGTCGCGAGTGCAAATTATTATAGAAGTTGCAAAATAAATGTTGTCGTAGTTGATAAGGCGAAATATTATAAGTGGGAGTAGGACAACAGTATGTACCAAGGTTTCGTGTGGATCATTATTAGAGTATCGGCGCTAGGTTATTCTGAGTCGACCTAGATAGCGCGGGGCCGTTGACCGCGGGCCCTCCGGCTGCGCGCGCGGCCTCCAAAATAAAATGGCATTCAGCGATGGGTTCCACTTGCGAAACACGACTCGACCGCGGCGTCGATCGCACAGACTCACTCTCTTTGCGAATAATGCAATGAGCATTGATGGACTAATCCACTTATTGAAGTTACATCAAGTGTGCCTATGACTTTACCTAACCTACTATGTTATGTCAAGGGATTTTTAAATTTGACTATATTATATTTGACTATATATATATATATATATATATATATATATATATATATATATATGTGTGTGTGTGTGTGTGTGTGTGTGTAAACCTATTTGTATACAATTTAATGACTAATTTAACGGTTAGACTCAACGGAAGTTCCTTCCAAATCACCAAGATTAAATTATTAATATAATTATAATTACTATAAACAAATAATTGTAAATTTGACAAAACAAAGATAATTTACTATACTAGTAAAGACAATTATATAGTCAGCTATTAGGCTTGGTTTTAATCATAGAATAATTAAGTTTGAGAAGTACAAAGAAAAAAGGGACATTCTTAAATCCGACCCTGCGTATGGCTTTGTGTGTGTGTGCGGCGGGAGCGCTACGGGCGCAGGGCGCTCGACGGTGATTAGCGAGCGTCGAATATAGCCGGGAAGGCCGAGGGCAACGAACTCTGCTTGACCTAGATTCGCGAGTTACACCCCACCACCCGTACTTGCCGCTCATTCCTAAGCCTCGTATCACAGGAAAGTGAAAAGAATATAATGGCTCGTCATAATGTTATTCACTATTAAATAACATTGTCATCAACAATCGAATTATAGAACAACAACATGCTACTGTCATAGCGTTGAAAATGGAAAAAGGTGAAAAAAGTACACGGCGACTTATAACACTAATATGAGACAATAAATATAGTGTAAGAATGCTTCATGGTCATCAAGATTAATGGCGGGATGGCGGGAACAGCTGAGCGCGTTCACATCTTACCTGCTAGAACTCTGCCAAGCAAGACGTCAGCGTCGGTAGGTGTGGTTGGTTTTTCGGCGGAATCCTGACGCGGACGATGCTGGTGCGGGCACTCGGTCACAGTCATTTCGGGCGGGAGATGCATGAGCCGCGCAGTAGGAGCGCGTGCGACCGGCGGCGGTGTCGACGCGAATGACGGCGGCTCGCTCGCTACACCTCTACAGCGTACTACAGGGGCGCACGTAGACATTGCTACGCGCCGCCCGCCCCTACAGCCACCCTTATGGGAAGACACTTTTTTGTAGTTATTTCACGGGTTTTTCGCATGATATTTCTTTTTATCGCTATTTAGCATACAACCACATGGTTCATTTTTACAATTTAAAAGTTTAAAAATTTATTTTACCTAATTATGCATACAAATACAAAGTTGACTACTAATTTTAATCTTTGTTTTCAAACGTAGATAGTTTGTGTGCCTATAAATAAGTAAAATTATTTTTTTAAATATCATATGCTAATAAAAATAATTTCTCATCGATTAACTATAAAATAATTTGATGCTTAAACTGTGTGAACCGGCAACTGAAGTTGAACTGGCTATATAAATAAAAACAACTTGTGCAGTGATCTATATTTAACATAGAATTATTAAAAATAAATTTTGGTTGTCGAATGATCGCTGCGAGATCGGATCGGAAGCGTCTAGTTCAACCCACTGAACTGAAAACCTAAATCTAGAATTGGCGAATCAGTCAGTGAGCGGAGTGGCGAGTTTATAGGCCAAGGCGACTAATTTGCTGCTAAGAGCTCAACCGAACCACTGTCGTAAATGCTACATATTTATGATCACTGATAATCCTTGGAATGAATTCAGCATTCGATTGTTTCTCGTTTTATATTTTTGAAGTACAAATATAAAGCTGACATTAGATATAACAAAATATTCACATCTTTTTTTAAACAAAGCTGACAATTAAGTTGATAATATAACTACATGTTGACAAATTTAGTACCATAGTGGAATCGAGCCCGCGTTCTTTGTTTCGCAACAACTTTATTTATTATGATTTACGCCACACTTAAGCTATTGGATCACAATACATATGTATTAGAATTATATATTTAATTTTATTTATTATCATTTACCTAATACTATCTACAACTATCACGTTCTATATCATCAAAGGAAACAATTATTAAATTGTATTTTTTATAAATATATATTTTGACCTTATATATAATAAAATATCAAAATTTATTCGCCTTATTCAGGCAGTGTGTAATGGTTCTTTTAAACTTATATTCTTTTTTGTAGCCCCGTTTTTGGGCACGAAGCCTCTCGATTTTTTCCAACCTCGCTTAGCCATGTGTATTGATGGGATACTCAGAATTTAAATGAATACCTGAAGGCTATATATACTTATATATTTATCTCGATGTGGGAATCGAACTCGTAACTCGATAGTCAGTTATTTAACCGCTAACCTATTTAGGTGGTCATGATGTAAAAATTATAATTACCGTAATTCCATGTAATAAAGAATTCACTCATTCATTCATATGTAATACATATTTTAAACTATCTTCTATTTGTTTTAATATGAATCGCTTGGTAAAGACGAGATTTAAATATTTATTGCTTCAACTTGTCACTTAATTCGCTATCGAAAGTTATTAAAAAAGATCTTAAAAATATAAAACCAGTATAGTGTTTCCTATAAGTTATTTTAGTTTCTAAAAAATGTGTTGTAGAAATATTTTTCTATTTAATAAAATATTGTCTTTGACTGTTAACTATCCTGTTTACCATTTTATAGATATATTAAAGATTAAGGCTATATAAATAATCCTAATTGATAGTCTAAACTTAAAAATATCCGTGAAATAATTCGTTCTGTATAATACAATCCGTTTAACTGTTTATTGGAACAAAACAATTGTTACGTAGTTGACATAAACTTTGTCATGACTTTCACAAACAAAGCATATATTTGTTTGAATAAATAATATGGGTTTCTTTATGAGGTCAGAGTTCGGGTTAAGCTGAAGCCGGGCAGCATCAGGTCGCACTGACGTCAGCGCGGGTCGTTCACCCCTCAGCCCGAGTTGCCTCTGCAACCCTCGATCTATATTCATGCAACAATGATTTTAAGCTATACGTATGACAATTATTTTGTAGCAAAACTTTTTGCGTTTTCAGATGCCTCCGTATGAAACACGGTAACACAATAAAATTCTATCACTTGACACGGATATTCTGTGAGGATATGGTACTTCCTCGGTCAAACCGGCCCATTCTTGGTGGTTCATGGCTCTATCACTATTAACAAGGAAAGTTTAAGTCTAATACAACTTGTACTAAAAAGACAATTTTTCATTAATAAAACTAGAGTTGTGAAGTTATAGAAAGGCAGAAAGTGTTAATAATTTATTTTCTATCCGCAAATCCCAAGAATTGTTGAAGAGTACATGTCTGTGTGATACTAAATAAATAAATAGAGTGTGAAACATCTGGATGGAATATTTACAAATGTTTTGATATTAATATTAACAAACAGTTTGTCAGTCAATTCAACAATCTCTTACATTGAATATAAAAATATTGTTTAGATGTGGCGTAACATAGATTGTGACTGAAGCTCGTTGAATGACAAATTAACTCTGATTGGAAAGAACGTGACAGGGTACCGAGGTTCTTGACCCGACGTGGAAAGTAGACCATAATGGAACACCACTTTCATTTTCGCGCAACTCTCACTAACGCGAGTCGAGATTGAAAGTGTGCCACTTTTAGTGGTGCGTGCGCGCAACCGCCCCACCAGTTTCCCTCCACCTCGATTCAACTTTCCTACGCTATTGGACGCGCTTTCTTCTGATAGATGCGCTGCTCGAGTACAACTTGTGCAATTCGCTTTCTAATTGCATTGTAATCACCCAGTGACTGATGCCTTTTAAACACCTACTCACACGACTTTCAACTAAACTCATTTCGTCTCATTCATTCCAAGCAAATGAAGTCATTGACTTGTCTACCGTGTCTATGATATGCTTATTATAGTATTTATTTATTTGATGGCAATTTGTTTTAACTATTATACTAGTGACAAGTAAAATATAATAACATCAACTCTCTTGAAATGTAACTATTCAGCTTGTCACATTACGTTTTGATAAAATGGTGGAAATTTTACCAAACACTTCTATGAACTTTATAAGTCAACAAGTCACGATACACGTATTTATTTCATATCACTTAACTTTTATAAGTGATATGAAATAAATACGTACTATATAATATTATATGGCGTACTATATATAATAATATAATTCGATTAATGTTTATACATTAATCAAATTATATTATATAGTACGCCACCACAATTAAACAATATAACTGATAATAATATAAGATTATGAAAATGAAATAAAAACACAACGTCGCTGATGTAAGTTGGCGGTTTCCCCGCCATTATTATAGTACACATCTTATTTATTATGTAGATTATTCAATTAATGCAACATAATATGAAATATAGTTCATCCACTTACGTATTTAACTCAAACACTCTTGAAGCAGAACCTACATACATTGGCTAAACCTAATTTAGAACTTGGTAATTCTACCTAGATACAGCTTTTATGTACAACAGTAAAACCACGTATTATATGAGTTAGGTTATTATGTTACAACAAAAATGAATGGTTTAGTTTATGATGTTCATTATCATCGGTATTGGGCAGACCATTGCTTGACATAGGCTTCCCCCAAGCTATACCACCTAGCTCGGTATCGGTTTACATATACAGTTTTTGCTCTCCGCTCTGTGTACAGCGTCGTTCCATTTGACCGGGAGGCTTATATTGGTTTGCAATTTATATTATATTCATAGCCTTTTCCAATTTTTTTATTTGTTTTTTTTTTGCAGGAATTTGATCAGAATATGCTAAAGACTAGAATTAGCCTCCCTCACAATTGTGGGTATTGCCTTAAACCCCACGCTTGGCGGATATTTTCTATATATTTATTATTCATTATCCATGTACATATAATATGTACATATAAATGTGAAAGTGTAACGTACTCTAATAAATTCCCTGAAAAAATCATAGTTGATTACCTAAGTTTATTTTAAATAGGGTAATTATTAAAAAAGTATTATTAATAAATTTTTATATTTGTAAGGACATTATTAATAAATTTGATGTAGTATATGCTGGATCAGTTTATTCATATATTTTTATTTTTATATGCACGGATCTTATTTAGCGTTTTGTTCATTAACAGTTTTTCTTTTTAACAAACAAAAAGCGACAATTGAAATTAAGGTCAATAACACTAGCACTGCAGTTATAAAGTGATTAAGGTTGTGAGGATAGTTTGAAAGGCATATGTGGATCTATTTTATTTTAATTTTTAATTGGCTAGTATTTTTTTATAAAATTAGCCAACTGCATGTCGGCGTAGTCTACAGTATTTCGTAGGTGTTTTCTCATTAAGTTTTAAACTTAAGAAAAGCCACCAATTATAATGTTCAGTGGTTTTATTTGCAGACCATTGATTGCAAACCATTTTTATTCTTGATTAGTTCTAAAACAGGTCTTCTAGTTTGAAGCTAATAATAATAGAGTTATGCATGATTGGTCCAGCTCGAACGATGAAGTTGTGCTCCCTAAAATAATGTCAACGTTAGGTGGTAGCTTTTTTCTGTGATATCGCTTGACGCACGTTGAGTGGAGGAATACGGGAGCCTCTTTTCTTCCTAGTCTACCTTCCTTCTTCCCCTTCTATTAAATCCTTCTTCCTTATAATTTCTTTGAATCACGCAACGGATCTGCAGTATCTTTAGTGTATGCAGATGTTCATTAGATGCTCGCTCGCTGCTCTACCTACATCTTTCATAAAAAGTATACAGAATACAAATTTATTTTCTCATTCCTTATTCATGTATTTTTAAATTTTTTGTCACCCCTAACCGTTTACATTGCAGTAAGTTGAGTATAGACGAGTAATAAACAAATACGTTAGTTTCCTAATCGTCACCTAAAGTAACTGCTGTATTCATTCAATGTAAATGAACTATTTTTTCCGTCACCGTCGGGCTATTTTGAATGAGCACCGCCCGTTGTGTCAAAGGAAATGACTCAAAAAAATTAACTAGTTACGCAGTTGACGCTTCTGTGTCGGGTAACGGGACTCTTTATTCAGCGTTCAGGGTCGCGTAGTTTCTGACATCCTTCATGAAATTTTATTACTTACATTATATATAATTTTAGCCGAGTAATGATGATTTTGTTCTAGCTAATATGGTTATCCACCTCAAAGAAAATTCATTTTTTTTTCTTATACTATAAAAACTCTTTAACAAGTAAAGTTTGGCAGCCAAATCAGCTCAAAAACCTCCATGTTCAGCGAGGGGAAACAGTTCGGCAGCACTCGCTATTTCTGTCCACTCTCAGAAATTGCGTAGCCAATACTTTCTTATTTGCCCAGAACTTTTCCTATCTTGATTAGTTGCCACAATTTATACGTATCATGTCTCATAATTGGAACTAGGTAAGCAACTTTTCTATTTTTAAGTTGTATTATTATTTTTATTACATTACATAGATATATTTTTTGGCTTTATTTAGTCTTCTTTTATTAAGTGCTTTTTCAATGGAATATTTTGCCGAAGCTTCTTTGCAGTTCTTTGCAGCGCTATTTCTGAACTGATAAAATGTGTTCAAAATGTATATAGAAACGTTGCTTGCTATCTTTCCATCCATCAGCCGATACACTTGCTTATTTGCCTTCCTATCCCAGAAACATTTTTATATGTTTAATTTATTAAAACTTTAAATATTGTTAAAAAAATTATTAAAAATCTCAAGCTGTACAATTATAACAGAATATTTGTATACTACATTAATATATTAAATATACAATGTTTACTTAACAGTATGTAACAAGGAGAATTTATATAGGTAAGTCAAAAATCTTAACAGCAAGATACATTTTGAGAACAAAACTAAAAAAATAATATTTGTACAGGAGCCAAAAATTTAAATTACCGGAAGTTAGCAAAAGTACAGATTATAGGTATATAATAGTACAGACTTAGACAGTTATTTCAGAAATAAAATCCGAGCAAGATCGCAGCAGACTGACTTAACAGTGTCCATAAATTGAAACCTTTTGAATAGTGCAAAGTAATTCAAACTAACAAAATTATTTTATAAATATATAATATGAAAGATGATTTTATTACAACGTGCAGGCAGCGGTGTTCAACCTAGAAATTCTTTATAAATTGCTTGTATATTTATTATCAATTGGTATAAGACATCATTTATGAAGAGTTATGAAGAGCTCTGTGTACTCGTTAACCCTAATGCAACCATAACAGTTCACTTTTGGACATTGGCCTCACGAATGAGGGGTGTTATCTTAATTCCCAACCATAGCAGGCGGATTGGGAATCACCGAATCATTTCTATTTCCTTGTACGATACCCACAGAAAGAAATGGAATGGTCCTATTATATTTCTGGACCTATACTGCGATATGTCGTATATTAAAATATATATAATATTCGGTGACTAACAATAACTTTGACGAAAACCCAAAGATTGTACCAAGAGTTAAAATTAAGGCATACTCGAGTAACTTATGAATTAATTTTGCAATAAGCATAATTTTGTTTATTACAAAAACAAAATAGAGCCGTTAGTTTAAAATTGAAAGCAACGAATTGTATCGAGTATGAGATATTATCTACAGTTCGCTTTCGTTATGTCACCTTAGATATTAAAAAAGAGTTTAAAGATGCAAAAAATTAAATTTTACTGAAACACTTTATTTTGTCGACTATATTTTTGTTTCAATGGTTCACAGAAGGTTCGTGACCTGTGACCTTGTATTTAACGGAAAGTGAATAAAATGTTGATATATTCAAAATCTATTAAACCGTATTGTAAATAAAACTGGGTTGAATGTTCAACTTCAGTCCTCCCTTCGCCGCTCTACCGATCGTGACAGATAAAGCTAACCGTGTCGCTAGTCGGGATCTAGGTTTCGAGCACGTAAATTTGTAGGTATGCATAAATGTAAGTAGACGAAATGTATGTCAAAATGTAAGGAGGGCAACAGAGCGCGTACCGCAGCTCTGTTTTTTGCTTATCATATTCCATAGTTGGATTGCAAACATAATAAGATTTTTTAAACCAAAATTATAGAAATATATATAATTTCTTATATTTTATTGGCCTCATCCGGTAGTGTGATTATTAGAAAAAAATAATATGTGTTTTAGCGGAACGAATCATGGCTGGAGTGAAGTAGCAGGCAGTTTCGACACTTATATATAGTAAAAAATCAGAAAAATTCAACATTGGACAGAACCTGCGAACGGTTCATCTCAAATCACATTAAATGACCATTCTACTTCAAATAACAATTAGGGGAATGACATCCAATTGTTGAAAAGCTTGCCTTTTTAAATTTATTTTCCGTCCCTATACTGCCTGCCACAGCTCTTGCAAAGATGGGCATTTTACAAGAAACTTTATTATTTCTTATCAGCTTTTTCTTTAACTTCATCGTGGATAAGGTATCCCATGTAGTAGTGAAACAAATAGTCGCTTATTATGTTTGTTCTTCACGCAGCGATAAATAACATTATCATAGCGATGTAAACAAAAGTTTTCCCCGCTGTGAAAACGAAAAGTAAGAGGTTAGCATAACCCGGACAGCGTAGCCTTGAGATCGTTGAATAAAATTGGCAATATCCTGGAGCCGCGAGAAGTCCGATTGGCGAAACCTTGCGACGTGCAAAAGTCGGTCGACGAACTCTTCAAGGCCGACCCGCTGCCGCTTTCTTTGTTCGAGCTGTCGCAACTGGGCTCCGAATTCAACCTCGAATCGCTTTATCAAGCATTTAGCCATTAAAATCATGACTTCTCGTATATACCATTATCCGCGGCCAGGTTACATATACGGACATTTTTAAAATATTTACTGTATGTTCTAAATCATAGGTACTTGTGAAGGAAAAATGAAATAACTGCAAGGCTCTATATATATATATATATATATATATATGTATATATATATATATATATATATATATATATATATATATATATATATATATATATATATATATATATATATATATATATTAGAGATAATGATATGCAAATCAATCTACTCTCATACATTTTTTGTTAAAGTAGAGACTTGGTGGAACTATCAATGGGAATCGAATCGATTAAGTTTATGAACTGTTTGTTTACCATTTGCCAGCATTCAAGACTATGCATGCATTTTTCTCAAAACTTGTTATGGCGCACCATCACTCTGTGGAATCAGCTACGAACATATACGAAATTGGAAACTTCGAAAAACAAAATTACATATATCTCAACGGCCGTCAATAATTGCCGTTGCTTTTATAATGCAAGTGTCTACGAGTAACGTTGATTGCTTTCCATCACGCGACACACTTGCTCGTTTACCTGCCTATCCCATAAAAAAACCTTATCAATAGTGAATTTTTCTGATTGATGAATTTGCTGCTTGAATACCCTTAACCGGCGGGCTTGCATAAGGAGAAAAATGAGTGTGGAGGAAGCAAGGGAACTATGCCGAGATCGTAGCAGATGGAGAGCTGTGGTCTCTGCCTACCCCTACGGGAGACAGGCGTGACGATATCTATGTATGTATGTGTGTACGTATGAATTTGTTTTTGAGTCCGTATACGTTATATAAACGTGGCCATTAATGTGGGCCCGTACCTACATTATATTTACGTAAGTTCGTTCTATTCAATCACCAGTTACCGTCTGCCGGTTACGTAAATCGCTTCACGTACGCTACAGCGCTATTCTTTTCGATGTCTTAACGTGTCGCATTCTTTACTGTACGCATGACGTCACACACGTGAAAATACTCGTATTCTCAATTTTTAACATTACACTATATAGTTTTGCTGTTGTTTCTTTTTTGAAGATATACATGTGACTGCTAGGCGAGGGTCCACATTTCTGGAGGAATGAATATACATACTTTGTACTGCTGCAGTTCCTTACGCTAATATACTGAATAAGATACTTGTATTTTCTTTCCATTATTCTGTAGAATTTAGCTAGATCATTAACATGTAATTGATCTAATTACATGTTAATGATCAAGCTAAATTATAATCTATATATATATATATATATATATATATATATATATATATATATATATATATATATATATATATAAATGGAGAGCTATTTGTTAGTCTCGCTAAAACTCAAAAACGGTTGTTCGCTCTAATACAGGGCTTACGCTAGGCAGGCTTACGAATAAAAAATATAGGGTATACATAAAAGAACAGCTTGAAAAATCTCTTACTTTCAATAGATGGCGTTCGTGACGGCTTTATCGTCTAACTGACGTGTTGTTATACAAAACTGTCTTTTTTTGCGATTTTGAAAAGTATTGCATACCTTAGTACTAACATACTAGGAGAAGATAAATAAAAGGGAATATAAATCTATTAACAATAAAAATTACAAGCCATATAGCGCGAAATATATACATTTGTAATAGAAATGCTAAACACCATATTATTATTATGTAGGTTATTGACTTTTAAATTTATTTTTAGCTATATCAAGAATATTGTGAATAGACGAGAGCTGGAGTGACGACGCCTGGCCAAACGTAGTGAGGGATACCCTCCAGCTGATGCAGTGATGATCTGTATAGAGCGACTGACAGAAACAAGATGAGTGAAACCATAGATCGGTCTAGGTAGCGTGATTAAAGAAGGCCTATGTTGATAATGATAGTGATATATGTGTCACTTTTTATTAATTTAAATAACAATTGACAAATACATAAAAAATAATTACAATGAAATTATACACGCAGTACAATAAAGAATGTTTTATAATTGCTTTAGTTTATTTTTGTATTATTGATTCAGTTCATGTTTAATGAATTGTAGCTAGCATTGTCTGGCTGAATTTTTTTCAATGCTGTTATATTAATAATTTTATGATCAAAAAATAAGAAACTAAACGCGGTCAGGAGCACTTTGAGTGCAAAATTTTTATTTTGTAATAAGTTGCAGACACTGTACAACTCGTTTTGCTCAAAAATATGTAATTATTTTTCAATATAAAAATATAGATAGATACATTTATTTCCTTCTACAGTATACATTTTTATCTTTTACATAGCACAAATCAATTCACATAAAATACAGATAATAATATCGTAGTAATAAGGTTGTAACAAATTTCTTATACAAATAATGAACAGTGGTTAGTTATAATACCATCTTAATTTATTCTGTTTAATTTATTTGTTTAATTAATTAATTTATTATAGTTTTCTACCAATAAATTTATAGAGTCTGAAAAAGGCGCGAAGGAAAGAAAAATGCAGACTGCAGAATGATTAAATTTACAAAAAAAAATATAATGAATAACGTTCGAATTTCGACCACTGCGGGATCGCCCCAGTGATCGAAATTCGAACGATATTCATGTCTAATATTCTTTATTGCTTTTTATACGTAACCATTTTACTTCGGAATAATATAATTGTTAATTTACAATTCTGGACGATATTATTGTGATTGACAGATAAGGTCGTGTGCTTAGGTTTGCAGTGGGAGTATGGTTTCGCAGTTATCGTAATCAGCCCCATGGCCAAGTTGCAAAAAAAAAAAACAGGTGCGTGCGCTGAGTTACCGCCTCAACATCATGGCAGCGGGAAGGAGAGGGAGGTCCACTTTCACCAAGCGAGGCTGCGCGGGCGTCGACCCCCGCTGCCCTACTCCGCTGACCCACTGCGAACTAACCGAAACACTACACTTTCATTTCTGACGAGTTCGTCGTTATAAGTTCGAGGATGCGTTGTGTCGTGTACCATCGTGTACTCCTAGTTACAGCAGAGTTGCAAGAGTGTGGTGTGGCGGTGGGAGTTACGTCGCGTGCTCTCGATGATGCGGAGACAGTGGATGAGAGCAAGTAGAGAGTTGCTGTGCGGCTTGCGTAACACTCGTTGTTGACGAGAGTGAAAGTACTTCGCTGTCTCCATACTAATGAGCTCAGCGGCGCACCCGTGCGTCCGACTAGCCGCCGAAGGAGTCCACGACACTGGGTTATAGTGTCTCTACTTCTCTTTGATAGCTCTTATGTAACCTTTCACTTTTGCTCTCGAAGGGAGAAATTACGTCGTGAAATTTCGGTTTAGTGTCTCATGCTTTGTAATTATTTGTTGTTGTGATTACATTTTTTATATTTTCTTTAAATAGATATATAATAATAAACAATATCGATGACGACCTAATTGATTCAGTGAAGAATCTATCGCATTCGCGATAATTTTCATCTACATTAAGATAAATTTATGTATAACCTACAGGTAATTATATGGGTATAGGTTATTCCAAGTTTGGTTGCCTCATTAATCCGCCTTGGATAACCGTGGTGAGTTTAACGTCTATTATCCCAGATATAGAAGGCTCGTGCCTTGCAATGGGATATGTATGGATTGTAGAACACAAATATATAACGTTATACTTTATAATTCATTATTAATCTACCATATAATACGTTGTTTATTAGTTTTTCGAGTTATATTTAAAAAGAATTTTATTTCATATAACGGAGACAAAATTTGTTTTTATCGTAGATAGAAATAAATTAATAATTGTAATACCGCTTTTGTGTATAACCTCAATAGATCCTTGAAATTGAAATTGAAAAGGTATAATGATTTTATCAATTACAAAATTATTTTCATTTTATTCTGTCTTTTATCTACGGCTGATAACTATTTGCTAATCGCTTCTAAAAAGACAATAATTGAGTAGTAAAGGAATTATTTATAATTTAAATTTTTTGTTTATTTTTTATTTCCTCTTTGTTGTTGTCCTATATTCTTGTTTGTATTTTTTATTTCCTCTTTGACTGACTAAGGTCGAGACAAACACTGTGTAACCCATGTGTAATTTAATTTCGTCTATCAATCATGTATAAGACAATATTGAAACATAAAGCTATGTTTAATAAGAGAAATTTAACTATTAAATATATAATTAATTTTGGTATTTCGTTGTAGGAAACTAGACAAACAACTGCATCATAAAGCAGTAGCTCAATAAGTAAGGAACGTGCTTACGATCTGACGTCGTCAGGTTGATTCAATAAGTGTTTTAGCTTAAAAAGAGTTCTAGTAATATTAAATCGTTTTTTTTTCTTATTTAAACAAAGTGTTGCATTGCTATATGATAAAATTTGAACGATTCAAAAAGCGCGCCGGCTAGCCGATTTCCGTGAACGTTCGGGCACGTTCGGCTCGTGGCTGGTGTCGGCACGGCAGCGGGTCGAGGAGCGGCCTCGAGCACTGCGGGGCAACGAACGCTGACTAGGCCGAACGTATTACAAAGTCCGAGTCCGCAGCCGCTCCCTACCACTCTGCTTTTGAGATCCAGCTTAGCCTCTTACCGCACGCCAATACCTATAGGCTGCCTGTAACTCATTACATCAAGGTGAATAAGCCTACAAGTTATTTATGAGTTGCGAACGACCCTCGTAGGCAAAAATTTGTTCACATTCTACGCATTAGGTACTCTACTATTTTAAGCCTCATACCCATTTGCCATGCTTGTACATATCACAGATGAGACATAGTCAAAGCATGCAGGAAATGGCAAGCATGCAATCGCTTCCCCTAAGTGATTTGCTAGTAATCAAATTGACTTATCTAGTGAAAATTGTGTTACAACCGAAGAAATAAAAAAAAATAACGACAAGATATGCTAAAAAATCGAACTAATTTTACATTTTTTTCCTAAATTTTTTTTCTGTTCTTACTTTATTTCTTTTTGTGTTATGTGCGTTTTTATATGAATATTCGCATAAAATTATAAGCTACAGCGTTTAATGACTCCGCGGGTTGTTAAGAAAACCGATTAAGTTGTAAACACAACCCATGTAGTTTTCACTTTCATTTTATTGCGCATCGCTAATGTGGCATACACACTTTATTATTATTAACTATCACTATTGCTATAGCAAATGTAAAAAGGATAATGGAATATTTATTTTGCTCTCGGAATACATTATCAGCTTCCATCAACATCAATAATGATATTCTCTGTCACACTTTGGAAATTCTGTAACAGGGAAAATCCGGGTCAACGGAGATCGCTGGAGTCATTTGATGTGTAACAGAAGCTTTGACCTATTTAGTTTAATATCCTTATTTGTTTTAGATGCTGTATATTGGGTTAAAGTAATATGATTTATTGGAACTCAAATATTAATACATTTTACAAGTGTAATTGTTACTGAATCTGGACTGGATAATGTTAGTTTTGTCATCATTTTCCTTTTACCATTTTAGCACCAATGTTCGTTCTAGAAGAATGACAATTATTTAAATTAATACATTTTCAAATATAAGTATTACTAGGTACATATATAGATGATGTAAATTTCCCGCCATTTCGTTTTCAGCTTTTTGAATAAAATATAAATGTTCGTTCCAGAAGTGAAGGGCTATAAAAGAATGTGTGAACGTGGCTAATGCAGACTATGAAACTACAAATAATCCGCAAGTTGTTAAAATCGCAAGCATTAGAATGCGAATTTGCGCGCGGCTCACGTTCGCAAGATAAGTCAGTCAGGGTCGGCGCGGTGCCGACAACCGGCCATGCACCCGCGCCTTGCGACACTAGCTCCCCTCCGCCCCCCGCCCCGCACCGCCCCGGCCGCGCCGTCGCACAACTCAGCCACCGAACCATAGGGAAAATAACACCCGCGCATCATGCTCCATATGACGTGTCCCTATAGCAAGCCTTCTATTAAATATTAAACATTCGCAAGAAATTTCAAGTATTTTTTTCTGTTACTATTATTCAATTTAATTATAATATTTATTTTAATAATCCTAATTAATCTCAAACTTAAATATCTATATATATTATTATTATTAATAGAATAGGTATAATAAAAAAAACAAATTTTATCTTTACCATCAACCCAAAGGGTAACTGGCAGAGAATGCCTTCCGGCATTAAGTCCGCCTTTACTTACCAAAAATGTACATTGAGAATAAAAAAATAAATAATGAACGTATTTATATATATATTACCAGTTGTATTTATTTGGGCCAGAAACCTTCGAGGGCGTACGCTAAACAGTTCACAAAAGTACAATCGTATGAACTCCGTTGATCCGATTATAATTAAAGAAACATACATTTTTATTTATATAGATTAAGTGCATGGAGTATCAGCTTCACACATTAAACATTCATAGTGAAGTGCAACGGCAAATTCGTTATTTTATATAGCATATGATTAGTGCCTGCTAAATGTAGCCATTCGTCGTATAAAGTTGCTTATGTTATGGTAGCGGAGGGTGGCAATGGTGCGACGGTATGGGTAACTAGGGAGCGACCCACTTGCAGTTCGTCGACCGTGTTATATTTAGCCTCGGCTCCAGTGTACCGGGTCGTTTGTTGCATCCTACATTCGTTTTCCATTGCATTCGTTATCGCAGCATACACGCACTGCGATAAGGAACAATTCAATAGTAATAAGTTCTTTTGCGTACGAGAAAAACCAAATTTAATTGGAATGTCTAATTAATAATGGTTTAAATTTGAGTTAGACCTCCGTGAAGGTAACTTTATGATGTTAAAAAGAGGACTTTATCATTCTGTTTAGAAACATGAGACGTTAAATGAATGAATTGTCATTGTTTACATTCCTGTCTCTTTTAGTTTTAGCTTAATATGAAATACAACTGTAGGAAATTTCTACTAGAGGAACTTCTGGTAAATATATATATCACAGAATTGCCATACTAGTGATTGAAATTTAAATTTTAAACAATAATGGTCGTTTTTATCGCCTGTGATAAACCTAAAGTAATAAATAAAATATTTTAGACTTTGTTGATCTTAAGATCTCCAGAATTACCCCAAAAGTATGCGCGATTAGTATACAATGCGGGCTGGGGCAAAGCCAGCCCGCAATGTCCGGGCCTCCCAATGACCTGACGACGAAAGCTTCTCCATAATCCTAGAAGCGATGGAAGACAACACGACAACTGGCTAGTAGAGACCAAAGGTATGGTGAAGTTTAAACTCTCGGCTTGGTAGACAACCGGAGAGAGTAACGTACTGAGGATTGGGAGACTTACCTTATGATCTAGCTGTGAGATATTTGGAAATATTAAATCACCAATCTTACCTGAAACAAAAGTACAAAATTTTACAAAGTGTAATCAAACGCACAGAAAGTACGTTTTATAAATAAATTTATAATGATTTATTTTGGTAAATAAATACCTAGACCTTGAATGTTGTTATTTCACATCTTCTGTTTTAGGAAGATGAGATGTAACACATAATTTAACAATGGCTTTTTAACTGTTTTCTTTAATAAAAATTGTATTTATTTAAACCCTTTTCTATGTAAATACATACCATATATACATACGTATAATAATCAAATCATTTATATTATATTATCAATGTTTGTTTTAGCACTTTTTATAATAATAAAACTTTAATTTTTAGTTTGTTCCTTGAAGTACTTTTCTAAATTAAGAAGAGTTTTTATTTTATTTTATTTCCTTAATATTTTCTTTAATTAATAATTTAATTTATTTATGTTAACGTTATTTTGTAAATTTTATATTTTAAAATTAGTTCAATAATTTTATAGCTAATCATGTGATGTGCATTTGTACATTCGTATAAATATCCTGAATATATTGAAATCTATTTTTTTACAGTGAATACTAGCTCACTGCCGTCGGAGTCAGCGTATTTGCCTAATTGATCAAATATATGTAGTGCAATCAGTCACTGTATGGAATTCTAGATCATATATACATATAAAATCTGAGTTGAAAGTCGTTTGTGGTGAACGGGCGCTCGAGTCATTACGTTGTCATCGTCCTAATTTTGCAGTGTCCTCGTTTTTGAGGTCAGCCTCTATCGGGGCAACGAACTCGTGCCCTTATCGCGGGGGAGAGACGCGAGGGACGAAACGAACAGCTAAGTGCCTCGTAATAAGAGTTCTCGATTGTTCTACTCTACAATAGATGGCGTTTGTTTTTGTAGAAAAATAGTGCTACCTTCGTTATTTCTGGTTCATATTTTCGTTTTAAATATAAAATACATACTTTTTAGCAACAATATTCTTTTTCAACGGTTTTTTAAAGGGCTTTCGTATATAATTTGTACTTGTACATTGGAAAGATTATAAGGGAGTTCGCGACCTAGTGTAATTTACCCCAATGTGTTCCTTGTAGAGTGAGCATTGAGTACATATGGTACAGTGGCCGAAGTACGTTCGTAGCGCGCTATTACGCACACACGCGTACACTTTGGTACGGGCGCGGGTCGACGAACGGCAACCGGGGCAGCCTTGCTCTGTCCTCAGCGCCCTATTTCTGTCGCCACAGAGTGGCGTTCCCCCCGCACTGTTCAACGTAGCCCCCAACCACAATCTTACACTTAAAAAAATTATTGCCGAAGCTAACAAGCTACTGTAATTACTTTTTCGATTAAAACAGTTTAAAAATTACAAAGCTTAAATGATGTAGTTTTTTATATTTTTTTGCAAAGGCTTATTTTGAATGTAATTTTTTCTATATATTAAAAAAAGTGTATATTTGGCTATTTTTTATTCTTAAAAACGAATCCATTTAAAATTAAATTACAGTTGTATTGTTTTAAAATTTTTTATAATAAATAGGCATAAACGTGATGAGAACAGTGCATTATGAGTCTCGTCACTTTTCTGTTTCAGTAACAAGGCGATTGTTTACTGTAACACGTTTGTTTGCGCGTCTATTGTAAATGCTGCCTTAGCATCCTTTGTCTTGTACCGTATTAATATGTCGTGCCGATGGAAGGGCAGTGAGACTAGCCCCAAGGTACGCTCGCAGTAACCAATGATGTAAACTATGATATGTTTAGTTTTGAACCATTTTTAAGGTTTTATATTTCTACAAAAGTAAGAGGCCCGGTACCATAACCTTCGAGTTACAGCTTTGTGTCTATATTGTTTATGTACAAATATGGTAGTATGCCAGGGCTACCATTTATCAATGACGGATAGAGTTTAATCTTGAGACTAAATAGTTATTTTCGAATATCGTAAATATTATCGCTTTATAACTGTTTATATGTAGATTAAATTCGAGTATTGAAAAGTAAAACAAGAGTGAATTTGGAAAGGGATTAAAAGATCCAGAACACAGAACAGAAAACACTAGTTTTTAAATACAGATAAATTATATAAGGATACTTTTAGTGTATAATTATAATCAATTGCTTCCGCATTGAGAGTTATTTTTCACACAAGGTTTCTCTACGATATACTCCATTACCTTAAATAAGATGACAGTCACTACAAAGACAATAACTAGTTTTTATATTTTATTTTTATTTTAAAAATTTCGAGAAAAAAGCATGTGATGTAAGACGAACACAGGCGAAAATCATTTGAATTTTACAAATATGTTTTGTCGTAAAGAGATCTAAAAAGATTTTATTTTATAAAATAATTATTATGAATATTACAATATTTTAAAATAATAAAATAAAATATCAATCTTTCTCTTCAATCCAAGTTATGGTTGCGAGTTAATCTCTCGCCATTACCGTGAATATGTCACCTAGTGAGTGTGCACACACGTATTAGTATGAGGTACATGTACATGTATGGGTGCTGTGACGGGCGGCATGTGACGCAGGTTGCGTCAACTTTTACTCGCACTTTCTCGTAGTGCGCTTGCGCAACCATCTCGCGGCGCAATACTGGTTCAGGAGGCGACGCGTACGGTGACAGCATTTCCCTCACAGCCAAACCTCAACTCAACCTAATGCATTACATCACGGACTAGATCAGTGAGTTAGCAACATTTAAAATTATTCTACTACTACTTACTATTTAAACGCCATAAACATAACTGAACTTAAAAACTATAATTCAAATTCCAAGTGAACGAACAAAGAACATAGTAGCTCGCATTGAATAATTAAAGGGCATAATACATTCTTGACTTTGTTACTGTACTGCAGATTTGTTTTCGAATCAAATATTACCGTACTATACTTTTAAATTGAGTAATAGTAACATTTCAATGAAAAGCTAGTGGTAGGTAACAGGAAGACGAGGGGGGGCATTGAGAGCAGGTGGAGGGGAGGAACACGAGGTACGTGTCCTAGTTTCGCGCGGGTGCATGAACTCTAACGAGGTAAGGCCACCGACTGCGTCTTTGGACATTGAAATATGCACCTTATATTCGTATAAATAAATCACATTTTATCAAAACCGCCGATGCCCAGTATATCGTCATAAAATCTACCTAAGTATTAACGAGACGGAGGAGTTGGGCGTGTGACGACTAGATCCAGCTGCAGCGCGACCTTCGTAATTATCTGTATAGTTGTAATATTAGTGTTATTTCGATGACATCTAATCAATAGTCAGCAATTTATGAACATTAAAGCTCAATAGTATCGTAAAGGCTAAATTTTAAACACTTTGTGAAATTTATCATTTAACATTTTAGACAGACTCGTTATAAACGTACATAGTCACGTGCGACACCACGAGATTGGCAACACAATCCCGTGGTGTCGCACGACAATGTGTCCAAGATAGGTAATTTCTAGCTATCCAGTGCTCACGGTGTAACTTGGGGGCCTGTGCTGGTCGTCGACTGCGTATATCAGCAGCTAAAAGTCTCCTCCTCATAGTCCATAGCCTAACATGTGCACCGTACCTCTTCATTCCTTAGTAACTCTTCAAGGTCTCTTTTGAGGTTGTAACTGCATTTGCGGTTCCTTAGCGTCTGAGTCACTAAAAAGCGGTCTTCTTGCGCGTGCGGTGGTTGTGCAACGTTAACTCCCAGAACTTTGCACGGAACCTGTCTCTTGGTATCGAGTCTAGGTTTGGACGGTTTAACGAATTACGTGTAAGCGCTGTTAGTCGTAACATTGGCTACATCCCTCTTCCAGCAGCGCTACGATCTTACTAGCTCAAGGATACTTGTATTAAGTCAATCACAATGAGGCAGGATGATGCGACAAATATAAATAATTCTACTAAAAATAACGAGAAGTTAGTTTTAGTTGCCTGATAACCTTCTAATTACAAACCCACGAAAAGTAATTTTACTTACTTTTCGCGGGTTTGTCACAAACTAAAAAAAGTAATGAAGAATTTTAATAAAAAAACAAAAGCTTCGAATTTGAAATTAACTTTTCTCATATATATATATATATATATATATATATATATATATATATATATATATATATATATACATATATATATATATATATATATATATATATATATATATATATATATATATATATATATATATATATATGTGTGTGTGTGTGTGTGTGTGTGTTTGTGTAGATATACATGTATATGTGTGGTGAGTAGTTTTCAATCGTTCAAGCTTCATAAACATCTGAAGAGATGAAGCGACAAGTCATGAATTATTCCATTGTATTTTATATAGGTCATTTGGTAGTCGGATGCGTAAACAAATGTAATCCGGGTTCTCTGAGTCGTTTACATTATCTCAGATGAATTTTTCAAATCTGTTTTGTCATTTTGTCACACAATAATAAAAGATTATTGTCGCATTTTGTTTCAGTAATAATATTTCAAAAATATATAATGTAATACTGTACTATAGGGAACATATAAATTAATATAATTAATGAAAGTAAACATTTGTGTAACTTATAAGTCTTTGCGTTTATAATAAATCATCAACATCATCAACAACAACTGCTTGGATCCCATTCAACTGCTTGGAAGTCCATTGCTAGGTTTCACTTAAAATGCGGTACATAGTCCGGCTTCGAACCCACGCATCCAGTTAAGTCAATCATCTACCAGCCGCCTTGTACGCATCGTCCCATTTTTGACCATAAATATTTTTGTCAATTATAATTATGTAATAACTTACAAAAAGAACTATATCATATTAAATCAATTACTGATTCTATAATATGATAATTTATATTATAGAACTATAATAAGCATAATAGCAATAAATAAAAATATTTTTTTTTTGTAAATTTAAATTATTTATAGATATAAAAGCTAAAGTAGCAATGTTTAGTTTTGTGTCTGTTGTCTGTATCTTTGTCTAGAAACGTATCATATGAAACTAATTGGCAAATTAAAAAAAAAAATTTCGCTTACTTAAACGGTAAGTTGTCAAAGCAGAGCCAAGCCAACAAATATAAAAAATGTACACTACGAAAACAATTTTAAAAATCTTTATCAAGTTATTTTTATTAAATTATATTTAATGTAAACTGCATAGGATAATAAACGCATGCTCATTACAGTGTCGCCAATGTAAACAACCTATAATTGGCACAATAAACTTCATCAAGAACAGTTGATGTTTGATTGCTGAATGGTTATTATGTTGTTGGGCCAATACAGTACACTCAGTTATCTAGAATTTGCATAAAACTCATGCATATGATGCTGTCATTATTCAGAGGATGCGCTTGTATAAAATGTCAAGTTTATATTATTTATCACGCAATGTTTAAAATAGTAAGGAAAAATTCAGTACACATCATTAATTAAAGTCAATCACACATTAATTAAAGTCAATTTGTCAAAAATATTTAGAAAATTTTTGTCCATGACATAAATGGACCTGCTTGCCTGGGGAAATATTATACTCTCACAGAAAATTCTTAATTTCTGAGTATTTTTACAATAAAGCTTTTTTCTGAGCTTTAGGAAACGAAGGGTCCAACCCCTTTTCTTTACTTTCCCTTCCCTCACAAAATTCATGATAAGGTAACCGTGGACACTAGCGATTACTTACCAACAGTAGAACCACTTGTCCGTTCGTTTCACCTTCCTTAAAGAAGTTTTTTTCTACATCATTATCATCACTACAACTTCGCACTGCTGGACATAGGCCTCTACGAGGCCAGCTACCTAATCTGATCTTAGGCTTACATGCGTTCAGTTTCTGCCAGCCGCAGTGTGCTGACCGTCGTTTTAACTAGTCGGAAGACGTCCCATACTATGTATATAACGTTTAAATTTATAATTATATCGTATTTTAAACTTCTTCAATTCAAAAAGAACTTCATCCTAGGGCTAGTATGCCTCAATTACATACGAAATTATCACATATACTATGAGTATTCAGAGAGATACAAAATTGTTTTAAATATATATTGTTATAATTGATCCTATTTTTTATATTATAAAGGTTAAATACTTTGCAATTCTGCTTCTTATAATGGGACGTAATTAATACATGATGGATTTTTTGTCTGTTTTATTAGAAAAATAATAATTAAAAACAATATTGCATTGTGTAAGCTTTATGTTTAGATTGCAAAGACTACAATAATCGTGTTTAGCATCTATGTTCTAACGATGGTGATATTTAAATAAGTCATTAGAAGAGAGATGTCTGCAAGCTAGTATCGCGGCCGGCACGTCACTGGAGGTTAGATCACCCCCTGCCCTCGTAAGCCCCTCCGGCGCCCGTGTCGGAGCAACAAACTCTGCAAGGTTGCGCGGCGACTCCGCTATCGTCGGCTACAGTTACGATATCGCTCGCCCTTCTCCAACAAACTGTTTTATTTTATTACATTGCTATCACATCGATATAATGCTCGAAGGTCTTTTGGATTACTGAACCTATTCTTGATTCTTACTGCTCAATAACGCACATGCATAAGTACTGTGAGCTTTTTAGTATAGATAATTTAATTGCTGATCATTAATTTATTCTTTTCCTGGTTAAGTTCATATTAATAAAATATATGTTGATACACATATATTTTATTATATATATATATATATATATATATATATATATATATATATATATATATATATATATATATATATATATATATATATATATGATTGACATTTTAAGTTCTTTGGGGTTGGGCAAGACTTCAAATAATAATCAAAGGATTCAATGTATATTGTAAGAAAAATAATTCTTAGATACATATATCGCGCCATCAATTGGCAAGTAGCAGAACTAATGGTTAAAATTACTTTCAGTTTTAATAGTAACGAATATTGCCGTGTTGTGTATATCGTATATCATATTTTTATATTTTCGAATATTTGTTAATGAGCAAACTAATAATTTTTTAGTTATTTTCTTATTTTGAATGACTTGCAAATAAAATTGTAAAATTTATAAACTACACTCCGTTACAAAGTACCAAGTGACGTAAGCGTGGGTAAGTATGCAATAAACAAACTGAGTCAAGAACGTATTTTTTCTGTAATGGGAGCGTTGACCGCGAGTGGCGTGCATTGCGTGCGTCACAGTCACCTCGATGCAACTATGAGGCGTAGCTTTGCACTCGTCAATTCACTCGTACATAAACTAGTTTGTGCGAAGGGTTGATTTCACTAACTCAAACTTCTTTATATCCAATTAATCCACAATGAACTAATTTTATATTAATGAAATAAAATCTATTAATGACACGCCGAATTAGTTTTTATGATAAATTGTTATAAAAATAACTTAACTTTCATATTAAATATTTTATTTACAACCCACATATGTCGGGCACGATTCTCCCCATTTCTGGAGGTATGGATTTTAACCCACCACACTTGTCCAGTGCGGATTGGCGGGTAACCAGACTCGGAATAAATATATGTAGGCATAGGCATAGGCATAAACCCGCGATTCAACTTCATAGACGACAAACCCCGCCACTGAGTCAATAGGTCACATTAAAATGTTAAATTTATTAATTTTTGGTAATATATCTTAAACGGGTATGGCTATAGTTATTAAAATTAATATGATATGATGATAGCTGTAGATAATTCCTCATCACAATTGTACAAGAATATTTTAATATAGGAGGATTTGAAGAAGCTTGGCAAAAACATATTGGAGAAGGGAGGACAGAGATAGAGCGAAGTGGAAGAAGATCGTTGAAGAGGCCAAGAACCATAATATAGCGCCGCAGGAAATGATAAATAAAAAACTAATATTTTAATAGGGCTAGACGATTCAATCTGGGAAAAACTACCTTCACAGACTATCGGAGATAAGAAATAGCATTCTTCAGCTACCGCTTTTCATACTGCGAGTGCAGAGGTTAATTCCTTGTCTTTTCCTATATTTTTTTATCCCCTCCCATTATTTAATGATTGTTTCAAGGTAGGTAACACATTTGCCTTGCCTTTTGTTGCAGATATCCATGCCAGTCATTACTTACCGTCAAGTGACAACGATACTTACTCGTTTGCCTACTTGTTACTTAAAAACAAAAAATAGCTATTTGCGTATTTCGATTTAAATTTATGGTTTTCAAATGTTATCAAACTATTTCATGAGTGATTTTGATAATATGAATATTAATGAGTATCTGGAAACATAGTGAGACGATAAAATGATGTATTAGACACTACTTTGAAAAAAAAAGTAAAAATAGACAAAGAAATGAATAATACATTAAACATAAAACAGTATTCTGCTTTTTATTACTAAGAACCCCCCAATCTGTCTACTCTACTTAGTGACTAGTTGAATATATAGCTAAATCCGTCATAATTAGGAGTTGCTTGTGTTTAGAATTGCACTGCAAGATAATGCAGATAATAATGATGATTATATTGAAAACTTATTGTTAAACTATTATTTAATGTAAATGTTCCATTTCATTAAAAGTAGACGACTCATGTATTATTATGAAAATGAACATTTTATAATAGTTTTAGAAATATTAATATTTTGTAAATAGAATGAATGGCACCACTATTTAATTATAATTTAAAAAATGTTTCGTAAATCTAAAATCCTATTGGTAGCTCCATCTTGTAAGAACTGCATTAACCTTCTCAAGTTTTATGCTAACTACTTTTAGCGCCATCTAGCGGAATTTTCCTGAACTACAAGGCTCTCAGATCAGAACGTAGTGTAGAAAGTAGTGAAAATGAAACTAGATAACGTTGTTACTAACTTTCAAAATATTAAATTATTGTTAGAAATAATTTGTTTATAAAGAACCGCAATACAAATTAACAAAAAAAATATATTAATAATACTCATGGAATGCTTATACTCAATCTTATAATTAAATATTACGTTATTATATTCGTTATATTTATAACAATACGACGCGTGGATTCAGGTGGTAGATTTATTTGTAGACCTAAAATATATATTTTTTAAACAAATAATATAATAGAAACCACATAAATACCAAATGGCAGATAAAACAGAATTACTAGGTGTGTTATTTGATAATAAATTTATATAACATTTAGCTTAATCGTATTATAATACATTAACCTTACTAATTATTGTTGTGTTCTGTAGAACATTAAAAAAGTAACGTTTTAACTGGTTAGACACTTTTTAGTGATTAACATCTCTCGTAAATTAAGATACGGTAAAACATAAATAACAATTACGTATTATAACCTCCAGCTGACTTTCTGACTATCGTCCGGAACAAATACACGACTGACCTACAAACAGTCGCGTACGCAGAAAGATATGTTAGTTATCTTTTTCCTACCTATGTGTATTTGTTTAGTGTGGTAGAGATGGCAAACTTTGTTACGTTGACGAGCCTTTGCTCTCAATGTCAAGTTCACCTATTATTATTAGTACTCAATGCCACAAAACACACGTAAACATAAAACGAGTAGTGCCAGCCAGGCAAAAGTATACAACGCATAGACGATCGATGCTCTAGTACGATAAACATAACGCGTTATTATTTTAAAAATTTATTAACTGGTAAAAAATGTATACTATACAGAAAACATCTTACATATGTACTAAGAATATTGTACCAATATATGAATTAATTATTATATAATACATATTCTAGATTGGAAATGTAATTACTGATATTTTGGTATTTAACTCACTTTTAAAAAATATGGCTGGTATTTTAGTGAATTAAATAATTATACAAAAGTTTTAGTCAGTGACTGCTGTTGATAGAGGCAACATCTAGTGTTTTGGAATACCTATTTATAAGATTACGTAAACAGTTAAATATAACTAGCTATACAGCGACGTAGGTTACACCGCAGTTTCAAAACAGGAAGTCCTATTCTAGAAAAAATGCACATAATATATTTGTTAATAATAGCATATTTAAAATGTATTATTTGATAATAACATAATGTGACATCCATGCTTCTTTTTTATAGGAAAGGAAGGCAGGCGAACTGGCGTATATATATATATATATATATATATATATATATATATATATATATATATATATATATATATATATATATATATATATATATATATATATATATATATATATATATATATATATATATATATATATATATATATATATATATATATATATATATATATATATATATATATATATATATATCCCACCGATTGGCTCAGTGGCCCTCGCCCACGGAGTCAATGGTCGCGGGTTCGATTCCCGTATCGGAATAAATATATATATGGATTTATAAATATTTATTCCGAGTCTGGTAACCCCCCCAATCCACATTTCCGTTCCTGCCCTTTCCTTTCTTCTTTATCCTTTTCCTTCCTCTGCGCCAGTCCACGGTCTGCCGTGTCTAAGGATGCGTGGCTAAGGGCGAGCTTAGTCGCAAGCGTGCCGACCGTCCTGGGATCGAGTTCCCCGGGTACTATAGTGCCTTACCTCAGCATGCAGGGCTCTGCTGGGGCTGACCTCCATCTTCCCTTGCGGCTCGTGAGATTCACTAACACGAATTTAATATACCTAATTTGTTGAAAAATGACGGCGACTCGGTTCGCCACCCTTCAACGCCATGTTTTAGAAAAAATTATTAAGACTATTGACATTTTCGAATATTGTTCCGTTTTATTCCGTTTTAACTCCTTACTTACAAATAGAAGTTTGTTGTTGTTAAATAGAAGCAGGTGACAACTGCTTTGCGGGCCACATGTTGGTCCTTAAATATTCACGCTTTTGTCGCTATTCGAAGGCGTAATTGCCGGCTTTTGCCTTATAATTGTCCTATTTCATGATTGATTAACTGGACTAGGCTCTAACTTTTTCAAGTTACATGCAGTTTTACATCTCAGGTTGATGACATTTGACACCTACATATTTAAAGAAGATAAAGAAATGTGTTACTTAATTTTTCCCACAGATTTTCTCTCGCTTCACCTACTCCGTACTGTATACTACGCACTATGTAATTATAACTATACAAAATTAAATAGTTTTACAAGTCATATCCACATTATACTTATTATCGGTACGGTTAATTGAAAGTACCATAAAATGGTAAGAGACCCAAGTTGCAGGTGGTAAGTTGAGGTCATTACTAAGTGTGCTTCCGGATAGTGATGATGTTTAACTTGCTAATCGTGGGTTAGGTATTAGAATAATTATCTATTTGTAAGTTTTTCAAAGGAATCTTTGAAAATTTGTCAACCTGAAATAATTGATTTCATTTTGACAACTGTACAACTAAGTTCGAGAAAAGGTATTGCTTAATAGTCTATATATAATAGTGCACAGGCATAAGTTAACTTTTTAATAAAATGTGGTTTACCTTCTAGTTTAACTCTTCATCAATCTTTGTTTTAATATTTTCTATAGTTAAAGTGTGAGACAAGGAGTAGGGTTGATTTGAAATAAAAATTACTGCCAGTAAAGTTGAGTTACAAAGTGATCTACTGATTGCACAGTAAGCAGAGCTTCTGAGTGCTGATCTCCGAAGAATCATTGTTTAGAATCGTAGTTAATTAAGAGTACATTAAAGAGTTTTTAAAACAACGCATTTGTGATAAGATACATCATCATCCTCAACATTAATAACAATCTGTGGCAGTCTACAGCTGGAATTGGATTTGCTTAAGACGCACAATCATGAACGACCCTTGGCTTCACGCATCCAGTTGCTGCCATCCAGCCTTCGTAAATCGATGCTCCTCCTGACCTCATAGTATATTTAATAAACACTTATATTAAGTAAATATTTTTCAATATTAAAATAATTTTATATTCAACTAAAGAAATAATTTAGATAAAACGTATCAGTACAGTCATATTTTTTAATGAATTAAAACTATAACTAATTGTTTATATTTTCATTTAATTCCTTTGGCTTCACTTTTGGAGTTAATGGTGGTGGATTTGATTCTCGCATCGAGATAAATACATATCTGTATCGCCTACAGGTGTTTGTTCATTTCGAGTCTGGGTGCGCCGCCAATCTAACTGCCACGCCTGGACAAGCTTGGTGGCTTTATCGTCCATTCCTTTAGAAATGTGAAGCCCCGTGCCTAATACCGGGACATATGTATATGGGCTGTGAAAAAAGAAACGAAATAGTGCTATTATTATTTATCGATAATTACGTATGAAATAGTATATAAGTTTATAAAAGTGTAACGTTCATGCTATAAACTTTAGACCGGGGATATTTACTTGTGACCTTAAATAACATTGACATAACCTTCCAGACGAAGTGCGACGCAATACCCTTGCAGTTGTAGTCATAAGCCGGCATCCCGTAGCGAGACGCGCAATTCCTGGTAGTGCAGTATTGATCAGACTGCGGCCGTGACTCACGCCGCCCTTGCCCGACATTCAACCGCCCCCCACACCCACCCTCCCAGACTCAGTGCACACGTAGCGAACGCGACCCATCCTGTAAATGCGGCCACACTCGCGGCGGGAAATGCACCCTGCAATACTATTGGGATTTTCCTTTTGCGCAATGTTTGATTAACATTTAGCATATTTGTTTTAACTCACTAACACATTTAATATTCACGTTATTAACTTACCATAAAAGTGCATTTTTTATAACTGACTCAATTAGTTACGGTTTAAAAAACACCAAATACGATTTATGCAGTTAAATTAACACGCAATAATTTAAATTAAATTGACTAATATTTCAATGGACAGGCATTCGGAATTTGGCGGTATTCGATGATAGGTTAGATATAAACTGTCACTTTTCCCTATTTAAGATGATTCAGGTTGACATATTTAGAGTATTTATCAGAATTCATAACTCCATGTGAGGACATTTTACAAAAGACTGATTTTATGAGAAATTTTCATAAAATCATTCTTAGTTTAGGTATAAAAAGTTTAAATGTTTTAAGTTAAATATTCCATTATATACGCTATTCATTAGATGGCATCAAAATTAAGAAATAAGAAAAACTTTTTTGGAGTTATGAATTGCGATAATAATGCGGAAGATATGTATATAATTAGTACAATAGTATCAAAATACATCTTAGTTTATATAAAACATTTTATCTTATATAAAATAGCTGAAAAGCTATGTAAATGTATATGTTAGTACATACGTGTTGTATGTCTTTAAGTTTATAATTTGTAAAATTAGTTTTTAATTTTTCTTTTTTACAAGCTGCACCACCTCCAAACCCATTTACTCAGTTTCGCCCTCAGGTTGACTGGTAGAGAATATCATTAATTCCACCAGCGTTAATTCCACCTGTTATACATTTTGGGCAAATAGTTTAAATAAATAAAATAAATGATATATTAATAATGATTCCGTTCGACCCATACACAAAATAAAACAAAAAAAAAATTACAAGAATACAATTGATTATTTTTTGTCAACTTAACATTCCATGATCTAGTTTCATTTAACCAAATAAATTTACTATATGTATGTATGTCATATTTATATTATACACCTCTTTGAATTAGGAAACCGAAATGGAGACTGCTTCATCGAAAATGTCTTCCCAAAACGCACCATCAGTTTAGGTGATGCACATTGGGGGAGGCCTGTATATAAAAGTGGACTGTCTAGAAGACTGTATAGAAGTGTGGTAAAAAATAAAATACATATTATAAGTAAAATGTAGCAAACAAAGCAATTCATTCTGTTTAATGTCAAGTAACAGACAAATTACTAAATAACGTTTTATTCTGAAGACGTTATATGTCGTAGATAGTATATAACTCGCATATACATATATCACGGCCGACCCTCGTGTCTGGGACACCCTACTAACTTTAATTCCATTATTAGACCGTTAAAGAAGAGGGACGCATTGGGGTTCGAATTTGTTACGATTCGCCTGAATAATTTAAGTTATAAGCTATTCAGTGTTATCGAAAATATCAAAACGAATTTCCTTACTATCTTTAGACGTAAAGTAACGAAAAATTAGAAAGATCATATATTTTGGTTTTTGTTTATTTAGAACAATAGTACTCGTGATTTTATTGATATGATAGATTCGAAACGTTTTCGTGAAAATAGGTGTCTTTCCAAAAAGAAGAAAATTACACCTTATTCTTGGTAGTTTATATATTTACGTACCAAACGGTGATTAGAAACTCTATTGACAATTATACAAATACTACTTGGATGCCACAAATTTTAAAATAACCTAATTCCAGTAACTTCCAGAGTGAGTCAATATTTATTTAAAATTATTAAAAATAATAAAGAAAGTAATGTTTGTTATAGTATCATATAGAGATATAAAGCGATTATACAATGCTTAAACATTTCACGTCATAACGTTTAGTATCATTTCGATTACATGTATAGAGAAGTTTGCCGAGATAGTTTTCATTCGTCAGAAAATAATAATATTTTGATAATAATTTTATGTAATTTTAATTTTAGTCCATATCTTTTATTTTTATTGTTAAATGAGTGCTATTTGCATTGGTTTGGGAGCAACGGTGAATTGATGTTTATAGTGCAACGCATCACATCGGTACGCGAAGCGGCGTCGCTCACAGCGTACACTTTCCCGTTGCGCGAGGGTATGGCTGACGGATCGATGCCGCCCCACGTTCACGGTCAACGCCCTCCGCCCGCCCTACGCTTCCGCGTCAAGCGGCCTCGCCTCTGCCCCTCACCCCGCCGAGACCGAGCTTCTCCTCTAAATATACCTCTGCTACGACCCTTCAGTCGCTGTTATGAAACAAATTTAGCTTAACTATTTTGAGACTGTAAGCATTTTGTTTGCATCGCCGGAAGTCTAATCAATAGCGTAAAATTCACATTGATCTAAATCTAAAAAAATTATATTTTTTTTTTAGATTTAGATCAATAGTTGCTATATTTTCAACTGGTAATGTTTCCTTTCCTTTCTTAATAAGCTAATATACTTGTGCTAGGTAAAAATATGCTTCAAATCAATAGTTCAATGGAAAATACAGCTTCGGATCGTAAGCACAATCTTTACCTACTGAGCTATCGCTACTTCAAATATATATAATATTATATGATAACTATGGAATTAAATATTACAAATATAATATTTCGTTTATCAGATCCCCTCTATGTACTATAGAAATATATGATGTAATACCTGTCTAAGAGAGATAATGTAGTAGCGTCCTTCAGGTATGTGGACAGTCAGAATTTTTACTTGACGTAACGTTAAGTGACTTAACGATTGTCTAGTGATATACCTGATGATGTCTCGTGTTGAGGTGAAACACATGTCGTTTGCAAGGTGGAACAGAGGTAGTGTGTGTGTTGGGTGTTGTGGATAATGGTTTAGAGGTGGAGAGTTACTGACAGCCGTTTTTCATTAAGATTTAGTTTAAGTTCCCATAAATCCACTTCTCCCAGTTGGAAAACACACATTATTAATTTTCTGTTTTTGTTTGCTCGTCGCGGATCTCAACTAAGTAAAAAGAAAATTCTAACTGTTCACATAGTAATGGATTTCCGCAAAGTAACGCCTGACTCCATTAATCATCCTTCAGGTATTTTAACTCGGATCAAAATAGGCCAGATATATGTACGTATATAAGATTTTAAGAGATTTAGTAAAAAACTAAGATTGTTCATAAATGAAAAAAAATTGAGATACATTTCTTAATTTAAGATATAAGTAGGTGCGCACAAGTTGAAATTTTATTGCTATTGAAGGCTATTGAAGGTTTAGAAGACGTTACTACTCGTATTATTTTATCAAATAAGTAGTAGTATACAGTAGACTTACTGTATACTACTACTTATTTGATAAATTTCTTTGAGGACTAACAGTTAGCACCACAAAGGCTTATTAAAAGGAAACTGCCTATTGTTACTAGTTCATGGGACTCTCCTATGTATAAAGCTAAAATGCATTGTCTTACTTGAAACTAGAAACTACACCTCTAGGTAATTCAACCAATTAGTGTCCGGTAAATTCTACCTTACTATGAGAATACGCTATGGTTTAAATATGGTATAATTTCGAAGTATCTAATTTGGTTTACTAAATTGTAGTAACTAGCCCATTAAAGCGTATACATTTATATTTGTAATATTATAGAACTATGCTACTAGAGTATAGTAAAACAAAAGTAGAAAAGATGTTTACCTGGGTTATATGATGAGACATGACAGGTACAAATTGCTGCAACTAATCATGATGTGAAAAATCGCGGACAAAAGACAAGTTGGTCGAAAAAGAAAGTCTTGGCTACGTAATATCAGGGAGTGGACCGGGATAGCGAGTGCTCCAGAACTGATGCACCTCGCGAAGGAGAAGGAAAGTTGTGCTGAATTGGCTGCCAACCTTCGCAAGTCGGAGAGGCACTCTTAGAAGAAGAAGCTACTACAGTAACGTAGGACTGACCTACCGGGGCAGTATCTCACATAGAATACTTACGTTATGTGCATAGCTGGCGATGATTGTTAATCAGCGGATGACCCGATTGCTCCTTTGCTTACCTCTAGAACCCAGTACCTAAAGAACACTATGTTTACTTTATCATATTCCAGCACTTCGTTTCTCAAACATATTGTGTCGCGTTCCTCAAAAAAGGCAAAATTTAGCAAAAAGCCTTGCGACTTTGGCAAGTTATTAATAAAAGCTAGCAAAAAACAGGACCACTGGCAAGTTTCTGATGAGTAGTGGTGGTCGCCGCTCCATCAGTTAGTTTCACCGCCGCTCAATAAGTTTTTAATAAAACTTGACACGTTTGTGTCTCCAAATCATCAAAATAAAAAATATTGGAGAATTTAAGTTATACTCGTAATAGGTTTGTAACAAAAGTCATATTCATACATACACCAGTAATGACCAACGCAAATTTGATTTTTTGAATTTGAATTTCATGTCTCCAACTCAAAAACTAACTCCACGTGATACTTTGTCAACTCATACAACATATAATACTTATTACAAGTCATATAGAACTCTAGATCTGATTAATACTACTAACGTTACATTTAATAACATGTTTTGAAAACTATCTCTGAAAACAATCATAATATTGAAGTATATTCTAAAATATTGTATTATAATAAACAAAAATGTCATTTTCTTTCGTATTGTACAATATACATGAGCGCGTAAAATTGAAATGTTTTTAGTAATTTATTACCAATTAGGATATAGTAAAATGTAAATCAATTACTGGTTCCATGTATTTAATTTTATATGCATTTTTCAGTTAATAAAATTTGAAAAAATCCTTTATTTAATAGTGTCGTCATCGACATTAAAGTTTTATTAAAAACAGGAATTTCATTGTTTTTGCCGAAGTGGGGAACCAGGGAGAACCAGGTCACAACCTTTGGTCCTAACAGCAAAATTTCCAGCATTACGCGATTTGATTACCGAATGTATATTCCGTATTTCTGGTCTCTCATTAGGGGTTTTAATTCAACTTTAGATTAAACTTCGATGTACGTTTAATTCAAAACAATTCTAGGAATAGATGTTTTGTAATAATGTATTCAGAATTTCCTAAAAAAAGAAATTATACTTTCATTATTCATAAAGAAACTAAAGTGTAATACATTTCCCTTTTTCAAATCCTTCCCTAAAGATCCCCTTCAGATAGCCGTATTCATTCCTTCATAGCCACTGTAACACCCGCCTGCACAAAGAAAAAGTAATACAAAAACTGAGTCTAATGCGACGAGGACGATGAGGGTCCTCAGACGGTTTCATGTATATATCTTTAGCTATATTTAAAAGCTATAGTGCACTGAGTGGGTGAGCAGACTGCAGTCAAAGCGAACTGAATCCCGGAAAACTACCGACCCAGTCTAGACGTGGGGGCACTTCCCCTGCCGCCACCCTCCTCCCAGGTCAAAACACAACCCCGCTACCCCGGCGCTTTCACCAACTACTTGCAGACGTTATATAAAACAGAATGCATCCACGCCTTTGGCTTAGCTTGCGTAATGCAAAAACAAAAACTTCAATATCAGGGACATAGTGGGAAATAGGACATTTTAATTCTACGGAGCATTATTTCATAGAAAAACATATCGAATATGTGTGAAATATAACCATCAAATATTGTATTAGATTAAAAAATATATTAAATATACTTTAATACAAGGCCGTCGGTAGGCACTCATTTTTTGTATCGAGATCCGGACCAAAGACAATAAGTAAGAATAATATTTTAAAATAAGAATACATTATTATATACTTAACATAAATATGAATTAAATTGAATTTAAATTACTAACAATATTATTTTTAAAAAGTCAAAAATATTATGTTTAAAATGTTGTCGTGGTTAAGCGTTTCGGGGGAAGATTTAAATGATTTTTACCCTGATTACCTTTGTTTTAATGTACCGAACAACAATCAAAACAATAATTGCAACGAATGTCTTTAATCTTAATTTGTAAGAAGTATTTACGGTATTAGGTTTCTATTAGAAATGTTATTTCTGTAATACCCAAGAGCACGAGATGATTAAATAAGTGATAAAGAAATACAATATGAAAATAGTGGCTTCATTAAAAGTTTTACGGTTCGCGAGCAAGCAGAACTTGAATTTTGAAATAAAAATGTCAAATATTTACTATTTTAACGCACGCAATCTAAATAATTTAATATCATCTGAAAGGTAGAGATTATTTTCAGACATGAGACATGCGCGTAACCGGAAATGGTCAAAGTAATGGGCAACTATGTTCTAATAGTAAATATATATATATATATATATATATATATATATATATATATATATATATATATATATATATATGAATATAAGTTTAAAGGAATACTTATATTAATTTTTAGTTTTTAATAATGTTGTATATTTATATAAAAGAATGTTACTCTCTTATGCTGCTTTATATCCACTCAATCGAATATGTTGGTAAAGTTAATCAAGAAAATCTTTTTTCTTTCCTTTTTATTTTATAATTTTCTCTAAAAGCATTTTGAGTAAATAATTTTAGAACATTTAACAATGATAGTATCAAATTGTTTCGTGTAAAGATATTGTTTGCCATATTAAATCTCATACTAAAATATTTTGAAGAAAACGCCAGGATCTGCAGAAGAAATCACTTTCAGTAATAAAACCGCCAATTTTATCGACATAAAATATATATCTGATAAAGTTTACAAGTTTATTTATAAACACCGTTAAAAACCATGTCATGTGAAAAACTCGTCAATTTGAAAAAAACAGTAAAGCTGCACCTTTATTTGACTATAGCGTAGCTGTCGTCTTGAATTAGATGACTATATGCATGATTGACTGTGCTGCAGTGGGTTAGTGAGAGTGAATTACGGAGAGGGGGTGAGGAGGGCAGGGGCGGCTGCAAGGGGCCGAGGGGGGCTTGCAGACAGGGTGGAAACATGGTGTGGGGCCAGACGGGAGAAGCCCGACGCACCTCGTTTCCGCACCGATGTGCTGCCAGACACACATACAGACACATGCATTCGTACGAGGGTGTGATTGCAATCCACAATGCCGTCTGGTACAGTAATTTGAGCTCCTTCGCGGTTACAGTTTCTGTGATACTAACTAGGAAAGAGTGACTATTGTTGGTTCTCAAAATGTTTCCTATTATTTAAAAACCTTCAAACTTGATGAAATTACAACATCTACGTTTACACCATATTAAATTTACATTAAATAATGCAGTATGGCGAACCGTTATTATTCTTAAGAGATTGCAAACTTCGAAACTTAAGATCTTCGCCGAATTGTGAAATAAGTAAAAGTTTGATTGTTAAAACACTGACAACTGCGAATGTAAAAAAGAGAAAAAATTTTAATTTAAAATTATAATTTTAGATAACATAGTAGAGTCATTAAACGCATTGAAAAACCTTTGGTAATTATTTTTTAAGCAACAGTTGAATATTTATAGGCCGTGGCTAGGTCATGGTCGGTTTAAATATTATTATGCTTTGCTGCATATTTTAGTGTATTAAAGTATGTGTTTAAGTAACGAAATTCGATGCAGAATCAAAGTCTCCGAGATAGCTATTCGTGTTAGCAAACTGAAATAGCAATGAGCTAGACAAGTTTCGAGTGGAGACTGTGTCTTGACAAACACAGCGTCAAGCGTCATTCGGCTAGATGGAGGGATGATCTGCATAGGGAAACTGGCAGAAACTAAACGCTTATAGCCAAAGTCTGAGCTAGATGAGGAGGGTGATCCCTATGTTCACCAGTGGACATAGTAAGCTGATGATAATAATGTACTAAATTTAGATTTACATATAGATTTACAGTAGCTACAGGAAAAGAGAAAAGTTTGACGAATATAATCAGTTCATTGCTCATTTTTCAGCTTGAATCAGTTGTATTAGAATTTCTTTTGGGAGATTTGGAGGAATGTGAAGTAAAAACTATGATTAAGCTGCATGCTACAAAATATGCCTATAACTTATAAAAATGGACTGGAATATATAAGTTCACTTCTTGCGGTTATGACTGGAAACTGATCTTTATAAATAATTTAAAAATGTAAAGAGCAAAATAGTTTATGGTTTACTAAAGCATCTTAGTACGACTGTCGTAATTCCTTACAAACTTATATTACAAACACACACATTTGAATCGTCCCGTATCGTCGTATTTGGGACGATTCAAATGTGTGTGTATATTATGTTCATGGCTTACCAACACTGCCGCAACGGCACCGGCAGTGCATTTAAAATGTTATTGGTTGAGTATAAAACAAAATTATGCTTTAAGACTAAACGTGATTCTATGAATGTGGAACATCATGAGTAAAAATTTATTTATAACTTTATTGTGCCTACAGATCATATCAAAGTATCTATGGCGAATAATGGCAATTTACTTTTACTTCACCACCAAACTTCTTTGAATGTAAAACTCTTAATATTTGTAATCCACAGAATAAATCTCATGCTATATATTTATATAAACTTTATATATGTGTATATCGCACAAGTTGCTCCTGTGACTCACTGACGTGTTTATTGAATAGCGTACGGCCTATATACAGAGCCATTTTGCATACTTTTGAATTATTCATGACATTATATGTGATGCAAACTAGTTTGGTGCCTGAAATGAATGATTTTATTATGCATCTTTATTTTTTATTTGTTTTTCGGTTATCATAAATCAATACCAGTTGATGATGGATTTACTGAACATATATTTGGTTGGTTTGTAATAAAAAAATAAGCAATTTTTGGTTAAATTGATAGTTTAAGTCTACTATCGATTTTAGTCGATTCCGCTATGATGGTCTCTGCTGCTTTGATGACCATTTGGTTTCATTGATAAAGTATCAGACTTTTGAGCAAAGGAATCTGGATATAAATCCCGGTCGAAACCAACTTCACTTTCAACACACATTTATTTTTCAGGTGCCTGCAGGTACTATAATTTTACTAGCTCTTACTGATTTTTCTGCTATTACAATAGACACAAATATATATGTTTTAAGTCATAATAAAGCAGGATGATGTGACAAACATGAATTATTTTACAAAATAAAAGAGAAGTTAGTTTTAGTTGCCTAATAACCTTGTAACAACAAACCCGCGAAAAGTAAGTAAAAAGTCACAAACTTAAAAAGGGATTATTTTTTAAAAATCAAAAGCTTTGAATTTGGAATAACCTTTTTTTTTATACACAGACTCTTTATTAAGTGCTAGTAACATAGTATGGCTATTAAAACCTCTTTAGAATTAAATTCTTACTAATAATGTAGAAAAATCAAAACCGCCCGTTTTTTTTTTGCAAAGGAATGTATATATCCTGTTAAGTTCTGCGGATTCCAAACAAGCCGAATAAATGTCAACATACAATGTAATCGCCTTTTTTTAAAGAGTAATTTTGTGTAATTCTTAAATCACTATTGTTCCTTAAAATAAGTAGATATCGTACCTTATCGTACATTGTAAACGAAGTGATCGCCGCTTTTGGGGTTAAAGTATAAGTTATTGCTATTATGCTCAAAAATTATCATCAAATTATTTTTAAGCAGTTACATTCAAATATTAGCAAAGAAAGATCTGAAATTAATGTTTATAATATGAAATGCAGATTTTTATATTTTCATATTCAAAATAACAATAAATTAGATTTTCCAAAAACTATTTATGAGATAAATTTTATTGGGAACACGTATAATATTAGTTGAAATGACATTTTGTGAATTTCCAATGAATGTCTGCACTTTACAAAATTAGAACTTTATGTGTGATCAGAAACAGTGAACGAGTGCCAGGCAGCCAGAGGTCGTAAGCAAGGTTTCTAACTCTTGTACTGTTCAAGGGCTGCATTGGGTTCAAACGCCGAGGACGGGTCGTCGTCCGCGAACCCCGTCGCTCTGCACATCACATCTGTATGCGGAGAGCGCCAGCAAACAGCAAAAACACTGCGCTGCTGCTCTTGTCGAATCTGAATTATTCTCATAATATACATGAAACTCCTTTCTTTAATAAATTCTATTGCCTATACCAATTGCCGTGAATATATATAAAAAAAATTATATTTTCTTTATATATATTCACGCCTATCCCCCGCAGGGGTTGGCAGAGACCACAGAGCTCCATCCGCTACCATTCATCGCAGCGAAACGGCTCTCCATTAGTCGCTTTTCGCCCTCGTGAGAATCAGGAAATATAAGAACTTAAATCGGCTGATACTACTACATGCGTATATGCAGTACCGGTAAACCACATTACATTAACTGAACGAAGAAGCAATCTAACTGCTGTTTTCTTAAGTCTACTATAACACATAAACAAACGTCATTCATTATATGACTTTTTTCAAGTCAACGAATTATATTTATTAATAGTCCACATACATACTTACGTCTCGCCGGTGGAATTTAAAAAAAACAAATGTTTTGAAAATAGATAGAAATATTATACTTGTACAATAAAGTTAGATAAACCTTAACGGAATCGCGGTAATTGAATATTTTTGTCTTTTTTACACCAAACACTTGATCAATTAATCATACTTGGATATATATATCGTTGAAATTTCAACTTAGTGGTAGGATGGCAACTTAAAATTTATATCATTAAATGATTGAATGAGTCGAGAAATAAACCTACAGAAAAATATTCATTGTACGAAATATTTTAATGTCGTGTAGTAAAGTTAAAATATATAATAAGATATTATACACTTGCAGAATAATTAATTTAAGTCCTCGAATTACAGTATCCCAAAGAAATATTAATTTGAACCTTATTTTTGAAACAGCTGCTACAATTTTGTTTATGTACAAGTTTTTTGAAATGGTAACGAACCGTGGCCAATGTAACCAGTAAAATCGGGCGCTTGCTGGATTTAATTTTAGGAATGGTTAAGGATACTCTGTACTTGTAAGTCACGTTGACGGATTAGATGGGCTTAAATAGTCCGATTCATAAACTAACAAGTTTACTAAAGATAGGATTTTAATCTAATACGATAAAGGCCCATAACCGTTTTTAGCTGAATGATTTTGCCGAATTCTCTATTATTTAGTGGAGCTAATGTTTGTGTTACTGGTATTTGATAATTATGTCATGGATCTATTTTTAATCTAAAAATAAAACCAAGTTATTTCCTATAGACTAATCAATTTATACCACATACTTTTGTACAATATTATATTCATGCAAAATATTATTCTAATGTAATTTATACCTAAATGTACAAAGTTTTAAAGGACAATACGTTTAGAATGAGTCAGAATAGGTAAGTATGAATTAAGACGGTAAAGAATTGCCAGCAAGTTTTGATCTGAAAGACACGTCATGCCTTCTAAGAAATAGATAGTTTTGGGAAATCCATTTCTCTGACTCATCCCAATGATTTTTCTAAGCAACAATTATATTTAATCATTTATTTTTGAACAATAAAAAAGGGAACTGATATATAATAATAAAAAAAAAAATAAAAACGTATTGCTGAAATTGTTTTAATGCATAAAACACTATATAAAAATTAAAGGTCGATTGAACCTGTTTCATTTTTAAGAAGTTAAATATTTTTTTAAGATGAGTGAAGGTACTGTATATTTTTAAATTCATACATTCTAAAGACTTCGAAACCTTGTTTTATTAAGCAACTTTTAGCTTAGATACATTTATCGTAGCGATCTCGTAGCATCGCGCTACGCGTGTTCTAGCACATTCGCTGCACTCGCTTTCAGGTCACTGGCACTACTCGGCCACTGCACTCAACTTGTTTAGATACTTCTAACATTGCAGTTTTTTTTCTATTACATTCCCACCGAGCTGGGTACATGCCACGTTTGTAAGAAAATTATCAATTTCTTTACAATGCATACATGTAAAGTAATTGATAATTTTCTTTTTTGTAATTAACTAGTTTTATGACTAAATAATTGATATTATAATATTTTACTAAAATCTTAAAATATTTCTCATTTATCAAGGTCCTTCACATTTAAGATGTCTCTTTAATTTAATAATAGCTAACTCGGGGCTTTTTTACATAGCAATGTCATATAAAAATGTCGTATAAAAATTAATGAGTTTTATTTTACATCCGTAAACGTTATTCACTGATAAGTAACTTACATCGAACACCGAACATTATATTAAAAATAATTGTATTGAAAATAATTTAGAAAAAAATGAATTTGAAAAAAATTAGTGCTTTTTTTTATTTTACATCCGTAAATGTTATACACTGATAATTAACTTCTTAAATATATCCATCGTCAATAAGGACACCGAACACTTAATATAAATTAAATATAATTGTATTTTAAACAATTTAACATAATAATAACAAAAACTTTAGGGACAGAAGCTTCTTATTTTTATAAAATGGGCCTAGAGTTACGACGGAGAGACCCTGTTGTTTGAGCTTCACTCAAATTTGTAAATATTTTATTAATTTCAGAATGCGCAATAGCATGATTTGATTTTTTTATGGGATAGGAAGGCAAACGAGAAGACGTGTCACCTGATGGAAAGCAATCAACGCCGCCCATAGACATCCGCAGCGCCATAGGCAGTGCGGAAGCGTTGCCGACCTTTAAGGAAAGTGTCATTATGGAAGTGGAAAAGGGAGGGGAAGGGGAGGGGGGAGAATGTTGGGCTTCCGGAACTCGCTTCGAAACGAAGCGCGATAACTAAGCTTCCACTCAGACGCCGGTTTTCTGCGGGAGTGTGGTACATCCCCGGGCGAACCGGCCGATTCATAGTACAGACAAATATTATGCCATTCTTGACAAAGTATTCGTCTGCAACGTGCCTCTACCACTATCAAATTCTTTTTATTAATAATCATTTTATGAGAAATTATATTTGTTTGGTATTATTAGCAGGCTCAAAAAATCAAATATAAAACTCGCTTATTATTTTATAATAATCGGTCGCATCATCGATTAATATAAAATAAGTAAATACTATATGTATATAGAACCCGAGAAAACGTTAATCTATTGGCACAAAATAAATAATTAATATTATAATAAAGTCAAGCATTATTTTTCTACGCCCCTTGGATAATTGAATTTATTAAATAATTATTTACCGATGAGTCAGTAGCTTATTAATTAAAACTATTTATTGACAAAAAACCATATAATACTCGTACATCTTTTATTCTGTAATAAAGGTTTACATTATTTTTTTTTATCTAAAACTAACGGGCTCGGCAGATGTGATATACATGGCTGATATACATGGATATTTACTTGATTAAATGTAGTAAAAACATTCATAAGGTAGATTGTTTTGTTTGATGCAATATAATACATGTTGTGAATCGCTTTCGCTGAAAATGCGTTTGCGCAGTCGATTCCATCTAAGTGCAACGCCCCGTTGAACTTCGTGCTGCCAAATAGGCCGTGCGACCATCACTGTTCGACAACAAATTTATGATATTATCCTACATAATTTAATACAATCAATGCTATAAATAATTAGATAACACTTAAACAATTAAAACAACAAACGACATGGAAGACGTGTTGGTATTTTAAATATAAGAAAAAAATTGTTGATTTTTAGACCTAATGATGTACATTTTACATTCTTATTAGGAGTATTACTTTATATTACATATATAATCCTACAATTATACATAGACGGATATTATTTTTGAAGGATTTTATTGAAACTTAGTCACACGAAGACCTCTATAGTTTAATAAATAGTCATTCGTCTATTTATTTTTGGTACCCTCTCGCAGTACAGGTAGTGTGTTAGTAATGCAAGTAATGAACAGGCGCTGGTATCTAAGCGAGTGCGGTCTGAAATAGTCGGGACGGGATCTATTTCCCGGGCAGCTGCGCGCGTTCATTGCCCCGGCGCAGGGCGTTAGAAGTGCAACGATCTCAGCGATTATCACCGCACCCGCGCGAACTAAACTTGAACTGCTAGCTATGCACCTCACCTTCACTGCTTAGAAAGCAACAACTAATGCGTCTAGCGCACACTGCTCCGCATCTCATAACAACATACAGTAAAAGAGTAAAAGCGAGAGCATAAGTAGCTACTTTCAGTGCTATTTCTTTATTGTTACAAGGGGTACAAAATAAATGTTTGTCACGTTTTAAATTTATTGTTATTGCATTACACCTCGTTGCCATTTCGTTTGCCAGTTTAAAATTGTTTCATGTAGTACTCAATGAGTAAGCCTATATAAAAAGTCTTATATAATAAACTTTCTTTCGCCATTACTTACGAAGATTTTACAAACTTATAATAACAACTATATATACATACATATATACATATATATATATATATATATATATATATATATATATATATATATATATATATATATATATATATATATATATATATATATATATATATATATATATATATATATATATATATATATATATATATATATATATATATATAGTACATAAATATCGGTATTAATAGTAATAATCAAAATAGGGAGTAATTATTTTACAAATAATTTCCTTGACATTTTTTTTAATGAATAACAAATGAAATATATTTATAAAACATGCTAGATGAAATTATATATGATATTTAAAAACCATACCATTAGTTATATAATTGAATTAAATATATAATTGTATTAATTCAATCAAATTCAGTTTTATTCATTTACTTGCCATTGATGCCAGTGGCAAGTAAATGGATACAAACTAATACATCTTTGCTAGTTTTTCAGAACTTTTATCTGCACAAGAATCTACAATAAATGTTATTTTGAGAATATTCATAATTAATATTCTTTTCTGCTCGATTAACAGATACGTTTAAAAATAAATTGATTTACCTTTTAGTTGTTTCCGTAAACATTAGTATTATTAATTATAAGTATGACATAATAAGAAAATATATTTCTATATTTACATTACAAATTATTGCAATAAATTATAAAAAAAATGCTTTAATAATAACTTGTTATCAAAATTGTGTCATCCATTGTGTACATTAAGATCAAGATTTTTTTAATATTATAAAATTTAATGATGTTTTTTGTAAATATTTCAAAAATTTAAAAAATGTTTACACGATTTAATAGTTATCGCTTTCGTGACCAAGTTGTTATTTTTGTAAATTATATTCAAAAGTAATTTAAAATTAGAATATAATAATACCAATATAATAACAGAAATCTTTATTATTTAAATATTTCGTAATTTAGTGAGTGCAACAAACATATGATTACATTATGAGCTCTTGCATGACCATATTGCCCTGGTAGTCTATTGCACTAAAGTGCATTCTCGGCGACCGTTGTGTTCGTTCGGTTATTCACAAACTCCAACTAAAATTACTTTTTGCATCAATTTGTAATTAATTTATTTTATTTTTTTACATGTCAATTCTAGACGGTAATTATGATTTACCTTTAATAATGAGAAAATAGAACTTTATTATATTCTTCTATAATTTTAACAACATACTTATCAAGAGACCAAAAAACAAATTGTGTCCTACATGCTGGCTTGCAGTATGTAATCGTAACTGTTAGTTTGTCTAAAGAGTACCAGGATATGTGAATCAACCAAGAGATTGCGCATGCCAACAAAACAACGCGATGCATTCGTATGCATTTAGACAGAGCTACTGTAACCAATAAGTATGAAAGAGACAGATTACAAATTGCGTATATGTAAGGTGAAGCAAGAGTGACGTATTCATGTATATTTTTAGCGAGGAATATTTTATTGGCTATGAAGTTCGTGATAGTGAACGTGTCTTCATATGCTCTACAATGTTGATATGTAGTGGTAGTGTACTCTGATAATAAAGTATGAAGATAGTTAACTATTGATACTGAAGATTTTTTTATTTTTTTTACACTAATAATTATTGCATCGTTTTGTGCTATAAACCTTAAATACACGAGGAATTTTTAATTCAATGTTTTACGTTTTCTTATTCAAGTACGTTAATGGTTTATCATCATCAATTCGGATCCATTGGGAGGGACAAAGCGAATTACCTGTACTGGGCATGTAATTTTAGGAGAGCACCAAATTCATGCCAAAAAAAAATTTGTTAAAGCATCTATTACCCTGCCATTAATTGTTAATTTAATTTTGAAACGTAACTTAATGTGCTACTATTTTCGAACGTATCCTAAGTTGAATTTTGAACACGCGCATAATGTATGTAATACAATATAACCCCAATTTAAAACACAATTTTAAATTTTGAAATTTAAAACACGACAAAAAGCAATAGATAAAATTCTTTAGACTACAATTTATATCAAAACGACAAATGGTTGCAGAGCAAAAACCTATACCGAATTGTAGTTAAAGAAACTTCATTGCACTCGTTTTAAAAAATAAAAAAATTGGAAAGACTTTTCTTTCGATAACGCCGAGATCTAAGCGTGACAAAAATTTTGGTTTTTAATTTATTTATTCACTGGTTGTAAAAATTCAATATTAATGTAATTCAATTCAATGTAATGTATAATGAAAAATTATTTACAAATAAAAAAGGAGTGATTATATTTAACGGATTTAATTTTCCCGGTCACACAAAAACCTCACCCGTAAAATTGTTCAATGAATATTTTGGAATCATTAACCTCAATTGCTGGAGAGACCAATTCCAAGTTTTTTCAATTAAAACTACTATAACCATTTGACACAGTAATTTATTTTATATTGGGTCTGTTTAAACTTAAGATTAATACGACTTTAATTTTAATGAAGGAAATCTTTGCTAAATTAAATTATTTTTCGTAATAAGTTCCACCGCTCTTTTTGGAATATCACACTACATTATTTAAAAAGTAGCGGTTAAAAAAACTTCCTGTAATTTATCATTGTAAGACACTCTTGAAAAAAGCTAAAAAAGTATAACAAAATATGTGAAATCCTAAATATATTATAAATTTATAGAAGTTACAAATATGTTTTTAATATTTCTTATAACATTTTAATAGTATCGTAGAAAAAAAATAATTTTACTATTATCAAATAATATAATCTGGTGATCGAAAACTGCTGTGATTCTTAGTAAGTGAGTTACTACTTCCTTATTTTTATTGTAAGCAATAGTTTAACATAAAATATAATTAACGTAAAAGAATTACTAGATAAATATATTGTTGATGAAATCAGCGAATGCATCAAGTTACTTCGAATTTATATAATACACAGTTAATTAGTTTAACGTTTACGCTTGACATTATTTACCTGTGCATTGACCCGGTGCCCGATGCAGCGAGCGTGTTGTGACGTCGTCGGTCACAGGGGCGTTGGTGTAGTAGCGCGATCGCCTTTCATTTTCTGTCGCCCTGGTAATAAAGGTTCGCCTACCACACAACCCTTTTCTGGTCCTAAAACCATAACAACGTGAAAGAAGGTCTTGTAATAAATACTTCTTCGATGCAATATTTGTGAATTATTAACGACTGAAGAAACGCATAATAATGAAGCGTTTCCACTATTTTGTATTGAGTTGAGACACTAACAAACAATTATTTTACGAAATCTGTAGAGTAGAGCTAAATAAAATTATCATGTAGCAAGGAGTTAATAATCTCCACATAAAAGCAATATACTCTATGCAATCGGGACGAAATATATATTTTAATATATTTTTATACCATAATACTCTTATGATTATGTACGTAACACATTGTAACCCTGTATTTCATATATATTTGATTAAAAATTTTTAAGATTATATGTTGAAAACATTGCTTTTTTAGTAACAATAATATATGATAATATAATATTACATTTTATTTGTCCCTTAATTAAATTAGGTTGGTTATAATGTTAATGTCTGTAAAAAAAAATTCAAGTAAACATTGATAATGTTTACTTGAATTTTTTAGATAATGCATATGTAAGTAACATTTCATTAATGGTGTATAAAAATTTGTAGATTTTAAAATAATAAGATTTATTATTTACAAAAATATATATTTTTATATCATGAATTAGTTTATCAATTAACAAATACTAATAATATTTTAGACATTAATTACCCCACCAATCGGCTTTCGACGAGCTTGGTAATTTCCAATCGCACGAACATATGTATATAGGCTATGAAAATAAATTGAACGATACAGTTTATATATGTTATTCTATTCATTAATAAAAAAATACAAGATTTTATATTAAAAATACTAGTAAATAAACTTTAAATACAAATAAATGCGGCCACAATTACAAAAGTATTTTTATTTGTATAAAGAAGATAGTAAAGGAATAACTTTAGATCGGTCCTTACATAAAATATTTTCAAAACACCTAGAATTAAATATGATATTAGCAAGATTCGATGGCACAAGACCTTGCGAATGAAGACCAAAAACAAACAAACAAACGTGGACCTCCACACCCCGCCCAACGCGTTTTTGCGGGGTGTGAGAACGAGCCTCGGAGACCAAAATCGCACTGCACAAGTGCAAAGGTCGGCAACGCTTCCGCACTGCCTATGGCCCTGCGGAAGTCTATGGCCGGTGTTGATTGCTTTCCATCAGGTGACACGCCTGCTCGTTTGCCTTCCTATCCCATAAAAAAAGGCGACCACCCCCGGTCTTTAGTACCGCTGTTCCCAGTGGCTTTTGGAGATAACCTCTGAAATATTATTATTTTTGACTTGTGCAACGTCAGAAATTTTAGTCTTGTAAGAAAGAATACAAACTTAGCCATTACAATCACGTAAGTAAATAAAAAATGTATACGAATATATAATTTTCGAAAAACAATCATTGATTAAACGGCATATAATTAATCGAATATATTTAAAAATCTCAGTAGAAACAAATGCTGTTAAATATGTATTGTGTTTAGTCATTATCGTATTTAATGACGATTTATTTCTTAATTTAAAAATTTGTAAATAGTTTATAATTTTCATAAAAAATAAAATGCAATTTTGCTGGTCTCTTATGAATATGTATTGAAGGAGATGCTACAGTATGGATGCATCGGGAGGCAGTCATCGATCGGCCGTGACCATGGCAACGCAGCGCTCCGTGCGTGGGTCAGGGGCGTGATCGCTGATGCACTGTATCACTCAATACAATACAACTATGTATAATATGTACTATTCACAACACGATGTCTGAACATACAATACAGAAATAACTTTCGTGCAACATTTTTCTGTAATTATTATTAAATTATATTTACAACTTTATTTTTAATTTGTGAATTTAAAATAGTTCTTATTTGCGTAAGTTATATTACCCGATTATTGATTGGCGATGTCTAAAAAATATCGGGAATATTGAAGGTAATAAAAGTGTCAGTCGATGTATGTACGTACATATAAGTACAGGCAAAACGCAATGTTTGAATTATCCTCGATTATCTCTTCTTCTCTCGATCTCTCATCTCTCTCGATCGATCTCGATTATCGATACTCTAATGTTTTACGTTTGAAAGTTTTATACGATCTGGGGTATGCATTGGTATGCAGTATTTTAAATCAAAGTGTTTTTTTGCAAAGATATCTAAGATATGTAAAAATAAGAAAGATATGTAAATTATATAAATTTACAAAAAGACATTTCTTAAATGCAGTTTATCTATGTTATTATGTGCTCGTTATTTATATTTTTAAAAGCTTTATTATAAATAACTAACGAAATACTTATTTAAACTTAAGTTATTTAAAACAAAACATTATTTTAAACGCAAAAATAAGGTCTCGGGATATTAATATGTGTATGTCCATCGAATTTAATATCAATCCATTTAAAAAAGAAGAATTCAAATCAAAAAGTGCCTATTATAGTTCCGCACATATTAATAGACAGACACTTACGCATATATTATATATTTTCTGCGCAGTTGATACTTCTGAGGTTTCTCAAAATGGGTCGCCGTAGTCTTACGCTTAGAGCTAGCTATGTTTATGTGTGTATACATATATAAATATAAGTATTAAAATACATATAAATAATGAAAATGTTAATATTTACTTTAGGATATTTTAATTTAAAGTCTCCTTCTTAAAATACAATACACGTGTTCTTATTTTGCCTATTTTAACGATCTAGGTAAATATTCTTAGTGTGTAGCGCAGCCGATTTCTTATCAACGACCTTCAGTACACAGCCAGTGGCGAACATGCAAATAAAATACCTATTTTATGTTATGATAAATCAGTGCTGGACGAAGAAACAACAATGACTTAACGAAATAGCTCCATTACATTATCGCATCTTTAAAATCTTCCACGGCATACCAGTTGGAAATTATGAGGCACTTTAGAATATATATAAATAGGCTTTAGTAAAAGTTAAAAAGTAAGAAACTAAAAATAACTGGAGCCCTATGTTCAGCAGTGGATTACTGTAGGGTTATGATGATGAACACGAACGAACCGATTTTTAAAACCTGTTGGCCAAAGGTACAATTTGAACTTGTCATTTATTTATACATATTTACAGGCTCTTTGCGTGGGAAGAAAATATAATTTAGTTTAATGACTTGGCGGAAAATACTTTCGAAGGTACGTCAGGTGTGTCATTTCAGATTACATCCCTTTCACACACCAATTTACATATATAGGTACTCGTATAATAAGAAAAGATCAGTGGTATGAAATGAAGTCGACCCAGTCCAATGTGTCCTACCTATACTCTCCTACAGCGCCGAAACGTGAACACTGACAGTCCGTCTGCTTCACAAGCTGAGAGTCGCTCAGGAGTTTCTCTGATAGATATACTTCGCAATCAAGAAATCCGCCAAAGAAACAAAGTCACCGACATAGTCTCTCGAATTAGCAAACTAAATAGACAATGGGCTCAATTGGGTCACGTTTGTCGGAGATCCGACTATCGCTGGAGCAGACGAGTGCTGGAGTGGAGACCGCATCTTGACAAACGTAGTGTGGGACGCCCCCCGGCTAGAGGTGCGACGATCTGCGCAGGGCGGCTGGCAGAAACTGAATGCGTGAAGCCGAAGATTGGACTAGGTGGGGGAGACCTATGGCCAGCAGTGGACTGCCGCAGGCATTAGAATGATGGATGAAATGAAGGAAAATAGTCACTTTACATTTTATAGAACTACATTAGAATACATTACATACTAATGTACAATATTTTTCGCTTTCTAAATATTAAACTAACATTTCATGTGTTGTGAAAATCAAAAAAATTAAGATCGCAAAAATTTTTATTGCATATTCGGATCTGAAAAAAATACTGCGTAGAATGGTCTAAGTCTTACAGGTCTACGACCAATAGAACGTTTTGTACAACAGCGTTGAAACTGACGTTTTTAAATAATCAGATACAATTTTTTCTGGTAAGTTTTCATTTTTCGGTTTTTTGCGTTGATGTCATAGCTACTTTCAATGTTTAAATCTACCAATGTCTTCTGGAAGGGATCTCCGATATTGATAATACTCTTTTAGTTCGATTGATGATAAAGTATCTCAAATATCATAAATCTGCACAGTATTGTAGTTATTTATATTACATTAGTGTTTTTTTATAGGAATTAGTGCGTCACCTAATGGTAAGTAAGCACGATCGCCTATGGACATCTACGAGCATAAGAGATACTTTTCCGAACTTATGATTACATATAAATAATGGGAAATGAAGAGGGAAGTAAAGCAAAGGGAAGGAATTGGACCTCCGGATCTCTTCAATCATCCAGAATCTCAACGAAATAGAACAAGATATATTAAAAAGATTCCTACTTTCTTTTCAGCGATCTACACGCTTCACCAATAACGGTATATATTCCTAAATACATATCCTGCTATAAATAATTATTCCTAAATTTATATATGTCTTACATAAAACAGTTCTTTTTTCACCCATTTAAAACTAATTAATTAATATTTGAAACATCAAGTGTCATCCACTACAAGTTTATAAAAATGTATTTGAACTTGAGTGGATGAATCAAAAGTACTTTATTAACGATAAATAATTTTCCCTACATATTGTATTAACTGACCATCATTGAAAGTATATGAGACACAGTTCTAGAAAAACCATACAAATCATTCTAGATCGCATCTATGTACTTGTAGGTACGCGGAAATTTGTTTCGCAGCTATCGCGTTACGAACAAGTGACCATGAGAGCACTAATCCGAATAGGCCTTCGCATGTGACGCCAATTTGTTAAAAGAAAAACAAAGATGTTTCCTAAATATTATTTATTAGACGGAAACTTTATCATGTTTAATAGTCGTCTTCCAATTATGGTATTAAAAAACTGATCACTTGGCAATGAAATAAAATGTGTTTAGTTGTTATATAAGAGTTAATTAAAAGCGGCGAAACTTTACCGTAGGGAATGGTTAACAATTCTAGAGTCTAATGGTTAACAATTCTAAAATACAAAATACGCCTTGAAAGGGCTAATAAAAAAATCGAAGATTTGAAGATGTTTATTCTGAGGATTCTGATGATTTTCTTGTATCTATTCAGATAGAGATTCGCTTTGTCTGCAATATTAGATGACGGATATGCTAAGCAATATAACTTAATAAATTTAGTTTTCATTTCCTTTTTGTTGATGTTTCATTTTTATATTTAATTTATCTATAAAACTTTGTTACTTGAAATAAAATTATTACTAGTAATTTAAGCATGATGATACGAGTACCTATGTATGTAAATTGGTGTGTGAAATGGGTGTAATCTGGAATGGCACACCTGACGTACATTCGAAAGTATTTTTCGCCGAGTTTAATCATTATACTTTCTTCCCCCGCAAAGAGCCTGTAAATATGTATAAATAAATGACAAGTTCAAGTCCCACTATTAATATAATTAAATTTTAATATGTAATAATATCGTAAATCCCTACTGTTTTTGTTATGCATATCTAGTACTTTAATTATTAATATTTGGACGTATTAAAGGTCCGCTTTACTTTTTAATAAATACAATAAATTAACTAAGTGTACCACACACAGATATCAGGCGTCCGTGACCTCTGCTCGGTCACACAAACAGGGGGTGATGTGGTGTTCAAAGAGGGACGATGGTGGGCCGGGTCAACGGGCATCGCGACGCGTTTCGCTTGAACTTGGGTATTGTTACTGTATGAATTGTGACGTTTTTCGGAAGTAGTTGGGTGCCCTGTTTAAAATTGATTGCTCATATTACAAAATTGTTTGTGAATTGTAAATGTTGCGAATGACGCGCCTCGACCTCTGGCAAGGTTGCCAGCCGACACTTCCCTGTGTACTCAATTGTTTATAGTAGGTGTGAGCGCATACAGCTTATACAAATATATATAAGCAATCCACCATGTACTTTATTATATATGCTTGTGTTCATAACGGAACAAATTGAGGCATTATTAAAAAAAGGAATAAGAAAATCTAAATATTGAAGGTACCGCAGAAGAACTGAAAGTGATTCCAAGCATCGGTGGTAGCTTTATTTTCATCTGTTTTTTGTAATATTCTAATCATCGGTTGAAAAGAACTTGTAATTAGATAAAATTAAAATAATTTTATAGAAGAAAAAATTGGTCATAATACATTTATTTGAAAAAGAATTGTTAAAAGTTTTGAACTATGATTATAAAGGATAAAATTATAATAAGTATTTTAAGAATTAATGCAATTTATGTTCAATATTTCTCATTCTGAACTACATGTATCTTAAAGAAGTAAATCAGAATGAGATATATAAATAAATAAACATTTAATTTCACAAAAAATATATGAAAATACGTAAAGTATAAGCACTATTTTTATAAACTTATTAGGAACTTTATTTACGAACTACTCACAAGTATCAAATCTCGTCACTTTTGGCGAAGAAACCACTTCCCATATTATCCACTACAATGTAATCTATCGTATCTTAATTGAGTAAAAGCTGATTAATAAACTAGATGCCCTTCATTTGCCAATGCAAAATGTAATTCGACTTGTCCTATTATAATACCTATATCAGGAAAATATGAAGTACGATAAACGTTCAGATATATACCGCGTAAAATATGAATATCAGTAGGAAGTAATTTGCTCTTATAGAAGGTTGTGGTGATAACACATTATAACTGTCGGTTGACTCTTGGCATATATTAAGTGGATTATTCTATGGATACTATATTCGCATTGTCGGTTTTAGACCCATCAAAATGAAGCAGCTTCATGTGAAGCTTTTAAACTATATATTTATAATTAATAGAATTATTTTGCAATGGATGGTACATTTTATGTTTTCTGCGTATGAAAACACCCCTTCTATCTTTCACAGATCATTGCAACATATGCTGGTTATTTTATAATTTTACGTTTTTAATTAGTATACCATTTTACAATATGTGACAAAGGAGTTCTTATGTAGTTTAAGGAAATTTCATGTGATTTACATATGCCTATGATAACAGCTAGTTATTTTTTAAATTTTGATTTTGAGGTCTTGATTTTTTAATCGCTCCAATTTTTTCATGTTCTTCATAACTTTTCATTACAAGACCAAATTGGTTTTTCGTTTTCCACTTTTACTTCATTCGTATTTCTTTTTATGAACGTTTCGATTGTAAACGTTTAGATTGTAGGATCACTTTAAAGACTAATGGTAGAAGTATTTTTTTGTAAAATAAGGAAACTTCTTTTTTAAGTATCAGTCCCCTTCAAATCCGGAAACATTAAGAGAATAGAACAAGTTTGTCAAACTTTATTTCTTTTTTGGTCATTTTGTGTCTACTATGAAGTTATTATTTCTATTTATTCATATCTTGTTATTAAAAGCATATGCACTAACACCGATATTTAATATTGTGAATAACAACAAAATATATCAATTTAAAAAACAATTTTCAACTAAGAAAATTTATTTAGCTTTGGCGAGTGATCTGCATATCGAAGAATTACAGTTTCATGTCCTTCATATTATAAAAGCTTAATGAATCAATGTCCTAGGAAAACATAAGAGGCAAAATTCTAGACCGAATCTATGGAGGTGATTTTGATACTTTTATCAAATAACAACAAACTGAAATCCAGAGGGCAAAACCTTCCAATGTATATTCTAAATATTTTAGTTTCAACCTGGGTTTCGAACTCAGAACTGTTGTCCTAGAATTCAGGTGTGCTAGCGATTGAGCTATCGTACTTTTATTCTTATATACATATATGAATTGTTATCATGTGACTCACTTGATGGATTACTGGTGGATACCGTGCGCTGGAGTAGAGGGTTTACAAACAAACAGGGTGCAGGGGTCGAGCGCACCTGCGCCCGCGCCGCTGACATTGCCAGATAAGATACTGCTATTATTTTGTCACTGCTGTCGGCCCAATGTCACAGTGACCTTAATGACACCGAACGACACGGCGTCACAGCGCGTTCGTCGTACTGACCTTGCGATATTTATCTAATCTTCCATTTGCGAAAATTTTGTTAGCATGATTATTTTTTATACACGCGCACGTGGGTACCTACACTGTGTAATCGCGCTATGAGAGAAGGTTTCGATACTATCTGAGTTCCGCATGTTCATGAACATGATAATGTTGATTGTTTGTCTCTTAACATGAATAGATGAAGAATCCTATATTATATTGTAATTATTTGCATAAGCAATTTTTTTGTAACTTTCGCTTATCGTGTACTATGTAAACCAAACAAACCAAAGTCACAGTATTGTTCTGTGCTTACTAAATTCATTGTTAATGGGGTACCATTGTAGTATAGAAAATAAAAAATATCATAAGCACGTGAAAATTAAAACATATTATATATATATATATATATATATATATATATATATATATATATATATATATATATATATACATAAGGTGATATAAAAAAGTCACATATTTTTTTTTAATTTAAGCCTTAGTTATGTAATGGTGTTGATGTATAATAATCAATAATATTTGAATACAAATTAAATTCTCTACTCTAAACAAGTAAAACATCACTGAAATGTTCATCAAAAAAATTCGAAATTATAATTATAATAATCCCATAAATATAATTTAAGTGAATTTAGAGATAATATAATATTAAGTTATTTTTAAGCTTTCGTTTAAACGGTCTCAATTTCTTTCCGAGAACAGATGGAGTACGTACGTGGTTTGCGACCAGGTGGGGTTTTACTGCCAAATTTAATTTTACGCTACGAGAGCTAGCAGTTCTAACTGTGACCCATGAGTAGCGTTACCCATGGTTCAGATTTTAATAACAATATTTGTTAAACTACCTTGGTCACAGGCAATTTTATCAGACAAATCACTTATTTTTCACCATCCTTATTACGTATACTAAAAACAGTTTTCAAAAGTAACAGAAAAGTCACGATTTGATGAATGTTCACCGTGATATTAAAATCAACTTAAAAATGGATGTCCAGCACTATATCTCCCACAAGAAATCAGCATATAATTGTGTTAAATCTAAACAATTTTAATACAATCTTAATGAAATCATTTCACATATAGCCTACGTGTTGTATTATTCTTCACTAATAGACACTCGGTAAGCTAAGAAAGTATTTCTCTAATGAAACCCTTTAAGATACAAGAATGTGTGGAAATTACGAAATTTAAATTGTTATCGATTATGTAGTCAAAATTGTATGGGCAGGATCTCTATCGCATGCTTGTAATGTGTAATATTAAAAAATACTATTTTCATCATCATCATCTCATAAGTTGGCTGTGATACACTGATCTCTGCCAAGATGGATAAATTTTTATTTTACAAAATATCTAACAATATCATCATCACTGTTAAACAGATACGCCAATCCACCTTGGACGAGCGTGATCAGTCAATTTTCGTTGTTTTCTGAAAAGAAAATAGTGCTCTGTGCTCAATAGTGGGACATATATGGGCTGAGATATAAAGATTTTAATGTTTCTATGTACCTAACGCTATTGATTTGGTTAAATACTACTTCTTTGTAGTTTTGTTTATTCCATATATTAACTAGCAATCATAATTTACATGAATACATTAAACAGTATCAGCGTAGTGTTCACTTTGAGGATGTTATCTATTTAATGGTTTCACTTACTTTGCATTGTTTATATACAAAATATGATACGACAACATTGAGACAGATGTAATATATTCTACGTTTAATAAATACGACCTTCATCACAAGTCGTCATCACCCGGAAATTACTGTATAACTGTAAATGTAAACGCTGTGTTACAATTTTCCGAAGCAGGAAATATAAATCCATGACGGCCAAGGCGAAATAAAATTGTATTCAATAGTTATATAATAATATGACCTGACCTATTAATAAAATTGTAAAATCATCAAGGTTAACACACATTCCTACATGATGATGGACACGATTTATAAATACTTAATAAAACATCTTGTATAAAATATGTTTAGTTGACCATCTTTCTTGTCCTTGTACACCACAGAGATTCTAGGTCTTGTCTTGTCAATTTATGTGGTATAAACAACAAACCCATGGCGATTGAACTCCAAATCAATATTTTATTTTAATTGCATATGAAATATAATTGTAAAAACTACTGTAGTTTCATACAAACAATGTAAACAATACACATATATTCAAATGAAACTATTTTTATAATATAAAGCAACAGGATCGATTATAGAAAATATTCATTTTAAAATTGATCACATTAAACTGACCTAAATCTGGAATGGAGCTGGAAGGTTCCTCGAAGCTATGGGGTTTGTGGAGGCGAGGAGGCGGCGGCGGCGGCGGCGGTGGCGGTCGCATGCATTGGATGACGGAGTGTGGGGTCGGTGTAGGCAGCAGCGCGGGCGCAAGGAACTCCTTGCCCGGTGGCGCGGGGAGCTCTAGTCGTCGAGCCGGCATCAGCTCTCCATCATACCCCATCTCCGAAGGCTCCCGCTTCGGAGACAACTTTGGATAACACTGCATAGTTCTTGTATTGTCTTTCAACCTTATACGTTTTGCAAGTTCAATACGTATTCCTCACACACGAAACATACATGGAAAAACGTATTCCAGTTTACACGGGCATTTGGGTGAACGCGAATGGCATGCGAGTCAGCACGGCGGTGTTTGGAGCGTGTGCGATCTGTGCGGCGCGCGCCGCTCCACTCGCGGGACTCGTTCGCTCGCCGCGAATAACTTTCTCTCACTGGCGTGGCAGCGGCCGCGGGCGGACGAAAGTGAATCTGCAGTGCACCCCGCACCCCCAACCCCACCCCCGCCCTCAGGTGGTGCACCGCCCGCCCAACGACGCCGACAACGCCACTGCTTGCACCGCTCCACCAATTTTAACCTTCCACTATGACCTCTTGAGTGCAATGATCCTAATACCTATCGATCAATTATTTAGCTATCGCAACAATCCTGCAATTTCAAAAGTAGTTGATAATAAATTTAAAAAAAGTGGCAGTTGCGTATTTTATGATGTCTCAATTTTGAAGTTAATTAAAAATATGATGTGCTATTTATCGTAATGAAATTGAAGGCTTTTGTATGTATAATATGTCAATACACAATATGAAAATGATGTTTAACCGAGAACTATTTAAAATGTTCGTAAGCTTAAGTCGCATGACTGTTTAAAATTTTAATTCTCGCATTATTTAATCTAACCTTAGGGATATTGAAACTTTATTGTGTTACGGTTAAAAGAGGTAATATAAACAAATCAACGTAACGATTGCATTTTTCGTTTGTGTCATATCACGTAACCTTCACACAGTTCCAACATCTTCCGCTATTAGCACGCAATAAATCACAGGCTCCAACTTACCGAGCTCCGAAAAGTTTAGCACGCACTTACTCTTCAGTTTGTGATATGCGTTGTACATTGTTATGGACATAACAAGTTTAGTGTGTAACAAGAGGCTTACGTTTTTTTATTCAATCTAAAACCAAATTTTTATTTTTCTGACAAAATTGTTTCAAAAGAGAAAAGTTCTTATAAATGTTGTTATTATTTTCTTTTCACAGCCCATATATGTCCCACTCCTGGGCATGGGCCTATGCTTGCTATTCTAGTCTAACAAAGACTCGGTAATCCCAGAGCTTTACCACTGAGTATATCTGGTAAATAAATTTAAATATTTAATTTGACTGCAGACTACATTTACGTCATGGAATGATACACAAAGAACATTCTTGAAATAATACTAGCATTGTTCAAAAAAAGCTCATCATATAGTTATGCTTGTATTAAAACGGCTGAAAAAGAACTGGGTGATTTTAGCCGAAGATAGGACCAGACTAGCTTGCGAGCCTGAGGAGAGTTCTATGCTCAGCAGTAGACTGCCTCAGGCTACCATGATGATATACTATTATATTTATTTCACATTACGTACCTATTATTTGTTCTATATTTTTGGTCGCATATAGATTAATATAAATATACGTAAACTTTGCACTCCTTTTTAAGCACATTGCGCGCATGGTGAAGTGTGACTTTTAGCATGGTCATATGGAGAAGGAGTGCAGAAAAATAAAAAAAAATAAAAAAATAAAACAGAATGCGGTTGATGATGACGATAAACGAATGTCGACCACTAATTATGATATACTGACCCTTGACTTTGACCCTATTTGCAATTTTTTTATCCGTATTTCAGTGTTAGTAATTTTGCACCTTAAATATAAATAAATACTTATGGTTCATCATTTTTATTTTAAATAATTTTTTTTCAAACTGTGTTCTGCAGATCCACATTAAGATATTTTATTATTATATAATAAATAGCTTTATTTAGTAGTGGAAATTTATTTGCATTGTTTTAATGTTACCCTGTTATATATACCTTGTTATGTATAGTTAAGGTTAAGGTTGCCACGGTAATCTAAAATTCGGTGCTTTATACATTTTGTATTATTTATTATACGTATTAAATAAATATATTTTTACAGTGAAATTATTTAATTTTATAAAGATGCATGAGTCTGTACATACGTGCCTGTATGTTGTAATAACGTTACGTTGTCACGAAGTGTGATAGTATGCAATCCATATTATAGCAATTAATTTCGCTAACGACTGCGCAAACGATATTCTAATACAACCCCTGAACTCGGTCAGTGTTAATGTCGATAAAATGTAAAAGCGTTATCGCTTCCGTAAGAAGGCGATAGTGGTACGCCATCGATTGACAATGACCGTTTGAGCACGCTCGCTGATAATTGCTGATAGCCATCTGGGAGATAGCGCAGCGACTGCAAAAGACTCTATCTCACAGTTATGCCGACCGTCAAAACGTCAGTTGTGCGAGATAATGCACGGAATTTCGATTTGTTTTAGACACGTTCACAATATATGTTATCGATGTTATTGCTAACTGCTAGAATGTTATAAAAAATTTAAATAATTCAAAAAAAGATTTTTTGGAATTATTTTAAGAAAACAAGGATTACTTGTCTCAATATAATATCACTAGAATTGCAAGTAAGCTAATAGTAGTTGTGCTAGAAAAATATACTTCACAATGATTTTTCAAACCCATCATCTTTCATTATAAACACAATTTTTGCCAATTGAGCTATTGCTGTTTATAATTTTCGTCATGTACTTTTTTTACATTTCAAATAAATAACAATAAATTTATTAAAATAACAATGAGTTACAATTGTTATTTTATTAAAATAACAATAAGTTACAATTGTTACTTATTGTTATTTATTAAAACGACAATAAGTTACAATTTATTGTTATTGAGAAACTATAAAAAATATTATAGTTTCTCAATAACAATAAATTGTTACTTGAGAAACTAAAATATGTTTTTTATTCACAAAGTACTACAAAATCTATAGAAAAATACGTTTCACGTCTGTTGTGTAAGAAAAGTACCTAAATAAAAATTGAAATACTTAAGAAACCTAATGAAAACATTGTTTGCATTCATAGAATATGATTGCTAGATTGCGTTTTAAGTTCGTGTGTACGAGTAAGAGTGTGAGGGGTAGTAGTGGCGCGGGCGAAGTTCACGAGTGAGAGGGGGGCGCGATGCAGTGGCAGGCAGGGCGCGCCGAGGTCACTGCCACTGCGGCTACGGCAGCCGGCGTTGACATCTATTTCGGCAATGGATATCAATGAACCCCAACTTTTTTTTTCTTTTCTTTGATGGCAATTAGTTACAACTATTATGCCAGTGTCAAGGAATATACAATAATATCCAATCTCTTGAAATGTAACAAGTCAGCTCATCACGTTACGTCTTGATAAATTGGTGGCAGTTTTACCAAAAACCTTCTATGGACTTTTTCAGTCAACTTAAAAAATTACGATACACGCATTTATTTCATATCACTTCACTTATACATCTTAATCAAACTATAATATATTGCATAATACGCCACCACAATTAAACAATATAACTGATAATAATATAAGATTATGAAAATGAAATAAAAACTCAACGTCGCTGATGTAAGTAGGCGGGAAAAGAACCCCAACTTAGTTCATAGTGTTTAGGTAGCTTTTTAATTAATCGAGGCCACATCTAATGAATCGACACATAAGATCGGCATTGTGACCCCTCCGGCGCTGCAGATGGCCGACGGTGATCACTACCCATCAGATGATCTGCATGCTCGTTTGCCTGCGCTACTATAAAAATGTATAGTGAAATATATAATAGAACATTTGATTTCAATTTGAGTTGATTTGAATTATTTTGCAAATGTTATGGCTATTTTTAATATAATGACACCGAATATGCTGTTCATTCCTATGTAAGTACGTTTGAATATACGTCTGTGTATTTATTTGACAAGCATCTAAAATAGATTTTAATAAGAAATTTACGCAGAAAAATCGAATAATTGAAATCATTTTAAATTGTTTGATTAATGTTTGTTATATTTGCGGATACCTAAGGCTCAGTAACAAAATGTGAACTTATTTTGTACCCACTGCTAAGTTTTATAGCTCCTCGGTATTCAGCAGTGAAAGTCCAATGCCTTGGGAAGGGCACCAGGACACAGTAGGGTGAAGGCGAGGGTGTTAGTAACTGTGAAACGCATGCGCGTATGCACGTCTATGCAACCAGCCCATGAAACATTCACACCGTGAGTATTGAAGTAATTTTCTTCATGTCTAGACTTTAAAATGAAATTAGATTAGATAACGAGAAGTTTTTTATAACATCTGTGTTGACCACACAAAAAATATAATATTCAGAAAACATGTAGAATCACCCATAATAGCGTTTGAGAATGATGCAGAGTTGTGTTCAGTATGTGAATTTTAGCTGATAAGATTATTATTAAACAATTTTAATGTTAGTGGTAGCCAAACGAGTCAACAGGTGAGCAAGGAATAGTCACAATCCCCTTCGGACATCTGTAACATGACGGGCACTTTAGCATAGGATGTAAATAATGAGAGATGAAAAGAGTAATTAAGAACGCCCTTACTCTCAGACGGATCGGGGATGAACAAATTGTGACATGGCCATATCTTAAACGTGAAGTCTTTTAAGGACGTCAAATCTGCGCACTTTCAGCCGATTCAGCCTGAATGACTGAAAAGTCCCCCTAGCTTAAGTCTAGCCAATAGAAATCAGCCCAAGTCTAAAACCTACACAATACTCACAGGATACAGAATCTCCTATTCTTTTGTTAAAATAGTTCAGAAGTAAAGAAAGGAGAAAGCGCAGTTATATATCACTCACAAGTCCGTTTTTTATGAGATTGCGGTTTTCTACAGATTATCTATCTCATTCATTTTATTGACAAACGTTTTTGAAATAAATTGAAATTTTGACACTTTCACCACGTTTTCAGGAGAAGAGACAACCGTTGAAGTAAACAAATGCTGAAGCGACTTCGCAACGTTTCTTCAGTCGTCAAAACGTTAACGTTTCAGATCGTCGCTCTGCGCAAAGCGGATAGCAGAAACTCGATATTTCAATCCGAAAATCCGGCTAGGTTACGTGAGTAGCCAAAAGGTGACCGAAAATCTACGGTTTACCACTTCATTATATATGATAAATATGTTCTGTATGTTTCTCATTAACACAAATAAGTAAAATAAAATATTATACTAGGAAAAAAAACACCTTTAGTGCGGAAAGGGTACGTGATCGGTGTAAACGCATCCTGTACCGACAGTGCCCGCTCCACGACCTCCGCCGATCAATATGCACCGGCGAGACATTTATTTCTTCCCCTAGATACAATAACTATTGGCTCCGAAACGTATATTCTTTGTAAAAAAAAAATGATGATACACTACTATATATGACCTTTTTATGTTAGCTTCTTCAGGGACTAAAATCTTATATTGCGATTGTTAAATATAATGTAGATTAGGGACATGTACACATGTATGTGTGTTTGAAAATATTTTATTTTCACAAACATGTAATACAACATTACAATGCTACAACATGTACATCCAATGTAATATTTCTTTTTTATACTATACTATAAAATAATATTGCAATGATTTATTAATTCATGCTATTATTGTAATTAGCATAAATAATTACTTCATTATATTTGCATCACTTACTGCCGATAACTTGCCAAACTATGTTACAATAGTTTGCAAATTTTTGTTTTCATTGTATATCTGCGACTTATGTAATTACATTTTACTAATCGCCATTTTCATACCTCTATAGAATAATTGCATTTTGAGATTTCATCAATTTGACAAATACACTTGAAATACGGTAGTAATTCAAAACTTTTTATTATATGTATAAATTTAATTGTAATGGCAGAAGCCATTACAATTAAATTTATACACTCAAAAACGATGCAAACACTAAACAACGACTATAGGAGAATCCATTTTCTTTTTTCCTTTTTAATTGAATCCGCCTCAAATATGATTGTTGATACGTTTCACCAAGATTGTTTTGGACAAATTTGATACAACAAAACATATGAATTTGCAATTTTCCATTATGTTTTGCAATATGTATGTATATATGGAATACATTTATCTTTACATTTGACTTTGACATGTTAATTGTCTTTATTTATTGTATTGACCATTGATGGTCTAATGGAGTCTTGAGACTCTAATTCCACACCTCATCTCAACTGTACGAGGCTTTAACAAAATTTGTATGATCTACATTTACGTGTGTATTTGTACGATCAAATAAGTTGAAAGTTAATCACTGATAAGGCACGTTTTTTGAATCTCTGTGCTTCTATTTCTATGTAATGTGTTACAAAGCAGAATAATGACGACCAAAATATAATTTCGCCCTGTGACTGATTTTTTAATTAGAACTATATCTAGAGCTAAAAATCAAGAAAAGTTTTATGAATCGTAATTTACAAATCGGAATTTAATGTTTCGTGCGCACGTGCTCTCTTGATTAAAATATTGCAATTTATGCAAAAAAATTATTGCTTGTGTTATAAAAATGCATTATTTGTTGTTATGTTAATTATGTTAACATATTAAGAAAATAATCAAATTATTCATTTGTATAAAATCGTAAATTAATCTGGGTTAATCAAATATAGCTCTCAGTTATTTCGTTGCGTTAAATTTAACTATATATATTTTGGTGAGTGTTTCGACCCCACAGGCCTTGAAGACTGCAGCAGTGGAATGCCCTTGCAAGGGTATCTCAATGTCGGACTTTAGGTGCCAGTCGTTGCCCTCTTACTCTCCCCAACCACAGTCCCCGCCTCCCGCCTCACCCCGACTTTATTCTTTTAAAGAATGCAACTGTGTAAATAAACAAAAGCGTAAAGCCTATAAACCTCATAGTTTTGTATCAACCACTTGTAACTAAGTATTGTTAATATAGTGAGTCATGAACACAGAGCATTATTTTTAGAGTATTATATTTAAAATCGCCCGATTTTCACATATTGTACATGACTAATAGGCTTATTTCTATCTTTAATGTTAATGTCTAAAATATTTTAAATATAATGCTTCAAAAAATAAATTTTAAAATACAAAAAAGTGTTTATCCATTCTAAGAAATTCCATTGACGCTGCTGAAACGATGGAAAACGCATCACGCCAGCAGGGGCGGGGCTAGTAGCGATCAGATAAAGTTGAAACTTCGGCTTGGCTGCTATCAGTGAGGTCAAATGATATTTATGACTTACCTATGACCTAGTGCTTTATGACCAGAAGACATCACCATGCTCACTATTTTGATCGCTTGAACGTTATTTTACTTTAAATTCAATTAATCCGTTATAAGAAATAAATTCTAAAATATAATATTAATCACGCAATAAAATTCTTTATTATAAAAGTAATTTAAAATTTTTAAATAACAAGATAAATAACTTTTTTGTTTAAAGATTTAAAGACATATTTAAGGTTTTTTTTAACTATTTTTTTTTGTCTCTTTTTTATCGTTACCATACGAGTTTGTAATTGATTTTAAACTAATTTTAAAAAGCCGTAAGCACAACAAACATTGAATATAGCTTAAAACTATAGATAAAATGCAATATTATCTTACTTTCATGTCTACGTATTATGTGTGTTTATCTAGCTGTGTATTTTTCTGTTTCTGTATGAAAATTGCAATTAAATTTGTACTTGACGAGCTAGAAAGAGACTTTTAACATTTCTTAGAATTAGATGAAAGTGTAATATTTCACTTTTTTAATGGACTAAATGTTATCAATACTCTCAGCCCAGGATGTGCAGTTTTAACAGCTGTGAAGGTCCTTAAACCTGGAAAACTTACCTTAACTAAACTTGGAGTCTTTGCACTAATCAAATCATTATTTTAATCTAAATAACTATGCAATGAAATTGAGATTTCGTTGTTTTAATTCTCTTGTCGTATGTTATTTTGTGAATACCCCTTAACTATTTGCAAGTCTTTGATGTTACTCCATAGCTGATGTGATCACTCGAAATTTAAAACTACTATAATAATAATAATAATATAATAATAATATATATATTTATTGTTTATTGATAAGTTTACAATTTCGTTTCCCCGCCTGCCGAACTAGGGCGAAACCTGTACTACGGCAGACGGTTCCCTTCTGTGACATATTTATGAGTTACATATATTATTTACTTGCTATACTTAATATAACTATACAAATTTAAAACTTAAAAAAACTTTATTAAGTTATACAAACCAAAAAGATTTTTTTTTGTACATGTGTCTGTGTCTGAATATGTATTTATTTTATTTTGTGCTACTAAGCTAATGTTTATTTAATATTATTTCTGTAGAATTATATATACTATTGATTATTAAGTTAAATTTATGATAAGACTACTTCTGCCTTCACAATTTTTTAAATCAAAATATATGAAAGACCTACTTAGATGTTATATTTATATTGATTTATTGGTAAGCAGGAGTTATGTTTGTTAGGGAGAAGGGAGTGTACAGGCAGGGGACGGGAGGCGGAGGCATTCAGCACGCGTCGAGGCCGCTGTCGTTGACACGTCCCGAGGACGCGCGCTCCAAGGTCGATCTGTCCAAAACTGCGAGGTTCCTTTTATACAGTTGGACATTTAACGCTTTTCGCGCCAAATCAATCGCTTAATTCAAGGAAATTAAATGAAATCAAACGGTGTTAAGTTAGCGCCAAGTAATTGATCTCCCTTACACAAAAAAAACATCTCTCAAGAAGGCATCAAGAATAGGCAGGCGCTCGATAAAAGTTGAATGAATTTCGATAAATGTCCTGTTTCTGGTTATCAACTGGAGAATTCCAAATAAGTATTCATATATTAATACAGTCTTGTTACTGCAAAAAATAGAAATGACGTTATCTATCTTCTTATCTAACTATCTAAAGATAGATAACATCGAAATAAATTTATGTATGGCCTATAGATATTTTTCCCGAATTTGGGTGCTTCGGCAGTGGGCTTTGAATAAGCGTGGTGTGTTAATGTCTATTCCTTTAGGAATGAAGAGGTCTTTTCTCAGTAGTTCCCACCACTGAGTACGGCCCTTTCATATGTATATGGACTGTGAGAAAAAAAAATAGTAAAATTCATCGTTTGTTAGTGCTTGGCCTTTTATTTAGCACAAGCAGCATTATGGGTAGACCCCTTACACCTTCAAGATACGGGCATCTTAAAGTTAAACTTAAATCATATATTATATCTTTATTATGATTTAGTCAAACGAATACATAATAATAAAACTCTTTTTTATCGAAACTGTGCAATTTCGGCCAACAAATTTTTCATCTTTTCTTTTCTTTATTATTACAGCTATTATTTTTAACAATGTTTTTTAGTTAATACTTATTTAATATTATCTAACAGTATAACAATCGAGACAAAAACTAGGGGACAGGGAAGGTACCATACTTATGTACTGACTATTAAATTGTTATCGTTATCGCTCATGACCTTAGGCGGAACACAACAATTAACAAACACGCACTTACAATAAGTACTAAGTTCCTTTTTTTATTTTGTACAAAATCACTCAAATTTATGTCGTACTACTTAAAACGAATACCAGTTTTATGTTTTACATTTACGTATAATCATACAAAATATTTCTTATATTTTTTTCAACAACCCATATATCTCCCACTAATGGGCATAAGCCTCTCCATTTCCTGATGAATGGACAATAACTCACCACGCTTGTCCAAGACACATTGACGAGATGTTATTTGTTCCGATGCGGTGATCAATCGCCACTGGGCCAATTACATCCTTAAACATATAAACATATAATATACATTCTAAAAATTAAATAGTATCGTGATTTTCGTGAAAACTTTCATGTTAACGGAAATTTCCAGAAAATGACCGAGGGGGTTGCAGTAGACTAATACCCCAACAGGCGTGAGGGTAGATGGGCTGGAACAAGGAGCGAAACGGTGCATCGAACGAAAGGGCAACTGCAGATAACGCAGGCAGGAGCCAGACAGTCAACGTCCCGATGCACTCCCGGGCGTTCCTCCTCCCCCTCGCGTCGCGCCTGTACTCCATCGGGAACCCGTATCCGGCTCGCCGCTCTGCGCTACGGTTTTTATATTGCTCCCTTCGACGGCCCGCTCTCGACGTTCGTTGATTCGATGAACTAATGAAAACGATTACCCAGTTGCATACTTGAGACAATGAGTCACATATTTTTTGCCTTATTTATACAATGTTACTTGAGATTACGAGTAAGCAACATCACATCTATTTAACTTATTAAAGTTTCAGATATATGTTATAACTGATTACTTTTACTTCGCTTTTTGTCTATGAACAAGGGAAATGTGAAATAATCAAAAATATTACTGAAAAAAAAAAACAATTGCTCGTTTTAATCTATTTTCACCTATTGACCCCGCTTCAACATACAATTTTATAGGTCATATATACACGACGAATTGAGTCCATCAGAGGCGCAGGGCCTATTTGAGAACCTATTTGAATTTATGGTAAACCTATTAAATTTTGAGCTTGATTTATTTTTTTTATTTAATTAAATTAATATTTTCCTTCTTAAATTAAGTTGATCTCTTTAATTATTTATAAAATAAATTACTTACCTATTACATTACTATCTATAATCATAGTCTTATATAATATATATATATATATATATATATATATATATATATATATAAGTGAAACTGAAACTAAGCGAAAACTAAATAGATATTAGAAGGATAAGCAGTAAGAAAATTGTACATCAACGGTTCAGGTTACACTACTTTTATCTGCGGCACCTAAAATATTATAAGATAAAATGTAATAAATAAGAAGTAATTATCAAGTACAGAGATGAGGCTGTCTGAAAGGCCGACATCGCATTAGCGATACTGCTGTCTTATATACATATATAGAATAGTCTATGGTACTGCGGATATCGCGGCAATGATCGCTTACCATAAGGTGATCGGATTATGGGTGATATATATATATATATATATATATATATATATATATATATGTATATATATATATACATATATATATATATATATATATATAGCATTGATTGCTTTCATCAGATGATACGCTTGCTCGGTTGCCTCCCTTTCCCATAAAAAAAGATAGTCATATATTGATCGCAGCGCATTCTTTCTTACCATCACCATCACCAAAGGCGCTACAGCTGCTGGTGGCCTTGGCCAATAACAAGTCTCCAGTCCCACTATTCCCCGCTCTTTCCCTCCAATCCGTCATGTAAAGAGTTTTAAGGTCTTTGTCGACTCCGTCTTACCACCTGAGTTTTGCCTTGCCTGGGTTCCTTCGGCTGTCTGGTTTTCCATCCAATAAACGTTTGGATACTCTGATTGCATTCATTCTTTCCACATGTTCTGCTCACAAGACATTAGGTACATGTGGTAGAGCTTCTGTTTATACCGAGTTGGCCATCTCTCATTTTCCAGCACTGCACCGAAAATGGAACTCTTACGTTTTTCTTACGAAATTGTGAAATATTATGTATTCATTAATTTATTTTAAAAACATTTCTATTTGCTAAAATGAGCAAGAAGTTTTTTGTCTGTCACGTCCAATTCCCACGAGGGTGAGAAGCGACGAACGGAGAGCCGTTTCGCTACGATGAACGTGAGAGGAATGATGGATGAGTGTGAAGGAAGCAAAGAAGATGTGTGTGATCGTAGCGGATCGAGATCTGTAGTCTCTGCTTAACCCAACAGGGAGACAGGCGTGACTATATGTATGTATGTATGTAACGACGACCAATTGGCTCAGTGGCGGGCCCACCGCCCGCGGAGTCAATGGTCGCGGTTTCGATCCTCACATCGGACTAAATATATGTATGGATTACAAATATTTATTCCGAGTCTGGTATCCCCACCGATCCGCATTGGACAAGCATGGTGGGTTTAACGTCCGTTCCTCCAGAATTTGAGATTCCAACATTTGTTCGCTAACAAATAGATAAACTTCACGTAATACAAAATCACTTTATTCGTCGAGCCGTCGGTTCGATCAACCTTCATTGCGACCTTAACTTGCCGAGCATCAAACATTTTAAAATACTTTCGAAAAACATTTCTAGAGATTTGAATTCCAGCCGAATACGCTGGAGGAATAATCGGTCAATTATTCGCCCGATGTAAACACGTCCCCGAAAAAACGACGCCCGCGTAACGTCTTACACGATCCGGACGACGAAACGGCGGAATTCGGACGATCCAACGACACCAACACTCACACTCTAGCCGAGCACGTAGAGTAGGGAACACTTTTACACCGGCAACTTACACGAAATTCTCTCACGTACACGGTCGGTTCTCACTTCTTATCTCACTCCCGATCTATCTAGTGGGCTTAGGGGACTAATAGGGACTATTCTTCTTCTATGTCATCATACTCTTGGCAGAGCAGTCATGGTCATTATTTATAGTTGTGGCCTGTTCAACCAGACGCTGACTTTCTTCCCTCATGGCAACCTTCTTCATGCATTCATGTAGGGGGCTATTGAGAGCGGTTTTCAATTAGTCCGTCCATTGCATTGTAAATCTGCCACGCCCTTCCACTTTTCCCTGTACAACCAGGCTCTCGATAGAGGTGTTAGTGTGATAGGGGCTGCTTAACATTAAGTTCTTGAAGAATGGAGACATTTGTTCTGAACTCGGTCCAAGAAATACCGAGCATTCTCCGCCAACACCACATTTCTAGGGTGTCTTCTCTCCTCTTTTTTTTTCTTCTCTCTGTCAGCTTGTCGCAGGGTCCACGTCTCCGCCGCATACAGAAATACAGGGAAAATAAGCGCCCTCACCAACCGCATTTTGGTGGCTTATTTGGTGGCTCTTTCAGATCCGTTTCAGCTTATACATGGCAGACCTAGCAATATCCATACGTCTTTTGATTTCGTCCGCGCATCTACCATTATGCTATATCAAAGCTCCAAGACAGACATACGAGGTGACGACTTCACAACCAGCAATCTGTGTTACTTCTCGTGAGTTATTATTGACATGGTGTATTATCATCTTCGTCTTTTAGCGGTTTATCTTGACGCCGAATTCTAGGCTGACATTCTCCATTTTTTGTAATAGGTCTTCCATTTGGCAAATAGGGCCTATAGTTACTTACAATTCACCCCTACACGTTTAATGTAGCGTCATGATGAAATTAAAATCAGCACACACACTAATTGCATAGACACAAGATGGATTTTGCGACTTGCGCAGATTCCCAAATACAATATATTTTACTTACCTACGGGCTCCGAGCCTGCGGGCCCAGTATTCGATAAATCTGTTAAAGCCACCAGCATTAACATCTTCGAATAAAGGTATGAAACATGTTGACTAGTAACATCACTAGTAATTTTATAAGGCGTGTAAAGTAATGCTTTCCGTTAAACACATCTTACGATAAATGTTTTGCTGCGGGCAACTACAGTAAGTATAATACAATGCTGATGATAATGATATTAAACGTATTAAAAAATTATCAACAGATGGACAGATTATAATACGCAAGACAGTCATTTACATGGGATGTATTAATTTTAATGAAGTGATGATAATAGTGATGATTATACTTTCGTGTATTTTTAATAAAATGATATTATAATTGCAAATGAATAAAAAAAATTTAGAGAATTAGCTTTCAGTAATTATAGGATCATCTTTTTCTTTCTATCTGTAATAAACACATAAGTAATTTATAGTTCGTTTCTGATCCCTCATTTAAATTGAAGATTATAGCTCTAATCCATTAAAAGCAGCAATAGCTTAGTTGAGAAGGCTCGGCCTTGTGATCTCCATGTCGCGAGAACTATTGATGTGAATCATATCCTAGCACAAATATTATAAGCTTAGTTGGAATGGTTAACAAAAGTTCTAGTAATATTAAAAACTTTGCTAGTCTTTCTTTAAAAAACCCATGTGCAGCGGTTGGATTGGGGATCGTAGTCTGCCTTAAAATAGACCGCTAGCTCTTTCTAATTCATCTGCTAGTGTAATAGCGATCCGAAATAAATAATGCTTTTTTAGAATAACAGCTAGGTATTCTCAAAAAACTCCGTATTTATTTCTGATAATTTAAATACTGATTTATTCACATTTAAAATTAATTAAAGAGTCTGAAGGCTTCATTTATTTTTACTTTTGATTATAAGTAACTTGATGGAACCTCTCGATCGACGAAGCAAGGACTCGCAAAGCGGTTGGCAGAAACTGAATGCGTGAAGCCGAAGATCGAATTACGAGGCGTATCTAGGGGGACATCTACGTATCTATCCAGTCAGTCAATATATATCCAGCAGTGGATAATCATAGGTTTTTGATGATAATTCTTTTGATTTTTATGTAATATTGTATGAATCCGTTCGTAACTTGGGAAACTCCTTCCCACGAGTTCTTTCAATAAGTGCCTTAGAGTTTATTTTACAGTATAAATAGCGTCAATCCTAAATATATTTATCATTATTTTTGAACAATGATTTATAAAACTAAAAAAAATGACTTTATTAATTTTGTAATTTTTTTTTGTTTTATAGACTGGAAATATATCTCACATCACATTCTTAATTTGTCCTGACTTTAATATTTTGACCTTTATTGTTTGGCTGTTAAGCTATCATGTAACGTGTACAATTTTAAATATTTTTTCCAGATAATATGCAATATTTAAAAGTTTGCTTAGAATACATGGCTTTCAGTAATTTACACAATAATAAATAGTATTATTATACATATAAAGTAAATTAAGTATGTGAAACTTGAGAGCCGGGCGCTTTGTCGTTGGGGCACGCGGAGCGTGGGGCGCTGCGATCGCGGAGGCTGTGCGGCGCGTGTCAAGGCCGCGTCCTCGACCGTGACCGCCGCGCTACTGCGCGCTACCCGCTCCCCTCCCCCCTCACTCCACTTCTTGAGCCTGACCGCCACCTACGAAGCTTCTCTACAAATAAAAGTATTTAGTTTAATATAAAATCTATTATTATATATTATTTTAAGTGTCGATATGTAAAAGCCTAATTGATACAGTGGCGAAGTTACCGTTTGCGGAGTCAATGGGCAAAGGTTTGAATCACACGAATATTCACGGAATAAACACACTCTTTTTAAAAAAAAACGGCGATTTTGATTTTTTACATTATTGGTAATAATTTACTTCTAAAGAGGTTTTAATAGCCAAACTATGTTATTAGCACTTAATAAAGAGTCTGGGTATGAAAAAAAATAATTCGAAACGAAACTTAATCCCTTGTTTAGTTTGTGACTTTTTACTTACTTTACGCGGGTTTGTTGTTAGAAGCTTATCAGGAAACTAAATCTAACTTCTTGTTATTTTAGTAGAACAATTTATGTTTGTCGCATATCCTGCCTTATTGTCCCTTAAAACTTTGGGACTATTCTAATGGCAGAAAAAGCAATAAGAGCTAGTAAAATCATAGCTCTGCTGGAAGAGGGATGTAGCCAGTATTACTTCCCACAGCGGTTAAACATGAGTCGTTCAACTGCCTAAAGAACCTGGTCTCGATACCAAGAGACATATTCCGTTCTGAGAAGGCAGAGTTCTGAGAGAAAACTTTGCACACAACCACGAGATGATCGCTTTTTAGTAACTCAGGCGCTGAAGAACCGCAAATGCAGTTACATAGACCTCAAAAGAAACCTCAAGAGGTACGAGAAGCACAAGTTAGACTATGGACTATAAGAAGGAGGCTTTTAGCTGCTGAAATACGCAGTCGACGATCAGTACGAGCCGTCAAGTTACTCCATGATCACCGGATTGCTCGAATAAAGTTCGCTAAAAATTGCCTATCTTGGACACTAGGTAACTGTTGTAGCGTATTCTTCTCCGATGAGGCTCCAATTTGTCTGCATGGTAAAGACCGACGTCGGTGAGTATTACGAAAACCAGGGCAACGCTCTGCTGACGTGTGTTTTGAAAAAATCACCTCTTATGGTGGAAGATCTGTGTTGTTTTGGGCGAGCGTAACTTCCAGCTACCGAGATAGTATTTATTTAAAATGGTTTAGTAAATGCGCAAAGCTATATAACAGGAATCCTTTGTCAAAATGCACAACCCGCACTGACTGTAATTGATGAAGATGCCATTTACATAGATGATAATGCTCGGGCCCACACTTCTTGCGACGTAGATGGTTATATGCAAGAGGTCGATATTCGTCGTTTGGACTGGCCAGCGTGGAACCCTCATCGTAGCGAGACGGCTCTCCATTAGTCGCTTTTCGCCCTCGTGAGAATCAGGACGTGACGGGTGGCGAACCGAGTCGCCGTCTTAGTGAATCCCACGAGCCGCAAGGGAGGATGGAGGTCAACCCCAGCATAGCCCTGCATGCTGAGGTTAGGCACCATAGTACCCGGGGGAGCCCGATCCCCGGACGGTTGGCACGCTTGTGACTATGCTCGCCCCTAGCCATGCATCCATAGGCACGGCAGACCGTAGATTGGCGGAGAGAAAGGGAAAGAATAGAGAAGAAAGGAAAGGGCAGGAAAGGAAATGCGGATTGGGGAGGGGTTACCAGACTCGGAATAAATATTTATAAATCCATATTTATCTTTATTCCGATGCCGGAATCGAACCTGCGACCATTGACTCCGTGGGCGGAGGGTCGCGCCACTGAGCCGATCGGTCGTCTAAAAATACTCGTGGCTTTAATTTCACTTTGCCCATAAAAATGTCCATTTTATATAGTAGAATTAAATTTATAGAATAATTATAAAAAACATACTAAAATTAATTATATACTAAAACTAAAGTGTTAAAAAAAATTAAAAAAAAGAAAATGACTTTAAGGTGCCCGTTTTATTTTGCAAAGGAGTTAATATGAATAGCTTACATGCATTTAGTCGGGTGTCCTGCCGTTCCAACTTGGATAAACCGAGCAGTGAAACATATGAGGTATGTGGGCAATGAAAAATTATATAATATGAAATTTAAATAACAGCGTAGAATGTACTATTTCTGAAGTATCGTTTAGTATGCTCAATATTTGTTACTATGATTACCAATATATAATAACATTGATTTTTTTGCAATTAATAATTGAAATCTAAAACCCTAGAGATACGTACTCGACATAGTACGTTATAGTATCACTACACTTTTTTATAATTGATGGATTAATTAAAAAAGTTTTATATAAATAAATGCAATGACCTGTCACTACAATATAATCGGAGCAATAAGATAATATAACTTTTTTTGGTCACATAATTACGTCTAAACAAAAAGTTTCGAAAGTAGAATTACAATTTATCAATGTATATACTTCTTCTTATAAGAGTGTCTCTCCGACTTGCGAAGGTTGGCAGCCAATTCAGCACAACTTTCCTCCTCCTTAGCGAGGTGCAGCAGTTATTACAATTTATCAATGTACCTAAATACAATTTATCACAAAAAAGCGAAAACGTAGTAAACCGCAAAATAAAAAAACTTACCACCGGAGCCAAACAATTTTTAGGATATCTGAAAAAATTATAACTGATGACTCAAAACAGTCAGTTTCCACGCTGGTTTACGCCGATATATTTTTGTATTAGGTGTATTTATAGTTTAGTTGTATAATTGTACAGGCAGTGAATGACTGATGTCAATCCCCTGTGCCTTGCTGATCTATTACATCTTTGTCCACCTTGAACACCTAAAATATTTTTTTTTTTATGGTATAGGAGGGCAAACGAGCAAGCGTGTCGCCTGATGGAAAGCAATCAACGCCGCCCATAGGAAACCCCGTCACCGCAGGAGTCGCGGATGCGAAAATATGCTAATTATTCAATTTGGTTATCAAATGTAGTTGAATTTTAGCAAAATCTAAACATTTCAATAAAAGGAGGAATCTTTACTGACGACGAAAAAACAGTATGCATAAAGAAGGAGACAGTACTAGCGTGTGGTATGACGCTAGTACTGTGTCCTTCTTAATGTATACTATTTTTTGTGTCCACTACAATATTTTTTCAGAAATACATATGTACATACGTATACAGCCAAATCGTACTAGATATTTTGTTTTTACTTAAGGTACTATTATGTTTTCCTTTGATTTCTTATTACACTTATATCTTTCTTTAGGAAAAGTAGAGTTAATGAGAAATAAGTTAGGTTTAGGTTTTAGTTTAATGATAATAACGGTAATAACAGATATCTTACAAAAAATATTCAGGGGAACTTAGAAAAAGTGTTTGTTTTACTTTTTCTCCGTCAGATTCAATACGAGTAGTAAATGTGATCTGTTAATTGAGGATCTTGGTAAACAGCAGTAAGGTCTCTATTGTAAGTGAAAAGATAATACCACATGGTTCAGTTCAGTTACGTAGACGCCTACGTTGAGATACACGTGTCGCAGCGCGGCCGTGACGTGCTGAAGGTCATGCGTCCCACTCCGTCCCGGTTCGACCCCGAAATACGAACATAGGCCGTCGAACTCAGGGAAAATCTTCCAGGGTCCTCGTCCTTGACCTTTACACGCGCAAGCGCTGTGCCTCTCACCCAGTACCCTGACCTTATTACAAATAGATCTTATGTATTTACTGCCTAATGTAAAAATATGTATTTGGTGTCAATGACTTCTACTGTAAGTAATGTGTTAACATTCCTAACAGATTGTAACTTTTTATTTTTGTTATAACATGTTACTGAGATATTTAGAGCATAATATCGATTATTAATTTTGTTTTGAAACGTAGTTTAGTTTAACAAATTATAAGTTGATTTTCCATTTCGCGCGTAGTGTACGTAATACAAATAACCCCAAAATAACATATAAATTTGAAATATGAGAAAAAACTTCTTACAAAGCCAAAAGATAAAAATCGCAAGAATTTACAATTAATATCGCAGTGACAAGTGGTCGCATAGTGAATAAAACAATATCAAATTGAAGTTGAAGAATCTGATTAAATGACCTGGCTTTTCATAATCCCGGAGAAAAGATTATTTCGAAAAGAGAGCTCGACGTGTAAGGCTGGGGCAAGATTAAGTAGTAAAATTTGCTGGGACCTAAGGATTGAAAATGTATGTACAGTCTAGCATACACAGTATCTATATGTACACTTTTTATGATTGTAAAAATTCAATATAAATGTAACATACGGAAAATTTACTTGCAAATGTAATGTAAAATTTAATATTATAAATAAAATAAATACAAAAAAAATGGTAGTAAAGAGTGCAAATTTATTTCTGAATGAGATCAATGTCAATTGCTAGAGAGAAATGGTACCAGGGATGAAAAATTTTTGCCCCTGAACGAATAAAAATCGTAGATCTAAGACTGCCCCAACGAGATAAAAAATGTTATAAGGTTCAAGTTATTTTGCTTATAATAAACGTGGTGAAATCAGGTCGTGAAAATTTCTTGGTCTTTATACACAGCCAAGAAGAATTTATCCATCTTATAATTTAAAAAGGCCTGGATTTTGTTATCATCATAAAATGTTATTTAAAAGCCCACCGATGGGCAATCTCTTCCAAATTTGTCTTCAAAATCTTTCCTCACTACCGTGTTCATATTTTATCTGAATCAAACAAGCCCAAGCAAGTCACTCTGAAAACCGATTTTGGACTAACAGGTCCTCTCTCTATCTCTATTTGGTAGGCGATGAGAGCTTCACCTCTTTTCTTACATCACTTAAACCTTTCTTCAATCATGTATCATTCCGCTAATCCTAAAATTAAAGACAGACAGCGTATATGTAGTTGTGGTAGACCCTGTTGGTGCAGATACACGAAGATGACGGTGATTACTTAACATCAAATAAATCACTTTCTGGTTTGCCTCCATTTCCTTTAAAAATATTGACTACGAAGAAAGAAGAGTGTTAAGTAACATACTTATATTTATCACTGAATAGTGATAAATATAAGTATGTTACTTAACACTTTTCTTTTTATAAACTATTTATAAAACATATCATGGCGCTTTCCAATCAAATTATTTGGAATAGGTAACGAAACGTTGACTTATGAAAAGTAATCAACGTCGCCCAAAGGCATCTGCATTACTAGATGCAAAAATACCGCTAAAGGGAAGGCTCCATTATGGTGCGGTTTTTGTGGAATGGGCTCCACAAAAAACGCACCGTAATGGATCATCATGAACAAATTTTTCTTTATGGCGAGTTTTGCAATAGTAGAATTCATGGGTAGAAATTGCAAGCCACTCGACATTGTAAATAGTCAAGAAAAAAAAGCTAATACTAAAAACAACATAATTTAATCAAGCCGATGTTTATTTCCTTTTAAGCAGTGTTTGCTTTTACTAGTTGTTTCACTTGTTCAATTTTCTATAGGGTAAAAGCCGGATAGTTGCCTCGGTTGGATAGTTGCCCCGGTTTTCAATACACTATGTTAGAAATATAAGTTGTGTTTGTGCTTTACTACAATAAGTAGTGACCCTCCCGAAGGCCTAAATGCCGCGTAAGCCATAAGAATAGGGGTAAGTGTTTTGTCCGTAGGAGCAAAAATCTTCCGCGGCGAAACTTTGACAGGCGTTATAATTATATTGGTAAGTAATTTCTATTGAATATTTTTATTACTGATCGTGGTTTTAGTCAACTTTTTGTTTCTTTCAATGCATTAGAGATTAAATTACATTGTTTATTATGTTTTATTGCTAAATATTTTTATTTATTTTAGAAATAAAAAATCCGCAAGTATCCGCACCAAAAAGGATAGTCGCCTTACTTACTTTCGCGGATAGTTGCCCCTAGAGTGAATAAAAATGTTTTAACTAGCAAGGATGGATTTTATTTTTTTGTTGTGTTTTCGAATTTACTGTGACTAACTTGTTGTAAATAAAATAAATATCCCCTTAACTGTTTTATATGTTTGTTCTGGGTAAGCAAAATGCCTCGCAAATATAAGCGAAAACCAGGTGTGGTGCCACTCAACATCAGCTGGCCAGAAAATAGCTTAGTACTTGCCTTCGAAAACATTCAAAAGATATTATAAGTCAAAAATACTAATTCAATAGTAAATACGACTAAAAAAGTTTCAATTGATAATTATTGCGTAGAATGTTTTGAGAATTACAATTTGACTAAATCAAAATCAAATTGGATTCAATGTGAGATGTGTCGGATGTGGTTACAATAAACATGTAGGTACAAATTTCAAAAACTATTGTATGAGATGTGGAAAAGTAGCAACCCTAGATTCTGGTAAAAATTAATGATAATACCAAAGTTGTATTTTTAAGATAAATTATTATTATATTTAAAATTGTACTTAATAAAAGATGTCGGTGAATTATAAAGACTGTTATATATAATAAATTTTTATCAATTAAATAAATAAAGATTATTTAATTGATAAAAATTTCTTTCTATCCAAAATAAAAATCATACCGGGATAATAACCTATCCCCGCACGAGGCAAGTATCCCCCGAAGCATTTTCCACGCCAGGCAACTATCCGCCATAGTAGGCAACTATCCCTTTTCTGAGAGGTGAAATAAAACACTATTTATTCAAAATCAGTGTTAATTATGCATACAAAAATAGGCTATTATAGAAGATAAAAGACCTATATTTTGAGATACATACTAAATAATTTTCAGCAAATTCATATTTTAAACGATAAAGCTTTTTCAAAAAGTGGGGCATCTATCCGGCGTTTCCCCTATGAGATTATTTCTCTTCTATGCCATTTGTATTTAAAATTTAAAACTAATTGTTGTTAAAGATATTTATTTAGTGAAAGCATTCCGTATTGTCTTTATATTTCTACATCTAGTAGATCATTTGTATCATTGTGACAAGAAATTGTAAAAACTATATAAAAAATCCTTATAAGCATTTTCTCGAGCTTTCCAGAACCAACTTTTCTCATTGCTAAAAGTTGCCAAACTATTTAATAGCTTATACAATAAAAGGTATACTTCGCTTTCGAATACGATGGTAAGAGTTCCGATTTAGAATTTAAATTATGTTTACCTATATGGAGAATAGCTTTGTCCTCGGATTTAAGTAGAAACAGAAAGCCTAGTAATTAATAATTATATTGTGCTGTACCTTAGTGTGTTATGATTATTTCAGAACCTCGTTATCGAAATGAACTGTGTCCTAAGGTCGAGTTCAAAGTCCTAGAGTCGAGTTTAAATAGAAATAGAGAAATGCACAGTGAAAATTGAAAAAAAAGAATCTTAAATGGATTCGTTTTCCGATTTTCATTGTGCATTTACCTGAATTCTCTATTTATCATAATGTATATGCTTATTATATCCATTGTCATAGCATAACAGTTTGTTCGATAATTCATCTCGCCAGACTATAAATGCTGCATGTTCACATGATTTTAGCAATAAGGACATTTGATAACCATGAAATCCACAGTCCACACAAACGCAATTTTTTTTTGATTTTTATCCACTTAAGTCTTATATTTTTCAACATAGCCTTCAAATTAAGTTTATTGTGACATCATCTTAAGAGAATATGCACTTTTAAGCCGTCGGTACTGTTTGTTTTAACAATATTTTGGTCGTCAAAGCATCTATAAGAACGTTTACTCTTATTAATAGCTGCAACGTTACAAATAAAATGTAATAACGTTGGTAAACAAAATATTAGGATTTCACCATTTTCCGCTTTAAAACTTTATAAAAAATTGTACCATTGTTGCACATTTAATAGGAACTACCTCATACCGTAAACAACTTTCAGTCTGAAAGGGTAGAAGTAGTGTTATGATGTAGATGTATAAAAAGTGTTGGCGTTGCAGTATGGAAAGCATGCAGCCGGGTCGGCGTCAAGGGGCGTGCGTGGGTGGCTTCCAGGGGTGAGGCTAGACGGCGAATGAACTACAGAAAGGGTTAATGCTCGCTTCCCCTGCATCACCGCCTGCGCTCGCTCACCTACAGTTTTTGCCACTAAACACTTGCATTTGCCTTTATACTAATTTCAATGTGACAACTTAAAGCATCTTCTGGTGGGTAATGGTAAAAAATAATAGCTCAGCAGATAATTTTCGAAATTCACTAATAGCAACCGATATATTTATTATCTGTATAGGAATAAAAACGCAACGTGACCTCCGTTATCAATAATATATATTCAAAAAACTTCAACAAATAAGTTCTATTAGTTATATATCAAAAGACATATAGTTTATATACAGATTTAATTTGTTTGTTGTGTTTTTTATTGTACATCAGAAAGTAATATAAAAAGGAACAAAAAAAGTATAAAAGGAGGACTTATCCCAAAGTCCCCTTCAACCTTATAATTAACATAGAAAACAATAAACCAATGTGCTTGGGCATGTACTGCCTTAAAGCAAAATTTAATGATTAAAGCATGATATTTAATCAAGTGTAGAAAGTAAAGGAGAATAAAATTTGAATTAAAATAAAAACGATTAATAATTACTTAATAAAAGTATAAAGTTACATAAAGACACACTAAAAGATATATGATCAAACGAACATCACAAATTATAAAGAAAACGTGTCCTTGCAATTACTAAAATTTACACAGGGAAGAAACCGTGTCCTTGTTTATACAAGCGACATTAATTTTTGGCACACTTTTCACCGTTTATTGAACCATTTCTCCTTACTTTTCTCACGCCATATAATTTTATCACTGAGTGAACCATCTCGAATGGCCAAATCCGTCGCCTTATATAGGTCTCCTCTCATGTGTCTGCGAGGCGCATGGAAAATATATATCTGAACCTTTCATGGGCTCTTAGCTTTACCCTTATTTCCTTATATGTCAAATTATGGAGTTCAAAATGTTCTATCGACACATTACAATCATATGTGGCATATTTCAATAAAAAGTTATAAACATTTTTCAAGAATAATTAATAACACAATACACAATAATTGACCATATATATTGACATATTTCTTATAACAAACAATTAAGTTTCTATACAGAACTTATATAAAGGGCTTCAACATATAACAATTACAGATACATCCGTAATCGATATATATGAAAAATTTAAATATTGGACTTTCTCACATGTTAAAAATTTGTGCGTAATTGATCTTAATTAGAAGAGATTAAACCGTGTGATAAGGAGGTAATAACAAAAAGGAACAGAACACGAAAAACAAAGGAAAGGAAATTTCTTCTTAGTTGGGTTATACCTTTATTTCTACATTCTTAGACGGGTTATATCCTTATATACTTTTTTAATTAAAGCACACATTTGCCTTATTTATACACCTATCCCCCGATTTACACGGTACTTGTTTTACACGTTTTCGCTTTTACACGGTTTTCCAAATAAGTTTTTTTTTTGTTTTTATCGCACTCTACTAAATGCTACTGTGTTTGAACACGTGCGCTGTGTACACATCTCACGGGGAATCCCGAGCTTATGTGCTGACTTGCTGCACATGCACACTGTGTCTGTATTTCTTCGCATAAAATTAAAGTTTTATCTACGGAAAATTGTATTTGAGTGAAAGTTTCACAGTTTCAGAAAGATTTAATTTTCCATATTCGTAAATTACAAGTGAGTGCATAATTTAGATTATTATAAATTAACATAAATTAAAAAAAATTATAGGCTTATAATGTCGAAAGAAGTTAAAAGAAAAGTTATTTCTTTAGAAACTAAAATCGAAATTTTGGATCGCTTACGAAAGGAAGATAGAGTAGTAGATGTTGCAAAATCATATAGCATGAACGAAGCTACAATAAGAACTATTAGAACAAATGAAAACACAATTAGAAAGAGTGTTGCAGCTGGCAATACCACGAGTATGGGCACAACATCATACACCAGAAATATCGCAATGGAAAAAATGGAGAAAGCGTTAATGCTTTGGATAGAAGATCAAACACAAAAAAGAGTACCCATTGATACGGCCGCTATAACAAATAAAGCAGTACGAATTTACGAAAAAATTGTAGAGCAATTACCATCTTCTTCTTCAACTGAAAAGAAGCCAAATTTTTTGGCAAGTCATGGCTGGTTTGAAAGATTTAAAATAAGACATTCTTTACACAGCTTAAAATTAAAAGGTGAACTGGCTTCTGGCGACGTAGATGCAGCCCAAGAATATCCAGCAAATTTTGCAGAAATTATTAACGACAATTCATACACCCCTGATCAGGTTTTCAATGCTGATGAGTCAGGGTTATTCTGGAAAAAATGCCTGAAAGGACTTATGTCTCAAAATTTTATAAATCGGCTAGTGGTCATAAAGCAGCAAAAGATCGCATAACAATTCTTTTCTGTAGCAATGCTTCAGGAGATTATATTATGAAACCATTAGTGATTAACAAATCAAAAATGCCCCGTGCCTTTAAAGGAGTAAACATCAATAATCTTCCCGTTTATTGGAGGGCTAATAAGAAAGCGTGGGTTACTGCTGCAATGTTTACTGAATGGTTTCATGAATGTTTTATCCCAGATGCCAAAAAATATTTAAGTTCAAAGGGATTGCCTTTTAAAGTGCTTTTGTTAATTGACAATGCGCCGGGTCACCCACAAGATCTAGAATATGAGAACGTTGAAGTAAAATTTTTACCAAAAAATACAACTTCATTATTACAACCATTGGACCAAGGCATAATTTCTACTTTTAAAGCTTTGTACATAAAACGAGCCTTTACATATATTTTGGAACAAATGGAGAACAATGAATCTTTAACAGTTATTAGTGCTTGGAAAAATTTTACAATATTAGACTGTGTGAAGCATATCGCCTTATCATACACTGCGATTAAGCAAACAACGCTCAATAGCTGTTGGAAAAAATTGTGGCCAAATGTAGTCAAAAATGAACATTCCATTTCAACGTTAAATGATGAATATTCGCAGATAGTACAGATGGCGCATTCATTGGGCGGAGAAGGTTTTGATGATTTTACTGATGATGATATCGCAGAGTTAATGGCTGATAAAGAACTAAGTGAGGATGATTTAGTTAACTTAGTTTGCGAAAGTGAGTCTGACAAATCTGATGAAGAGGAATTAGTACCAGTAACATTCACTGCTAAAGTCATCCGCGAAGGACTCGCATTGGGAAGAAAGCTGGGTAATCATTTTATACAAAATGACACAAACGTTGAAAGGGCTTTACGATTCCAACGTGACATAAATCGCTGCTTGGCTCAATATGAAGAAGTTTACAAAGATCTTACAAAAAATTCGAAGCAATTGTTAATAACCGATTTTATTACCACCTCTCAGAATGTAAATATTTCTGCTTCAAACATCGAATCGGCACAAATAACTTCGAGTGATGAAAGTGAATTCCAACCTTCGATTCCGAAAAAAAGAATGAGAGTAATTTCTGATAGTGATGAAGGATAATAAAACACCTTTGGTTTTATTTTTTGTTCTTCTGTTTAATGTATTGTAATTAAATAAAAAAACAGTGTTTCCGTAATATATTACATATTTTAACCTGTCAATGCATTTTATTTTTATTTCTGTGTACACCTAAAAATATTGAAAAAAATCACAACTGTTAAATAGCAAAATTATGCATTTTCTGCAAGCTTTTCGATTTACACGGTTTTGACTTGAAAATTTTTAATTTTCGATTTACACGTTTTTCTCAGGAACGTATCTACCGTGTAAATCGGGGAATAGATGTATATCAAAACTTTACAATATTTTATAGACATAACATCAGTTTTACGTATTAAAAAACACATATCCTTTCAGTAGGCTTTTAATTACAATTTATCTATATGATATTTTTAAGTACTAGGAGTACCAGGACATCATTCATATTTTGCAACATTACTATTTAAATATTTCAGGCGTTATTATAATTTGTTTTTAACAATATAATATGATAATATTTTTCTTAAAATAAAGTATGTAAAATATTTATATAAAGATTCAATTATAATTTGAAATTTGTATAACTAAAATCTGTAACAAAAATGTAACACAACAAATATTTTTTTCAAATTATAAAACATAAAATGACAAATTTGTTTGTCAAAATGTAAGTAGTATGTGTAAATTATTGTTTAATCTACAATTAAAAATCTTCTTTTGGTAGAAAAAGCAAATAATCTTTATCAAAATAAAATAATTTAAATTGCGTGCGTCGCTAACAAATATTGAATATTATCCTTAGATGAAATAACCACTAACCCAATACAAAACTTAATTATATCGATAAAATTGCAAATCAATGCTAATAATAACTGTCAACACGACATAACCCACGGTGACAATAAATTGTCACATGTAATCAAATTAATTGAAACACCTATTAATTTAAATGAACGAATGAATGAATAGCCGCAGTGAATATGATTTAAATATAGAAATCATTTCCACACCTATTACGATAACAATAACTGTCACAGGTAATAAACTCATTGATCCTCGGTGAAATAACAGTGACAAAAAATTAATATCATATAATGATTTTAAAGTAGCAATCGTTTCTATGTCTAGTATGCAAAAAGAAGCATAATTTTTTTTCTCATTATATTATATTTGCCACCATTAGTAAACGAGCTTTAGCCTGAACAAATTTTGTTACTAAAATGCTTTTTTCGTTTGAAATTAACTGATATTAAAATAATGATCTAAATAAAATAAAGTGACTTTTATGTAATTGTCTAATAATAAATAACAATAGATCTTTTGATAGGATTCAGTAGGTATTATTGTAGACATCACACGGTTATTGCTGCATTATCTACATTTTATAAAAATACAGTGAGCGTTGTAAATGACTTAATTAAATCTAGTACCATACATTTAAACACTCACTTCATACAAACATAAACACAATATTCAAACAAAACAAATTTATTATTCTATATAGGGCCACATATGCTTAAATTTATATTAGTGCGCTATAAGTTTAAAATAAGATTACATACATTACGAAATTACGGCGTGATGGCGCTGTGCTCTTCACGGATGCAGGCGCGCGTACGCCCCAAATACGAGCGAAGAGCTAGAATGAGTGTAATTCACAATGACGGTTGTGGGTTTAATTCCAAACGGAATTTGCACGTTGCCGTTGCGTATTTGCCGGCCGGTAAGAATATTCCAAATCGGATCATTTGTATTGTTATTTTTATTATCGTCGATTATAGAAACGAATCCTCAAGATTATATTTTACTTGTGATTTTAACCTCCCTTGTGTAGAATGGACTTCTGGATTCTGGATCTGAACTGATGAACAATTTTAATCAAAAAAGGTTCATCCGTTAAGATTTAAAATTCACCAAATCATTCTATTAACAAACATCAAATTACTATGGATAACATCAGTACAACAATATTCAGAATACGATATGTCCAATGTCCAATTACGCAAACATAAATAATACATTTGTGGAAATTCTAACTTTGACGAGATTAATAAAGAGTTACAAAAAATAGACTAGGAGATTATGGTAAAAAAATAATATCAAAAACATAATCGGAGATTTTTACTTACATCTATATTCTCCCATTGAAAATTTGTACCATTAATTAATGTCAAGAATTTCGTTATTTTCTTTTCTTTTCTTTGATGGCAATTAGTTCTATTATGTGTCAAGTTACATGCGATAACATCAAATCTCTTCAAATATATAAAGTTAACTTATCACTTTGTCTTGATAAAATGGCGGTTATGATTTTTTCAATCAACTTGTCACGATACACGTATTTTATTCATAACACTTTACTTATACGCCTTAATCGTATACTATATTATAAAATACACCACCACAATTAAAGAATATAATTGATTATAATATAAGATTATGAAAATGATATAAAAACACAACGACAATGATGTAAGTTGGCGGGAAAAGTCCGATTTCCGTAATTATCCTATCCTATTATTATATAGTAAAGCGTTAAATAATTTAATAAAAGAAAAGGCTAAAGTGCATAAACAGTAGAAAAAGTATAGGAATCCTCTCGATTATGCTTCGTTTCCTACTACGATCTTGTAGAATTTAAATGAATTTAAATTTATGGCAGTTATGTAATTAAAGATGAGTATGTATATAAAACACGGTGAACGTATTTTTCTTCATTATCTATTAAAGGATAATATATTTTAAAATTTAAATTCGTTTTTGTTGCTTACTTTTTATTTAAATATAAAGAAAAGTAATCGATTAATAAACTTCCGTAATTCTAAAATCAATGTCAATACTTTGCTTAGTGTAAATGAATTTAGGAGAATTGTGCATGTTTTCTTAATTTTTTAAATCTAATTTACGACTTTATAATATTAACAGAATGATTGAAATTATTTAAATATCTTATACAGTTATCTGGAAATAATAATAAACATACCCAAAAAGATAGATTTCACATTTTAAATTCAGAGATATACAAATGATTAAGTATGAAATACCTTTTTACATCAATCCGATTATGGATATATCTTACCAAAAAGAATACAATGTCTTCTATAAATCTATCCCACCTTATTTGCATTGATATAATATTACTAGCAAACGAAAAAGATAGACATTCTTAAATCAATATTGATACTATTTTTTTTTGCATTTAGACAACAAAAAATATACAAAATAATTACAATTACATATTCGCTTTAAATATTTTGCAGATACATACATTACCTCCATAAGATTGCTGTACAAAAACGCCATTTAAATTATTTGCAAGTAGTAAATTATGTTAAATAATCAAGCAATATATGTAATGACTATATATGCGACTCGGCAAACGTAGTGTGGGACGCCCTTCCGCTAGATGGAGCGACGATCTGCGCAAGGCGGCTGGCAGAGACTGGATGCGTGTAGCCGAAGATCGGGCTAGGTGGCGCGCCTTGGGTGAGGCCTATGTCCAGCAGTAGACTGCCGCGGGCTGATATTGATTGATATATATGTAATGAAATAAAAAACTATTATCCAATTTCATCCCAATTTTTTTAAATGGCCTTTACATCCCAAAACCAGCTGAATCAATTAGTGCGTATGATGCGTAGTGATCGAATCCATAAATCTCAATTTATAAAATATACACAGAATGTCAATACATTTGATTGTATTAATTACATCTCTAAAATCAATGATCTCTGAAGTCTCAAATAAAAATATTTGATGTCTGTGGTGTAAGTACTACACTGCATCTGTCAAGCACGGCTGTCAATATAAAAGTTTATGAGATTTTCATAGTTTTAGTTGTATATGTTTGTACTCAAGATTATATAAACTATGCCGAAAAATAAAGGAAAAGGAGGTAAAAACAGAAGGAGGGGAAAAAACGAAAATGAAACAGAAAAACGAGAATTGGTCTTCAAAGAAGACGGTCAAGAGTACGCCCAAGTCACAAAGATGCTCGGTAATGGCCGCTTGGAGGCCATGTGCTTTGATGGCATAAAACGTTTATGTCATATTCGAGGGAAACTAAGGAAAAAAGTTTGGATAAATCAAGGAGACATTATATTAATTGGCCTACGAGATTATCAAGATGCTAAGGCAGATGTCATTCTTAAATACACTCCCGACGAGGCTAGGAATCTGAAAACGTATGGCGAATTTCCTGAAACAGTACGCATCAACGAGGCTGTTGTCTATGCTGTGGATGGTTTGGATGAGGACATTGAGTTCGGAGATGAAGTTAGCTCAGAAGATGAAGCTGATGCGGTAGATGCTATTTAAAACCATAATATATGAATAACATCTACAGTAAGTCTGTAAATTTTATGTCTGTTACAAAATAAAAAGATTTTCGTACTCGTAAAAGTTTGTTCTCAAAAATTATTGCTTTCTTTTTTTAAAAATTCAGTATTGTTTCATACTAAATTGGTTCATAAAACATTTTTAGAATTATCATTCACAAGAAACCCATTGTTCATTAGCAATAGCTACTACATTACAAATATGTACCTACAAAATAAAATATGTTCACAACATTCCTTGAGTTTTTTATAGCACATCTATCAGGAATATTTATTTTAAGGAATGTATATAAATTAAATTATGCTAAACCCATGTTATTGTTTTATTTTATAGAAGTGTAAATAACAAGTCATATTTATAATAGGTTTTTTGTTAAAATCCTATTTATGTACTTATTTATAAAAAGAAAGTCTAATAGTTGTCTACAGGTTATGAAATTGGAGTGTGTAACTTGCATCAATAAGAAACATTAATGCTATTTCACTTTTAATCACTCGGATATAGTGACAAAACATTTTCATTATTCAATAATTCTTAGTATTCATTATATATTGAATTAAACAGGGGCATAACCAGTTGATTTGTGTAAAGTTAGTTATCTTGCTAAAATAAGTATTATCTAAACTTTCAATCATGATTAACATCCTGCAGCAGTTCACTGCTGAACATAGGTTTCTCACAAAAAGTGTCACCTGGTATAATCTTCAGCTTCAAACATCCAGTCTCTGCCAGTTGCCCTGCACAAATCACATATCTAGCTAGGGGAGTACCCCCACTAAATTTGCTAAGTTGCAGTTTTCACTTCAACAGTTGTAGGATCTTTGACAAATGTGACCAGCCCATTGCCGCTTCATTTTACAGTCACAATAATAGGGGTTCTCTGATGAATTTCTTCATTCCGAATCACATCCACCAGAGAAACTGAGCGACTCTAAGCTTGTAGAGCAGATGAACCATAAATGTCCATGTTTCGGCACCTGATGAGAGTATAGGTAAGACACACTGGTCGAAGACTTTTGTCTTCAGGCTCCAAGGCATGAGTGACAACTTGACAGAGCTTTCTAAATACTACCCAGCCTGGTTTAATCCTTCTATTAGCTTCTTTCTCTAAATTTCAATAGTAATTTAAATTAAGACTGACTGTGTTGTTGACTGAAAATATTAACATCAGCATTATTTTGCTAATAAGATTAGTCAGCTATAAAGATAGGTAGAATATGAAAAGAGAAAATGTCCTACAAATTCTCCTGATTAGTGTGGTAATTTTATGACACAATTTCTATAATTTGGTATACAAACAAGATATGTTTTAAACTATATTTTGTTGAATAAAAGATACTTTTATAATAAAGAGCAAGACGATAAATATTTTTACACTAAACCTTTATAAGATGAAGCTGACTACAAAAACTTCTTAGATGTATACTTAATCTTCTATTATAGTCTTACACTTAAGAAATTAAATGAAATTTTCTTAGTATTTTTCCTATTGACTAGAAATGAGTTTAGTATTGTGATTGTATAATTATCAACCTGTACCAGTTCACTACTAGACTTAAAACCTCCCTCAAGTTATATCACCTGGCTCAACCACCCAACTACATGCATATGGCCATCCCTCACTGTATTTGCCAAGATATGGTCTTCACTCGTATTTGTTTCTTCGTCAATCTAATATTTTAATATAAATCTTCATTAATCTACAATGTAATATAAAGTACAATCTAAAATTCTCAATAGCCACTAACATAAGATATATTTAAAGGTGTACAAGCATTTGCGTTAATAAAAATAAATGAATAATATATATATATATATATGTATGTATATATATATATATATATATATATATATATATGTATATATATATATATATATGTATATATATATATATATGTATGTATATATATATATATAGTGTGACGGGCTGATTTCCGCAACTCTCCGCACTCCGCAACTCGCCTATTTTGTGTGCTGTCAGAATAGATCCTCAAAGAACTGCAGCCTCTTCGGTCTACCTAAAGCATCTTCAAGGGACCCAGGTGCACCCAGGTGTCTGGCCCAGTAGTTGGCTACTCATCTGCATTGAAGCATGATGTGAGCAACCATGCAGGTGCTGCATAGTGGACTATCTGTAACACCTAACACAAATAGATGTTTATTAAATGGACTATGTCCAGTTGTTGCGCCTTCCCAAGTTGAAAGAGTTTTCTTGCGAGGCCATGATTGATTGTAGGCATAGCCTCTTTGGACTGACGACAACCGGTGCTGTTGGTACAGTTGTTATTGAAGCTTTTGTTCCTATGTTTTTTATCAGGTTTAAGAGGCCATCAAAGGTCAATGGTATTATTGGTTCCGGTCCAAAAGCTGCTGTTGATGATGTTCATCTACAGCATCATTGCCTCTTGACCCACTATGCCCCATTATCCATTGTAATGTAATGTTGTTGTGTCTACATGCTTCTGTGAGCAGTTCATGGCAATTAAAAATACCGGAACGTATCTTTTTGCTATTTAGAGCCATCAATACCGCCTGGCTGTCCGTGAATATCCTGATGGATTGTAATATATATGTAATAATCGATATCTCGTAAAGTATCGATTAAACATTTATAAGTTTATGCTCGTTCAAAGGTGACATTTCACAAAAAAAAAATTTTTTGCTGTTTTTTATTTGTTCCATTCAGTTGTGAGTTACAGGGTATTAACAATGACAGGCAACAAAGAGAAAATTCGGTACATTTTACACTTTTTCCTTGATAAAGGCGAAAATACAAGCCTGGTCGTTGAAATTGTGAATGGTGTTTATGGTGCTGATACTGTAACAGCTAATTACGTAAAATTTTGGTTATGTCGATTCCGTTCAAGCATTTTTGATGTTAAAGATGCACCTCGCACAGGCAGGCCCGTCGTCGAAAATGACAATAAAATCACAGAAATAATTGAAGTTAACCGGCATGTTAGTCGTAGCATGGCCCAGGAGCTATGGACGGTCGTAAAACATTTGCGAAAAGCTATATTCGAAAAGAAGCTCGATTTGTGAGTGCCACACCAATTAACACCAAGAAACATGATGAACCGAATTTCCATCTGTGAAGCCTTGGCCAAACGGAATGAACTCGATGTTTGAACAATTATGTTCTATGATGAAAGGAAACATATCTGGCGCATGATCGCGACTGACGGACGTACAGTTGGTGCAGTTTTCAAAGTTTTTTCCGTCGATAAATGCACGCCAAAAACAGAAACCTTTATTAAATTAATCTTTAATATCAAATGATTGATATCAAATATAAGGCAAAAGAAGTTTTTTGTACTCTTTTACCTGATATTTGAAATTTAATTAATGTACTTGTCCTATAATATTATTTTTTTTCTTTAAGATTTTCAGTATTTTGTTTTCTTTAAGATTAGTTTTGCGGCCTACCTAATCTACAGTCTTCATGCTTTTGGCCCACCAGTAACTTTGAGTTTAACATGGCTGATTTATATGTAATAACATCTAAAAATAAAAACCATACTTCTCTTCTTCGTAAAATTTATTGAATTTTATTAATAAGCTCCTACGGCACCGAAACATGGACGTTGACAGTCCGTCTGCTTCATAAGCTCAGAGAGCTATGTTCGGAAGATTTCTCTGGTAAATATGATTCGGAATGAACAAATCCCCTCGGAGAACTAAAGTCACCGACATAGCCTTTCGAATTAGCAATCTAAAGTGGCAATGGACTGGTCACGTTTGTCGGAGATCCGACAATCGTTTGAGCAAACGAGTGCTGGAGTGGAGACCGCGTCTCGGTAAACGTAGTGTGGGACGCCCCCCGGCTAGATGGTGCGACGATCTACGCAGGGCGGCTGGCAGAAACTGGATGCGTGTTGCCGAAGATCGGGCTAGGTGGCGTTCCATGGGGGAGGTCTATGTCCAGCAGTAGACTGCCGCAGGCTATTGATGAATAAGCTACGTAGTTTCTTTTTATTATTTAATAAAATATACCTTATTCTACCTTCAGACACCTATACCAAAACGATTTTTTTTCATTTAAAAGCCAGCACTAAAAATATATTACATTTATATACATATATATAGTTAGAGTTAATAGAAGCGTATTAAACGCGTCTGGATACAATTCAAAACAACAATCTAGGTATATAATATAAAAAAAAAATTGTTATTAATGATTTCTGATTGTGGCTAAATTCTTGGTTACGATTGGTCACTTGTTTACGTTTAGAGTTTTCTGATTTTTTTTAGTCTATTGTATAACTACATAAAATTATTTTCTGAATGTTGTCGATATGTAAGATATCGCCATATTGAATTCTGTTGTGCTTCGGTAGAAAACATTGTGAGCACGTGGATTGTTGGATTTCTTCTATTCGGAAAAATTTGATAGTAGCGTATATCAAATAGGACAGGCTATATTTGTTTTTATTATATTATTAAAAAGTGCAAAATTTTTAATTTTAATACAAACGTAAGTATTCAATTATCATATTTGCCGGCGATTTATTTTAGATTTGAATCACGGGATTGGCTCTACGTTCGCTTCATTCCGTATGGCTCTTTGAATAATATCTAAATAAACAACATCTATTACTAAAGTTTTGATTAGTTTATCAACATTTCTCCCAGAATTGACGTAAACTAAATTGCGTAACTCTTCATTTTATAATTTTTGTGTATGCTTACGTGTTGCTTGTGAAGGTTTGAATGCTCGTGACCCTCTCCGGACAACATATTACGTAGACATTTAAACAGACTAAAAGCACATGGTCGTATTAAACTTATTGCGGCTGAGAAAGTACTGTATACGTGTCAAGCGGTGATTGTTATTAAAGTATTAAATTATATTGTTATGCTTGTGATCTATCTACATACAATCCACATAAAAATGTTGCACTGTAAATTAACTAACGTAGGTATATTATTTTTATTTTAGTCTACTGTTTAATCAATTCTACTATAAATTTCTTATAAAAATATTTTAGCTTTAGAAGTCTATTTTTGTCTGAAGTATTGGTATTAACCTATTTCTAGTGTAAAAAATAACATGCGATTATTTGTGGTTAACATGGTACATTTTGTATGGTGCTTCTTTAATAATGTTAAGTAGTATATATCTCAACATATGTTATCCCATTTATTAATTTATTTTATTATAGGTATTTTGTTAGAAAATTATCATTTTACCTAACCTCAATTAGGTGTTAACTTATTATTATTGATTTATTTAATATTTATATATATATATATTAATTTTTAAGAGAGTGTAACATATATACACTTTAGGTTATAGTCACATGCTACAGTATTATTAAGCAGTAAATTTTGAAATCACTTTTATTTTTAGGTTATTGGTAAAAGTGGCTCAACAGAATGGCACCTTGTCGTCAGCTGCTTATGTGGTCAGTACCATCAATAGCAGTCATAATAGGAATTTTTTGGTTCAAAAAGAAGAGGGAATATGCAAAATCTGACCCTGGTGGAAGAGAAAAACTAAAAAGTTTAAAAGAAGAATTAGCAGAGGCCTTAAATTCTCAAGCTGAAATTATTAAAACATCTCCTCTCGGTAAAACTGAGTGTTCCATTATTAAATCTGCCCCAATTAATATTATTTGTAAAGGCAGTGGATCCCAAAGGTCTTCCCCTTTAGATTTGACTGATGAAGAAATTGATTTAGAAATAGACAAGATTATAAGAAAAAAATCTCTAGAGAAAGAAAAAAAAATATCCAGTTGTGGAGAAAACAATACTTTAAATTTCAGTTCATACCACTCTCCAGTTCAGAAAGATTTACCAGTTGAAGAACCAAAGCCTAATTTGTTTCATCCACTTAAAACTGAAATGGCTTGCAATAAATATGATAACACATATGACCTACAAACAAATATTACTAGTGGATTTACAGTATTAAAACAAAATAGTGTTGATGAATCTGATACAAAATGTTCGCAGCAAGATAGTACAAAATATGATAATGCTGTATCTGAAGATAACATTACTGAACAGAGTACTGTTACAGATACTAAGGACCTAAATGTTCATAATGATAACAGAAATTTAGGTGATGAACCTAGAGATAATAATGAAAGCAACAATATATATCCTACTTCACAGAATAGAAGGATTTCAGAGCGTGACTCTGCTAACCATAGTCCTGTAGATCCCATGTTAGCTAGTCCTTCAATGTGTCATTTTTCTGATAATCACAGTGAGGTATAAGCAACATCTATAATGTTAATTTGTTGATAAACAAATATTTTATTTCCCACTAATATGTTGTTTTTCCTTATTTTAGGGCTCAAGTGATAGTGGTAAAGGATGTTCAGAAGCAGCTAGTCCACCTCCTGCTAATTTAAATATGGTTCCTTCTGAAGGTGGTCTAAGAATACATCAATTTATTATACCTCAGCATCTAGTTGGTCTTTTAATAGGTAAACATGGTTCGTTTGTAAATCAAATTAAAGCCAAGACTGGTGCAAGTGTTTATGTTAGGAGACACCCTGAATCGGTCAAACAGAAAATCTGTGCAGTTGAAGGTACATTTAAAATTCTTTATATTTATTTCATTATTTTTTTTTGCTTTTTCCTAATAACTAATATCTTCATTTAATCATATTCGACAGGAATCCAAACTGAAATTGAAGCGGCTTTAGATATGATAAAAGATAAATTCCCTGAAAAGAGATTTCCCAACTTTTCCATTCAAGAAATTAGCGCAGAACTTTATCAAAAATTAGCTCCATTAGTACCGGAATTTCTTCAAGTAAGTTCTAAATTAGAAATACAACTCAATACAAAATTTTTCATAGAAGTGATAAGCAAACCAAATTATTGGAGAATATTTTGCATAAGGTACATGTTTCCATTCATAAAATAGCGTATTATTCTGTCATCTGACAGCAGTGCTCATTTAAACCGTAAAATATTCTTTTTTTTTTCCCTATGTTTCCTGTTTGAAAAAAGATTTAATTGCAGCACAAGAAAGAATAGTAGCGTTTTATTTAATACCATGAACAATTCAAAAACTCATTCATCTAGAAATGCAGTATCTGTAATTTTGAGCTGTTTTTTTGAGATTTGTTCTCTTAATTCCTTGTTTGTTTGACATTAGGCTAGGCACGCCGTAGTAGGATGGTGTAGCGTGGCCTTGAAGTGATGGAGCGCAATTCAAACAAAATCATGCCAGAAACGAATTTAACGGACTAATGTTATCGGAAATTAAGAAAATCTATAATTTTTTAGCTTAACTTTATTATTAACTATATTCTGCCCAGCTCTGGCGATATATGATAAAATTTTACCACAATTTTTATAAACAGACCACGGGACGCCTACTATATCCCAGCCACATTCGGAACGCAATGTTTAATAATAAAACCAATGTCGAGCAACCAAGGATCTTTATGTACTGACAACCTTTTTCTTTCACACAACATTTTTTGGTGTCTCTTTTTAATTTTAAATAAGTTAATATCATATTTTTCTCATGTATATATCTTCGCTTTGTTAGAAATGTGTATTTATTTTTGTAAGTTGAGTTTTATATAACATAATTTATATACTACTTACAAGAATGTGTGGGTGCGCGCACGCGAACATACGCGCTGCTATAATCGTATTAATAAAATAGTAAAATTGGATTCAAATTTAAATGGACTGTACAGTGGTGCTTAAGTTCAAAAGTGTCGCGTGTTAATGTTTTTTTTTTTGCGAAAAAATCCTACATTTTTCTGCTTTCCTAACTTTTGCATAATATAAACATATAATACCAGCCAATAATATTAACGTCGTATAAATCACAATATTTGTGCTCAAGTGTAAATTAGATAAGTGAAATAACTATTAAGAAATATGTTTTATATATTATCCTCAATAACAAACTATTTTATGAATATTTTGAAGCTATACTGAGATAATATACGCAAATTTCGACAAAGCATACAACTCGGTAATGGCTCGATTGTCTTTCCCGATTCAATAACTGACGGATCGAACCCCGAGAATACATAGTACAGTGGTTTATAACTTTCTTTTTTTTATTCTCTTAAATAAATAAAAGAAAACTTTGATCAGTTTGACTTATACTCCTGTGAATTGTAAATAAGATAAGAGCGTGTTTTATCTTGCAATAATATATACATTATGGCATCCGAGATAAAAGCAAACACAAAATCTACTAATAGCGGACAAAAGTCATCCTCAGTAACATGCTTTAAATGTAAAAACCTAGTTGACATAAAAAATTTGGCTTGTGTTCAATATGCAAAAATAGATTTGAATTAGATTACGATGGTTATCCTGAAAATCAATCCAATACCATATAATGCATTAGAAAGCCAAAAAATGGCAATACAAAACGTGTATAAAAATTGGAGATGATAGCAGAACACGTCCAATATAACAACGAGAAGGAAGTATAATCTAGATCAACAACACTTCAAAAAGCAAGGTGTGTATCAGGAAATAATTAGAATGCCTAGAGTCTTCACAGAATATATCGGTTTCGCCAGACTCACACGTACCCACCATAATACATCAGATGAGTCATATTCCACCCCCCCAGTAAAGAGTATGGATATGCCTATGCCCTACGTTGGAACAACAAAAACGCGATCCTAGGAAGCAAATTTATATCTTTGGTTAAATAATGCGTCGGCCTGACTGCAGCAATATCACACTCAAGATATAACACAAAATACGAAAAATACATAGTTGCTAGTTAACCTTAACCATACACACATGCAATTAAATTATAACAAAACTGCCAAAATTTAAAACTAAAATTGGACGATAAACTAATTATATGTATATATAAATATTTTTTATTGGACGATAAACTAATTATATGTATATAGAAAATGATAATAATTTAAAGTTTGTTTTATCACAGCTACACCGCATTCAAGACACTTTTAGTAATAATAAGACCATTGTTCTTAGTGCAAAAAAACAATCGTCTAGATATGATTAAACTAAATAATGCAATTAAAAATACGTGCAAAATATATAAAAACTCCAATTATGTAGATTACAAATACTCGAAATTATCAATCACTATTAATAAAATAAATCATACAATTAACGGTAGTGATTATGCTGAAAAATATCTATTACCCTAGCGAAATAAAAAAACAACTTGTCAATAGTAAGCCTAATGAAAAATCAAATAAAAACTTAGATAAACCAATAACGTATTTAGGAAACTACAGTTTTAGAATATTACACCAAAACATTGCTAGTGGAATGTCAAAGCAAGATTTAATTGAAATAACTATGCAAGAATTACGAGAAACACAATGTACCCGATATAAAGTCTTTCTGAAATTTTCATAAAAAGAATTCAAAACTAGAAATATCATTTATAAAAAATATGCTAAGCAGAACACATTTAGAGTTTGCTAGTCAGCTATATAAATTATAAATATAAAATTAATAATTGCTTGCCTTTATAGAACACCCTAATCAGATCCAACTCAATATTAGTCGAAAATAAATATAGCGGGCGACTTTTATATAAATACACTAAAAAAGGGCAATATTACAAATAAATGAATAGACTTATCCTATTATAATCTAAACATAAAATATATCAATTGTCCCTACACATGTCTTCTTGTATTGATCATATTCTAAGTAATATTCCAGACGCAACTACAACAGATCTACCGCTATATCTATCTGATCATGACACAGCACAATTATTAAGCTTTCCATTAGAACGTGACCCTCAAAAAATGTTTATTAAAGAGATTATAATTTAGATAATATTAAAAAGTTTAAGGAATGTTTGTGAAAACTATCTCCTGGTCAGAAGCATACACAGAAAATAATGCTAACATATCATTTTATAATCTCTGCTTCCCAAAATTACGTATAAAAATAAACTTAACTAATAAAAAATAATAATAATTATTTAAAAAAATAAGCCTTTGAAATGAATAATTTTTTAAAATATGAAATTAATTTACATACTTATTAGGTAATCTGTATTCAACTATGTAATATAAATTATGGAAATGAGACTTTTTAAGACAAAATCATTTATTATTTATTATAAAATCAACTGCAAATCTGTATATACACTGATTATAAAAAACGGTTAGATTAACAAATAAAATCAACAAACATTTCAATTAAAAATTTAAAAATCATCAAATTTTGAAAAAGTTTTAAAATATGGGTAAGATATTTTGAAAGATAGTCTAAAATAGCGAAAAGATAGTCTAAAATAGCGAAAATATTTGTCTTACCAGAATATAGGGGGTGACAAGTGCAAAGAAATAAAATTTTATTTCTAAATTTCGTAATAAAACAATATTTTCATAGTTGTGTAAGTCATTCGTGTGTAATGAACTGTCATAATAATCGATATTGAATATTAACTACATTATGTGTTATAATTATAGAGGATAATTCATGATTTGTAGTATGTGAGTTTTGATGACCAAAACGGTTGGTTTAAATTAATTCTTTTCGGAATTTGGCTGGGATATAGTATACATAATTTACTTACTAAATTAAATTCAAAAAGCATGTAACTATTATTTATTTTATTTCCAGTTGCAACTTGTGGAATCTGTAAACAATGACACGATAATGACGTGTTTGGTAAGTGCGGGGCATTTCTTCCTACAACAGCCACTTCACCCCACCTTCCCTTCTTTACATGCTCTGCATCGCCTTATGGCTGCAACCTATCAAAATCCGGATGTGCCTTCTCTGCCGCGTCCAGTGAAAGGTAATTATAATAATGTAATTCATTAAACAAAGTAACCTTTTGATTGATTGGCAAATAAGCACAATTGCTGCATACCTTTTCTGCCAATTTAATGAAAGCTATAGATGGATATAATCTTTATTTTACACCAAAAACAAAGTTATACAATTATTGATTGTAATATTTATATACAAATGGCGATCTTATCGCTAATAGCGATTTCTTCCAAACAACCATATGATGGACAGTGTTAAAAAGATAATTTGATGTAGGTTGGTGATACATTATCGTCAGGATGATAGAAAAAAAATATTAATAAATAAAAGTTAATAAGCTAAGATATTGATATTATTGAATGCAAACTATTTTAAATTTTCAATTTTTATTATAAACCAGAGGTTGTACTATAAGTAATAACTCATTTTTAAACAAGCATTGCTATGATCAATGATCTTTATAGCCACTCCTACTATGGAAATTAATCTCCACAACAACCATGTGTTAATGCATAGGTAAGTGTAGGTTGACATTGATAGAACGATCTCAGAAATACAAATTGTCACTTCAATAGGATGAATGATGGGCAAATGCATAAGGAAATGAACAAAATATTCATTTTTATATTTAAGTCTAAGGAACAATTATAATTAATTTCAGTCGAGTTGAGTCAAAAAAGTATGTTGTCTGTCCCATATTAACCCTTAAATGCATGATTGTTTTAAAAAAATATAGGAAATGAGTCATAAGTTCCTAAAATAATAATTAAAAAATTCACGTAATAATAAAGAATATTTATTTTGAAAAAAAAATTACAATTCTTTATAAATAAATTATTGTTACTGTTAAAGTTAAATTTAAATATTTAATTACAATTCTTATTTTATTATATTTCATACAGAGAGCTCAATCTGCGCTGCACCAACTGAAAATAACTGGTACCGTGCACAAGTTATATCAACATCAGAAGAAACAGATACATCTGTTGTGAAGCTGGTGGATTTTGGAGGTTATCTTACTGTTGACAATGACCAGCTTAAACAGATTCGCTCCGACTTCATGACCCTGCCCTTCCAAGCAACAGAAGCCCTGTTAGCCTTTGTCAAGCCAGTAAATAATGGTAAATATTATACATCGTTTACTGTTACTTTTATGTCTTGTATGGCTTTTGTTTATCTTTAATTATAACTTGATGATTTAGAAACATCTAAAAACTTTGCATACTTTTGAATAACAATGATTTCTTAAGAAATAATGAGATTTTAAAAAGTTCAACAAAGGATGTCTCACACTCACAGAATATTGCCTATATTATGCTTATTAAGTAGTGGCATTTTTTTTTTCACTTTATATAGTGACTGCAGGAACCCTTACGTCGAACTTCTTAGTTTCCATCTTCTCTTCCCATTAGTCACACCTTACCCTAAGGTAAGCAGTGCGTCTGCTAGTACCCTTGGCTTTGCAGATGTCATGAACATCAGAACATCGGCGGTGGTGATTTCTTACCATCATATGATCTGCTTGCTCATGTGTCTCTTCTATAAAAATTTTTTCATCAGTCTATTTAAATGAACCAAGACTAACTAACACCTTTGCCTATCTTTGGAAAACATAGTCAAAACATACTTGCTAAGATGTTCAAAGTCAACAAAAATAATATTGTGTGCTTACTTACGAAAGAAGTGAAAATTACATAATTACCGTCAGCAAAATCTTCCTCCGCTACATTGTCATCACAAACATAAACTACCACTTTTCCACTATGACACCGTTAAGTAATGGTAAGTAATTTAATGGTTCTCTTACTAATATCCGAAGATGTCTCGTATTTTTGTATAATTTGGTTTTTAATTCTATGTTAATAGTGTTTTGTAATATTATATTAAGTATGGCAATTAGCATAATATAATTATTATATAAATGTGTCAGAAGGTAACTGTCTGCCGTAGTGCAGGATTCGCCCTAGTTCAGCAGTTAGTGAAACAAAATTGTAAACTTGGTTATTATAGTAATGAGCAATAAATATATTATTATTCAGGCAAATACGTGTCGTGGTGGTAGGGTGGTAGGGTGTTTGATGTTGTTGGTGTTAGTGACAACTTTGAGGCGTTCGAAGATTATGCTGACGGCCGTTTTTTCGTAAAATGAGACTGGTTAATACCGTTTTCTTTTCGGTTTTTGTGACAATAACTAATTGATTTATATTTCTGTTCTTGATGATATTTAAACCTAATTTCTATCATATTGCAGTTAGTTACACTTAGAATTATTTTCTCAGAGACAGAATGGAGCAGTGAAGCTCTACGGATCATGGCCGGTCTCACAGCGGGACAGCTGCTTCACGCGCAAGTGGCCGGCTACGATGAATCGGGTCTGCCTCTGGTAAATCTATACCTCACACTACATCCGCAGGTATGTATTCTATAGTATTTTCCATATTATATAAATGTTATATATATATTCGTAACTCTTATCTAACTTTTAAAAAAATCAAAATTTACGTTTCGGATGTGCCTATTATATACTTTTTGAGTTTTTACGAAATCTTTTATTTTTTTAAGATAAGCTATTTTGCTTCCACATGTTCAATGTTACACTGCAGTTTCATTCTAGCTTATATGATATGATCATATAGCTAGCTAGCTCTTTTGCAATACTTTAGTACAGTATTGCAAGAGAGCTCCTTTGCAATCGTTCTCTTTGATTGCAAACGGTAACTATTTACAAATAATATTACTAGTACCATCTTGCTCCCAGAATCGTAGCGCGGTATCTAGCCAATCTTGGGCATTGTGTCATTATTTCTTAGATTGGTACTGGTAGATAACACTTCCCGCAAATGAGGATTATTTGGCACAAAATCATACATTCACACGCCACTAAAAGTATATGATGCCACAATAAAATCACTAACGTGTCAGAGTGGTTTGTTTACCATATGTCTAAGCTTGGTTCATGACGTTTTGGTTATGTCAAAATCAACCAACACTTACTGCTGGAGCTATCTAATGACAAACAACGAGAACTTAGTTGCGCACCTAATAATAGGAAATTTTGTATGAATTTCTCAATTGCTGTTGTTGAGATACTTAGATGGTTTGAGCGCATAAAGAGGAAAGATGAAAGACGACTAGTGAAAGAATTTACGTTGCGGATGGGGATGGCAGGGTCGGTAGGGGAAGACCAAGAGAAACGTACCTTGACCAAATTGCTAAAGTTTTTAGGATAGGCCAGGTCAAGAGTACCCTTAGCCAGCGAGCTTGCATGAATATGCTGGATTCGAAGATGTTAATGCTGGTAACCTATTGGCTTTAACAGCTTTATCGAATTCAGGGCCCGCGGGCTTCCAGCCCGCAAGTAAAATATAATTGGGAATCTTCGCAAATGGCAGACTCCATCGACCTGACGCCGTGTCGGAGGTACACATATGTGTGTGTGCTGATTTTAAATTCGTCATGATTCTACGTTAAATATGTAGGGGGGGATTGAACTTAAGTAACTATAGTCCCTATTAGTCCCATAGACCCTAAGGTCTAGGGGGTGAGAACCGACCGGGTACGTGAGAGAATCTAGTGTAAGCGGCCGGTGCAGAAATGTCCCCTACTCTACGTGCTCGGCTAGAGCCGGGTTGCGTGTGAGTGTTGGTGTCGTGAGTGGATCCGAATGACGCTGTTTCGTCGTCCGGATCGTGTAACACGTTACGCGGGCGTCGTCTTTTCGGGCGCGCGTTTAAATCGGGTGAATAATTTACCGATTGTACCACCAGTGGATTCGGATGGGATTCGGTGCATGAAGAGAGTGATAAGTGTGGAGAAAGCAAAGAAAGTGTACCAAGATCATAGCAGATGGAGATCTGTGGGCTCTGCCTACCCCTACGGGAAATAGGCGTAAGGATATGAATGTACTTCTCGAGTTGGTTACTTGATGGGCATATTCAAAATAGTAGCGTAATAAATATAATGAAATATTTTTTATGGGATGGGAAAGCAAACGAGCGGGCGTGTGTCACCTAATGAAAAGCAATCAACACCGCTCATAGACATCGTTGCATAGTATAACAGTCATAATGTTTTTTTTTATTTCAGCAAGTGATATTCCTGAATAGGGAGCTGGTGGAACGTGGCTTGGCGGAGTGGGAAATCCCCCCAGATTCGTGAACGCACGGCGACAGTGTACCAGCGCAAAAAATACGATCACCTTTATGACGCTTGGTTTGCGCTGTTCTTAACTAGTAATATGGGTTTGCATTTCCTTCAAAGTACTTGAAAATATACATTATATCCTGTCTTATCATAAGAAACGCAATCTCGCATTATTGAGTTATGTACATTCATGATCAACTGCGTTCCTAGTTTAAAGTGACTTAAATGATAAATTATCTAATGACTGTAACTTGTGGTATGATTGTGTGACACAGCATGCAATGAAATATATGTATTTCTATTTGACGTATTGACTTGTTTCAGTTAAGTGTATTTGTCAATCACCATCATCAACAAACATACAACATAACAGTTTAAAATATTTTTTTCATAACTTTCATTGACAATTTATCTAAGCTTTCACAACTGAGTAATACGCAGTACATATTTACTTTTAGTTTATCCATATATATGGAATTTGTGTTTCATAGATTAATTAAGATTTTTTTTCAATCAATATACATAGATATAGAAGAAGTTGCGTTACGACATCTCTCTCGTCAGGATGCTCATTATAATAGTATATATACAATACATATAAACATACATATAATAAAGCCAGCGCTGTAGACAATATTGTTACCGTAAATTGGTTGCCCATATATATATAATTGATGATATAGCATTTTTCATTGTAACTGCTTTAATACTGCCCAAATCGTGCCTTTTTACACAAATGTCTAGCATACATAAAATTTTTCATTAATAAAGGCCGCGTGATAGTGCAGTTGTTTTTTTACTCACTATTACATTGTACATGTATAATATTAGTGTAGTCGATTCGGTAGTGTAGTAGCTCAGAAACTTACTTCACGTTCGTCATGACTGTTTATAGATACTTATGTAAAATATTATATTGTAAAATACCTACCTACGTGTTATATAAGAAAGTACAATGATATTTTTTTCTGTATTTGCTGTAATTGATTATGAGTAATTTTACTGGTGTGAATTTGGCAAAGATTTTCATATCTCTTCATCATTTAATTACTATTTATCAACTGGATTCATAATAATACGTAAATAAGTTTCCAATGTAGTATTTTATTTGAGATATTACATAACCTCTGAACAACAATATTACTCGATAAACTTAAGATCCAATTTAACACATGTAGAAGAAACTTATATATAATGGGAAGCTTATGGCAAATCTTTGAGCAAATTATAATGAGCATGTCAATATTGCTGACTAAGTTATTAGTGTACATAATAGTATGTAGATACGAAAAGCAATTGGATGTTTCTGCGTTCTTATAACAAATTCAGTATTTTAATGTTGAAGATGTTTGGTTTGTAGTGATTTTTTGTATGCATATTTTGTAGTGAACTTGAAAGCTACGCGTAGCTTAGTTTGTAGTTTAATGGAAAGTTTGTAGAGCTATAATTTGTATCGTTTAGACGAAAAACGTTTCATTTGTTCATATATTAGTACTGTGTGGGTATGAATCAGTTCACAGACTGTGTAAGTCGGCTCTTCGTTTGCATTTTGTTGACGTCTTTATTGTACATATACTAATATATTTGCGGTTAAATCAATAAATTATCGTTTAAAAAATTATATATAAGTCTATCATTTTTATCCTTAATGGGCGGGCAAGGCAGCAATTTACGTGGCACAGTTCGCAAGCCATGGGAACATAAAGAATAGTAGTTTCTTAATTTAGTCTTGTCTAAATACTGTCTGTACTTAGACGAGACTGGAGTACACGATTTAAATATGAATTTCACAAGAAATACAAGAAATGAAGAAAAAACCCATTATATGAGAATGATTATCGAAAGTTTTAATAAAAAAAAATTAAGGTCATTGCAGATAGAATCTTAAGTTGAAAACTATGTTATTTATTTAAATAATCTAAAATAAACTTATTTTTAACCTTTTAGTAAAACTTTTATAATCACTTTAATAATAACTAAATTGATTATTAATAATCAGATGAATCGGTTATTGAAATTCAATTATCATGGGTTGTAATTGATATGTTCTTAGATGTATTCTTGCCTGTTCGGGTATGCTAACCTTTTCAAGATAATAGAGTCGGGCGAAAATATGTTATTTAAATGGACAATACATTGTACATGTGCACAGTTCTCTGTCAATCATAATAATGAATTTCCGCAAAGTAACGACTGACTATTAATTATCTTGAAAAGACTGGTTGACTAAGCACCGTATTCGTTACGATATAAGACAACGATAGCGTAGTAACTAAATTTTGATAGTGGTAAAGCCACGCTGCAGACGAATACTTCGTCAAGAATGGCATAATATTTGTCTGAGCCGGCTCGCCCGGGGAAGTACCACACTCCTGCAGAAAATCGGCGTCTGAGTGGTAGCTTAGCTACTGCGCTTCGTACGGTGAGCGGCTGAGTTCCGGAAGCCAAATACCCTCCCCCTCCCACTCCCATAATGACACTTAAAGGTCGGCAACGCTTCCGCACTGCCTATGGTGCTGCAGATGTCTATGGGCGGCGTTGATTGCTTTCCATCACGGTGACACGCCTGCTCGTTTGCCTTCCTATCCCATAAAAAAAGTAACTTAACAGTATTCTTAATGCAGTAAGTAACATTACAACTTCGTGAGAAAGCGACATTCATAAAGCTATAAACAAATTCTTATAGAATTACCTAACAGCGGCCTTAAGAAAGGATCCATCTGATGTAATTGTTTAGATCATTATCTTGCACCTTAATAGTCCTTACAGCTATAGACATTTCCCACGTAGTTAAACAGCCAGCGAACGCGTTATTTATAATACATTGTCTATGAGTCTTCAATTTACATATTGTTTAATTTCTTTCTTTCTATTTTTTGTATTATATTATCATCATAACGCAAATATAAACTAAGTGGACTTTTTGTTTTTTTGAACCGCTCCTGGTTTACACTAGTCGCGGCAGCGAACCCAAGTTTCCGTGAGTTGCAAACTACCGCCGCCGTTCACCGCCTCGCCCATTCCCGTAGGCATGCCGTGAGCTTCGTAGTTGTCGCCAATATCCGCGGCGGTCTCCTGTTATTGCACCACCGTCATGTTACGGTTATCAGTGCTTCCATGCCATACGTGTTAAACAGTAGGCATACCGCGTGTACCTAATGAATCGAAGGCTAATTAATATATGAAGTATTTTCGTTTTATTTCTACATTTTCAGTAGCTTCGTTACCTTCAAAAATCGTAAAATGTTTCACACCCTACCCTGTTCATTTACTTTTATTGTTTATTTCAATCAAAAACCTGACCTGGCATTAATTTCTAGATAATTGATTATTCTTTAAGTCTATACACTTGTTTACTACAGTAAATCTTTAATATTTGTCTACTTATGTAAAAGGACGCGGCACCGACATCCGAATACTGACGGGTCAAACCAAACATTCATAACCCTATTAATGGCAGCAGAGTTACAGATATTGTTACCTTTGTAACAAAGACGTTACTTTTACATTTTTATGCTACATAATTTGATAATAGACTGAAAAATCTTATTGCAGATTTTTTTCCTGCCTTTATCTCCTTATCCTGCTATTATTGGTTTTAAAACAAATTTATAGTTAAAGATTAGGCGACAGAATTAGTGCACTCATCGAGTTTTTGCTAAAAACTAAATTTTTATGTATATTTATGATTAGGAGAATATATATCTACCAGGCTGCCTATTAAAATGCCGCTAGTATTGTTAATTGATTTTTGGAAAAAAACTTGTTTTTTAAATAAGATGTGTACATCACGGCAATATATATATATATATATATATATATATATATATATATATAGATTCTAAAAAATCACGGTTGCCGTCGTCCACCTGGCCGCACCTCCTCGCAGCTAGGTGTAAACAGTATGATTTCGATACATTTATGGGTTCACAACGTACATTCATGATTTACATATTAAATTAAAGCTAATTTTTTTCTATTTATTATTATATATGGTTGCCTAATTAAATCTGACCGCAAATATGGCTGTTGAAGGTGGTAAATATTTAGAGTGAAAGAGTTAACGTCAGCGATTGCCAGCTATGCGACGCTTTTATTTTTTTTTTACCTTCAAGTTGGAAAAAATTTTGGCTCTCATAATTTGGATAAAATTTCTATTTTATCTATTATTCTATTTTTGATGATTTTTTTTAAAAACGCAGTTTTCTACCATGAATTGTTGAACAATTCGCCACCTGCGGTGTTCCCACGTCATTATGATCATCTAGAACTCTACTCTAGAGAGTAGTGTTAGAACTCTAGATGGTACTACGCCTATGAGACGATACTCATCTAGACGGTACTACGCTTATGGGACGATATTCATCTAGATAGTATTACGCTACTTTCCAAGTTAACGCCGAATACATATAGGTATTCGGGGTATTTCCATCAAGAAGAAAGTCAGATATTTATTTCCTTGCGACTTGCCACGATGATTAAACGAACAAATGCTTCGTTATCGTATTGAGAAAAGTGAAGAAATGAAATGTTAACAAGCGGAGTACAAAAAAGGAGAAGTTTCTGCGTTAAACCCGATGTAACACCGGTTTTTAGCATCATCGAATAAGGTTGTATAACCTGGTAAAACTTTATTATTATTAGAATTTTTTCTGTATATTAGTCATTTACTTCCTACTGTGTTTATAAGTCATGCATAAACAGGATTTAAAGAACGTAGGGATAAAATAAAACACCTTTATAAAAATATGACTGATATATCATGTTATCAAAAATTATAATAACCTCATTTACTTACTCTATTTCCCTGTCCACTTAAATAAAATATGTATACAAATATCTAGAAATACACAACAAAAACCACCGTGTCAATATCAACAAATTTTCAACACAACATAGCTCACTACAGCAATGTGCTGTTGTTGAATGTCATTATATTAATTTTTTTTTCAATAAAAATTACATCTTTTGAATGTAAAATCTATATAACTGTTTCGCTAATACAGAAAAACCGTTATATTGCATATAGGATACCCATACGCTGTAGAACAATTGGTATGTTCCCAAACTTAGCTTGCATTAAATTAAATATTAATCAAATAAACGAACTGTATATTTTAGCTCCATACATCTGCTGAATACTTTTTCATAGACTCGAGCCTTTTGATGAATTGCACCGCTTCTTCTTCGGTTCGGCCGCCCTTCTGTTGAATTGCCTTCAGCACTATGTTACGTACGTCCACAGCCATGTTCTTAGCATCACTAGTGAATAACAAGTATAAAAGTTATGTCGTTATTAATGCAGTGACAATCTAGATTTTATTTTATCTTTTGTAATTAATGATCACGGTCTTATACACAGGCCTTGCATCAACGTCGGTTCAATGGATGGGCTATTGTTTTCAATTTAAGGCCGCCATTTTAGATGGGTGTGCTGTGCAACAAAGACAAGTTAGCATTCTGTCTCTCTAGTGCCTTTTAATATAACCAATTATAATGAAACGAACAAAGTGATAAACAAATCGAACAAGCCGCTTACAGGAGCTTGTTACTCAACCGGTTTACACCACTGAACCCACCATCTATAACACCACTGAAATTGGACTTCGTTGCAAGATCTGTTTATAAGACCGTGTCAATGATTCATACTAAAATCGGCAACAATGATTGATTTTAAAATGGTTGGCAGTAATTAGATGCATGGAACTGAAGATCAGGTTAGATGCTGCACCTTGTGAATATGTCAGTATCATCACAACTCACCCGCAAATGTAGAAATGTCCATTTCGATTGCCGATTATATCCCACAACTCGTCCATGTTTTGCTGCAGAAGATGTGTCACGTAAACTTTTTGCGGTTGGTCCCGAGAGAACGCTACGTTAAGCTTTACGTCGCCGTCCTTTTCGTATTGCTCCAGTTCCTGTGATATTACAGACCATACTTTTTGTCACAAATTTAAAAATGGGTGCATATATAGATAATGATATAGATGACGGCGGCAGTGATTTCTAATGTTAAAAAAGACGGCGATATCATGTGCTAGTGGCATGTGCACCGGACGACACCATCCCCAATATAGACCCATGAAGTTTCAAGAGGAGAAAAAGGGTTATGCCATTGTATCGGCACACATTTCCTACGGATGCATCGCTGTCTCAGTGGGAATCTCTGCTTTCCTTGCTGTCACTAGTTGGTACCTATGTCACACACACAAAAGAAGCAAAATAAAAAAATGGAAAACAAGCCATAATAAGTGATTACAAAGTGTTGTACTTAATCTTACTGCAGCTGGCAAAGAAAAGTGCACGAAGAAAATTGATAAAAGTACATACGACACAAACGATAGTGCGTTTGAAACTACAAGTAGCGCCAGGCCAGCCAGTGTAACTCTTTGATGAATTCATCACTTTCACACTCATTCATTTACTTTTTGTTAAATATAATAGAAAATGATGCAAATATTCAAATAATTAGCCCTATTTTTATATAATATAATAAGCTCTATACTCAACCTTATTTATAATTTAATTTGTATTTCTGTATGATCATAGCATTAAAAACCATAATATAAATGTGTATTTTTTATAAATTGATATTGGTATACCTAAAATTAATTAAATAAAAAAATACGCTTCAGATAACTGAGCCAGTGGAGTAAGTAAGCAAATACCTCTTGATATATGTAGTCATGTTCACGGTGCCTGCATCCAAAGTACAGTACATTGTCACCGACCGGCTTCCCGTTGGCTCGAGCGTGGGCGCGCTCCTGGAGGAAGCCACGGAAAGGCGCCAACCCAGTTCCCGGACCAACCATCATGATTGGCGTCTGACTTTGTAAAGGCAATCTGCAATAACAATTACGATTTTAAAATATTATTTTTTGCTAGATAATGGCAATTCAACTCAATAAACACAATTGCTCAAATTTTATTCCTATTTATGATACAGTGGATCCGCGGTAATCCAAAAAACGTTTTACAAGGCGATGGCGGATTATAGTAGGAATTTTTGAATAAGAGTACCTTGTATCTGCCAAATTACAAATCAAAGAATATATTTGAACTTTGAACGAATACATAATTATGTATATAATATGGATGTGCAATTTAGTAAATTAAACTTCACAATTGAGAGCTAATATTTTTTTATACAAAATAACATCATCAGTGTTATAGGTCTTAGAAAAACAAAGAGTGGTGGGGCGTACAAGTTACAACCTGTTTAATCATGCATTATATTGGTGAAGATTTGCCGAAATTTTTATGTACAATCAACAGTAATAAGCGTGTTGGTTTACAGGGGGTGCCGGATGAGACCGGGTCCGGATAACCGCAGGTCCACTGTATAGATTAGAGTCTGAGTCTGATTACCCTGCCAATTAACATTGGACAAGCGTAGTTGGTTTCTTTCTGTTCAGTGGGACATACATTGGGTGTGAAAAAAGAGTAAAGAAAGTAGTCGGCTTGGTGGCAAAGTTAGCGCTATCGGAGTCAATGGTCATCACATTTTAACAATCTGCTGTGATGTAAACAGGGTACTAAAAATATTTTTACCGTCACCATCGATAATAGATCGTCCAAAATATGACAAGTTTAAATGATCCATACCTAAATTGAGATTTCCTTATATAGACAGGCACGCGTGGTAACGCTTTACCGGGCTCAGGCTTGTGTTGCGCCAGCCAGGTCGTCGCCACCCCTTTGTTCGTGCGCCCCGTTGGAGTCTCGTACTCCACCACAACAGCCGTTATATGCACTGTTTCAGGATACAACTGTACAGAAAACACCATTATTACGTTTTTATTTGATCAGTTTGTCTTTTTCTTTTCTTTGATGGCAATTAGTTACAACTATTACGCCAGTGTCAAGTAAAATATAATAATATACAATCTCTTGAAACGTCCAAGTTATCACGCTTATCACGTTACGTCTTGATAAATTAATAGCCATTTTACCAAAAACTTCTATGGACTTTTTCAGTCAACTTAAAAAGTTACGATACACGCATTTATTTCATATCAATTCACTTATACGCCTTAATCGAACTATATTGTATAGTACGCCACCATAATTAAACAATGTAACTGATAATAATATATATAAGACTATGAAAATGAAATAAAAACAACGTCACTGATGTAAGTTGGCGGGAAAAGAAAACAAAGACAAACTGGTCTGTTTTGGAAAATAAAACCATTGTTCTATTTTGCAAGGCGCAAAGGCTGCGATGGGCAGGACATGAGAGAATGGTTGATTTTAGATCTAAATATGATTAATGGAATATGGTTTTTATTTGCGGAAATTCAGTACTATGTGGACAGTTAGAACTTTTACTTAGCTAAGGTCCGCGACAAGCACAAATAATAATGTGTGTTTTACTTCACTACGGAATACGACCGTTAACACTTAACGGTTTTCTTCCTTAGAGTATACTATACCTGATGATACCTGGTGTTGAGGCGAAACACGTGTCATGTACATTCACAAGAGTGGTGGTGTGTGTTTGGTTTTGATGATAGTGGTTGGGAGGTGGATAGTTACTGACTGCCGTATTTCCGTAAAATTCCCCATAACTCCACATCTTCCAGTAAAACACACATTATTATTTTTCTATTTTTGTTTCCTTGTTGCGGATCTTATCAATCAATTAACAGCCTACGGTTTCAGTCTACTGATGGACATAGGCCTCTCCCAAGAAGCGCCATCTAGCCCGATCTTCGGTTTCACGCTCCCAGTTTTTGCCAAAGTAAACCATTTTTCCTGGTAGAAATATTAAACAACGCGCAGCCATCAATCATTATTGGCCTTGACTTTGAATTCTTAAAACATAATTATTAGGTCATTAGAACCCTGTTTAATATGATGCAAAATAGGTTGTTTTTACAATTCAGATTATAATAATAGCTCCTCTCTTTCTAAAAAAATAATATTTGATTTCCAACTTGAGATTAGAATTGTTAGATTACAGCAACCATACTCTACATAATAATTTAAAAATCAATCATTTTACACAATATGTTTATATGTCTTACTTACTTTTGGACTTGATGAAATTGAATAATATCTCGGTTGAAGACGAGGTAACAGTTCACAGATGTGATCAATTGGTGGCTTGCATGACTTTATATCCTCCAAAATGTGCACAATATTTCTACAAGCATCTACTACAAATGACTGGTACATAGCTTTGCCTTCCTGGGTATTTGTAGTCATCAGTAGAAGTTTCTTCTTATCCTGGAGTTAAAAATAATTATTTAAATTGTTGCTTATTAAGTTTTCCTATAAATTTAAACAATGTTATATTTGTAGTTGTCTTAAATAATTTCGGTTGGTTGGCCTATCTTAATAATGGTAAATATTGTTTAATCTATGTAGCTTTTTTAAACTAAAATTAATCCAGCACCTATAGAACTGTGACAAAAATAATTTTCAATATTTTTTTTACATCTATGTAAATAAAAATGAATCGTCGAAACGTATGTACGCGCATAACTTCAGAACGACTGCACCAAATTAAATTATTCTTTTCTTGTTGTGTTTGTTATTATCAGGTCAAATTTTGTATAAAAGATAATTTTTTAAAAAATGTACGGAAAGATGTAAAAAATGATTTTTTTCTCTTTTCCGTAGTTTTAAATTGCAATATAACTAATAGATGGCACCATTATTATGATTAACAAAATAAATGTCAGTATTGATAGATTGACATTCATTCATATTCAATAACCGTTTCTTTTGTTTTTTTTTTATATTCACGCCTATCCCCCGCAGGGGTTGGCAAAAACCACAGAGCTCATCATCGCAGCGAAACGGCTCGTCATTGGTCGCTTTTCGCCCTCGTGAGAATCAGGACGTGACGGGTGGCGAACCACGTCGCCGTCATTTTCGATAAATTAGGTATATTAAATTGGTCTTTAGTAAATCTCACGAGCCGCAAGGGAGGATGGAGGTCAGCCCCAGCAGAGCCCTGCATGCTTCGGTAAGGCACCATAGTCCCCCGGGGGAGTCCGACCCCGGGACGATCGGCACGCTTACGACTAGGCTCGCCCCTAGACACGCATCCATTGGCACGACAGACCGTGGATTGGCGGAGAGGAAGGGAAAGGATAGAGAAGAAAGGGAAGGGGCAGGAAAGGAAATGTGGATTGGGGGGGTTACCAGACTCGGAATAAACATTTAAAATTCCATATAAATATTTATTCCGATGCGGGAATCGAACCCGAGACCATTGACTCCGCGGACGGAGGGCCCCGCCACTGAGCCAATCGGTCGTCGTCGTTCTTTTGTTTTACAAAAGCGAAACTTTATTTCAGTGCTTCGCGCTGTTCTTAAATACATCTGGGTTTGCATGTATTTTCCTTTTCTTCGACGAAGTTTATCGTGATAAGAAAATGGAAGATTGTCTTAATTTTTTCATTAAGTACACCACCCGTGCACAGCCCGGGCAAGCATCTAGTTTTACATAAATATGTTTGGTACATACAGCATGAATACGCTTATTGTACTCATACAGCCATAGTCCAAAATTTCTGCTAAATTTATGTTTTCAGATTTTGAAATCAAGTCATTATTCAAAACGCATTCTGAATACTTAAAGGGATGTCAGCCTCTAGGCTTTAAAAAGATAAATGTATTATAAAGATTTTCAGTAACTTAATAAATGTAAGTACTTTATATAAAACCGCAACTTTTGTTAAAATTGTTGGATTAATAAATCTAACTTCATATTAATGTCATAATAGTAACTGTTATTCAAACCAGTTATTCATCAAATTTAAGACCACGTTGGTTTTTAATTTTGTCTATTCTTGTTTTTATTTGTGAAATTCTTTAAAAAAAATTACATAAGATGTAAAAAAATTACATAACCCATTTTCAATCAAAATCACATGAGAATTTACATATGTGATAAGGATTGCGTTTCCAATCCAACTTTAGTCTTCAGAAATCTTCTACAAGAAATCTAGTAATTATTAAAGCATTACTACTAATCTTCTTTTAAAAAGAAAAATTATCTTTAAAAAAATAGGTATGGCTTTAACAAGTTGGAAACTAAATGTTAAATAAAAAAATTGATACTGATACACATACCTCCTCATCCGAGCAGTATTCAGCAAGTTCTCTGAGGATGTGAGTGCGAGGTAATGCAGTTATTTCTAAGTAGTGTGAAAGTGCAGTACGATATGATGTAGGACAAGGAAATGGATGTTTCTTCGTACTCTCTTGGTCAGTGTTGATAAGAGAAAATATTTCATCTAGATTTGCACCAATCAATTGTCCAAGACGTTCTACCAAGTCACTGCTGTTAATTGGATATATAGCAACATGATCACCTAGAAATAAATTGAAGGAGGAGCGAATGAGTATTGCTGTTATTTTTCTTCTTGTTTTTTTTATGTGATAGGAAGGCAAACGAGCAGGCGTTTCACCTGATGGAAAGCAATCAACGCCACCCATAAACATCCGCAGTGCCATAGGCAGTGCAAAAGCGATGCCGGTATTTAAGGAAAGTATCATTATGGGAGGGGGAAGGGGTTTGGCCTCCGGAACGTAACCGCTCACCGGAACCGCGGTAGCTAAGCTACCACTCGGACGCCGGTTTTCTCTGCGGGTGTGTAATACTTCTCCGGGCGAGCCGGCCCATTCATGCTACAGACAACTAATATGTCATTCTTGACAAAGTATTCGTCTGCAGCGTGGCTCTACCACTGAAGTATTTTCTTGTATTCATATTGTCTTCATTTGACCAATAAAAGGTTCTTTTTTTTCTACAGCCCATATATGAACTTGGGCACAGAGCGTTCCTATTTACGAAACAATAAAAATAAACCCAATACATTTGTCCAAGGTAGGTTGGCGGAAAATCCAGACTCCGAAATAAGAAACAAAATATTTTTTTCCACTAAACATAAACATACCACTGAGCTAATTATCCAAAACACAATTCCATGTTTATGCTAAATATAATTATTCTACATACCAAGAAGCCCCAAAAGAGTTTACCATACTCCAAAGTTGTTCAAACTTATATACACTCCTTTGCAAAAAAACAGGTGGTTTTGAGTTTTTTACATTATTGGTAATAATTTAGCTCTAAAGAGATTTTAATAGCCAAACTTAGTTACGGAACTTAATAGTCTGGGTATAAAAAAAAAGTTAATTCCAAAGTCAAAGCTTTTGTTTTTTTTAAATAATCACTTTTTTAGGTTGTGACTTTTTACTTACTTTTCGCTGGTTTGTCGTTAGAAGGTTATCAGGCAACTAAAACTAACTTTGTGATTTATAGTAGAAGAATTTATGTTTGTCACATCATCCTGCCTTATTGTGACGTAAAATAGATATCTTTTATCTATTGTAATGGTAGAAGAAGCAATAAGAGCAAGTAAAATTATAATGCTGCTGGAAGAGGGGTGTAGCCAATGTTACATCTCGCAGCGGTTAAACGTGAGTCGTTGACCCGTCCAAAGAACCTGGACTCGATACCTAGAGACATGTTTCATTCAGAGAAAGTGTGGTTCTGAGAAAAAACGTTGCACACATCCGCTTTTTAATGACTCAAGCGCAGAGGAACCGCAAATGCAATTACATAGACCTCAAAAGAAACCTTGATGAGGTACAAGGAGCACAAGTCAGCCTATGGATTGTGAGTTACAGTCGACGACCAGCACGGGCCTCCAAATTACTCCGTGAGCACCGAATTGCTAAATTGAGGTTCGCTAGAAATTGCCTATCGTAGACACTAGGTAACTGGAGTAGCGAATTTTTCTCCAATGAGGCTCGACTTTGTCTTTATGGTGAGGATGGACATCGGTGAGTGTTACGAAGACCAGGGTAACGCTATGCTGACGTAAGTTTTTAAGAAATCACCCTTAATGGTGGAGTATCTGTTATGTTTTAACCGGGCGTAACTTCCAGTTATCATACCGAGATAGCATTCATTGAAAATGGCTTACTAAATGCGCAAAGATGCATAACAGAAATTCTTTGTCAACATGCACAACCCACACTGACTGTAATTGATGAAGATGCCATTACATGGATGATAATGTTCGGGCCCACCGTTCTGGCGACGTAGATGCTTATATGCGAGAGGTCGGTATTCGTCGTTTGGACTGGCCAGCGCGGAGCCCCAACCTTAATCCCATTGAACACATCTAGCACATCCTAAAAAAGCGAGTACGATCTGTATAACCACCTCCACAAAACATCAGGGAGCTAAAACGTGTGATCTCGGCTGAGTAGGAATATTCCACAGGAAACCATCAAAAGCTTGGTGGAAAGCATGCCAAGACGATTACATGCCGTAATTGTTCTAAAGGGAGATCATACTCGTTATTAATTTTTATTTTTAAATAGCTTTTTTATTAAAGTACCATAAAATACTTGTAGCCTTACTTCCACTATACCCATAAAATGTCCATTTGCAAAGGAATTTCTGTTTACATTGACTAAAACACTGATTCTAGGGTTTAAGTGCTAAAAAATAAAAAAAAAGAAATTTCTAATCATCTAAGCTAATAACATACTAAAAATATTAATATTATCCATAGGAAAGCCAATAACTGTAAGATGCCCGTTTTCTTTGCAAAGGAGTTTATATAGCTCTATCTATAGTGATAAATACAATAATGTACATTATCCTACAATACAATTTTAAATTTCTTCATTTTAGAATAAAGTAATAAATAAATTATATTATTATAAAATTCTTCATTTTAAAATAAAGTAATAAATAAAGTAAAATATTACTTGCTCAGTATTAAAGTAGAATAAGTAGGTACATAATACCTTCATTAAAAAATAAAATATTACAAAATAAAAAATTAGTTATCTTATAATAATGATATATGTAGCTGGAAAGCAATCCTATCTAGATTAAATCACATTCGAAAAATAAAATTAATTCTATCAATTCATAAAAATCATAACATCTAAATTCATGCCCTGCTCCTGAGGGACAGTCATTTCCAGGTAATCCCCCAGTGCCTGGCCCACAGGTAGGTTGGGAATGTGCAACATGAAGTCATCCAATCCCATGACCATAAGAGCCACCTAAGCTGAAGTCCACACCATAAGGATCAGCCCCGATACCCAGTAACTGCATCCTACTCACAGATTATGTATTATCTGTTCATTTGCTATCTATATTTTGTCCATTTTATAGAACATGTTCATCCATAGATACTTCATGAAGATAGGTAAATTTATGTAACATTATTTACCTGCTTCATATCGCATTTTTGAATCAGAAATATCCAGCTCTACATGGAGACATGATCGATCACCACCTTTATGAAGTTCTCTATTCACTGTTATTTGTGCTAAGAATGGATTCTTTGCATCATAGGGCCTGAAAAAATAAACAGCTTAACTAAATAAGTACCTTATACATGGTCTGATAAATGCAGCTTCTTTTTCTCTTAATTTACATGTGGTATAAATTCTTTATCACTTAATTTACATGTGGTATAAAAGTGTTGTGAACATAATCTATTTCTTTGATTAACACACTAAACTTCAGAATTCTCAAAATAAAGTACACCATAATTCTTAGAAATAAACCATATTTTTTAAATTTTCTAATAAAAACAATGTTTTTTGATTATTGAGCACTATGTACAACTAAAGTTTAGTAGACTGTAAAATAACTGAAATTTCTGCATAAAAAAAGTCTTATTGTTATTAAGTAACAAAAAAGTTTCTTTAAGATTTTACTTGGTTTGGCACTAGTCTATAGCATATTCAGTCTAACTGATTTTTTGTACATCCATCTGATATTTACTTTCAGAATATCTGAGGTTGGATGCTTCTAGTCCCTAACAACTTTTATCTTATACCACTACATAGTTTGGGTTTTACACTTAACCCTTCATGTCTTGCTACATGCTTTGATATCATCTTTCTTTTGTACATATTGGCTTTGGCAATATTTATTAATTATATTTAGTAATATTAAAGATATACTTGTCTATATACCCTTAATATTCTAGGAATATAATAAATACCTTTTCAAGAACTAAATAAAATTAATATAACAATTTTCAAATAAATACACAACTTGAATTCATAAAAAGTTATAACTTACGGCTTCTGTACTTGAAGTGAATGTAATCTGGCTATTTCACCAGTAAATATTTCATTAGGTGTAATTTCTTCAGGTTTATGAACAACAAGGTGAAACTGTCTAGTCAACTCTTCTTCACCTGCGCTTTCAATATTGAATTTCTCACATACAGCTGGCCAAAACTTATCTTTCCAAGTAATGAAGTCATCTTCAATACTAAAAATTATTTAAGATTGGTATATTACTATAGCTTTTCAAGTTATCAAATCATAGTGGCAATGGGCTGGACATATTCGTTGGAGTAGATGAGTGGAGAACGCTTTTCAGCATAGTGTGGTAAGCCAAAGGGCTATGCAGAAAAGCTAGGCGAGGGCCTAGATAGAGTGACAATCTGTGCAAAGCGGCTGACAAAGGCTGAATATGTGTAGTACAAAATTTGGGTTAAGTGGTACGTCTTGAGAGAGGCCTATGATATAGTGGGATGATAATGATAAAATTTCTATGATTATAAGTCCATAGTAACATCTTTCACAATGACAACAAAGAGTTTAGAAAAAATGTATAATTAGTAATACTTACTTTGCATCATCATCTCCCATCCCAAGTTCAAATACACGAGTAGCACCAAGTTCCTCCAGACGTTTGTCTAAATAGATGGCTACGGCATTGTAATGTTCATATGTCTTGTTCCCAAGGCCGAACACCTTAAAAACAGGGTTTATTAAGTCAATAATTTCAATCTCTTTATTTCTTTTTTACTCTAGAATTATTGATTCAGCTTATAAATAAGAATAAAGAATTGTTTAATGTGGCATCTATCCATAACTTTTATAATATTACATATGAATGCATGTATGTACATTTACATGTATTTAAGTACCTATGAAAGCTTTAAAATAATAAAATTTAGTCTAAAATGCATGATTAACACCAAGAAGTAGAAATGTCATGTCACAATGGCATAGCTACTGTTCAATAGTGACTTGTGTGGAGATTTTTTTTAACAGAATGCATTACTACTATTAAACTATGCATTTGCAGAATGCAGATTGCATGTGATTTCTATAATAAAGGCAATATTAAGATTATATAACATTTAATATATATAGTAAAAAATAATAAGATGTGATTGCAATTTTACATATACCATTTTACATCCACATACATTTAAAAAAAGATAAGACTTTATGATCATGGAAAGAGGGAAGTAATCATGAAATAGTGACTCCTCCGTGATTCCTTGTTTCTATATATCTTAACACATTTTCATATTCCTTTCTTACTTTATTCAGAACATTCTTTAAGAGCCAAAAAGTTTCATACTTAAAAAAAAATTAAATTAAATTTGATCAGTTTAAGTTTGTCTGCTGAGTGATTTACTTTTCGTGAGTAATTTTAAGAATTTTATTTAATATAAACAAAAATACAAATACACTTTAAATATCTTCGTTCACTTAAAATAACTTGTTTTTTTAAGCATCCTTAATTAAAACAATAGCAGTTTAACTTTTTATTATTAAAAAAAAAATAAACTTATAAACCACTCGTGTATTTACCAAGCATAAACTTTCATACCATATGACGAAATTTTAGCAGGGGTGATATAGCATTTTTTTTATTAATAACTTGTGTAATACATCGTGGTAAAAACTTCAATGACATCGCAGCAATAGAAATAAACATTATTAATTTGTGTTACGTAAATGTTTCGTAACAAATTATTTTCTAGTATTCTACACATATCGCATTATTTGTCCCTATATAATCTGTTGTCACAAAATCTGTTAATAATATAATTGTAACATATTTATAAGAAACATATGATTATAAAACCAGCCAGTTTAACATAACATTGAATGACATAACCTTCAGTGTTGCCAACAGTTAGACTGGCTCTCCACCAAGATTGATTTTTTAAAACCACTAATCCAAAATAGTCCTATTGTTATAACCGCTAAATTTTTCAATAAAATTTATAGGCGACGTAACTTAGCTAACAAGCATATCTATTAGTTTGGTCAAATCTTCACAAAATTTGGTGTGATCTGTATTTTGTTTAAGCGTCTTCTTTATAGCAGAAACAAAGTTGTTGTTTAAAGAGGAAGACTTCAAATGTTCGTAGTGGCTCCTTAATGGTTTTATAATTTGCATTTCTCTACTTGAGCCGTGGTACTTTGAAGTGGAAGTGGGTCTTGAAGCCAATCCTAAAAATGTTGCGTATATTGTGGTCTCGACATAATTGCGCTCGAAAAATCTTGCGATAATAGTACATTATTTTGAGCTGCACAAACAGTTCTGAGACTGAGTGGATAGAAAAATATTCTACGGGGAATCCCCTAAACTGTTACTAGCGTTTGATATCAGGTTCTTCTGAAGGATCAGTGTGGCCTACACAGAGAAAGAAAATAGTCCTGAAAATATAATTAAGTAGAAGGAATATATTCTATACGAGAAAGTGGCTTTGCGACTGGGTACTAACACTTTCAATAAGTGACACTGAATTTTACTAAACTACTAAAAAATCCACCAGCCTCTAAACACAATAATTCGCCACTAAATGGAGAGTTGAAATCACCAGTTTATGATAAATCCACTAAGTTGGCAACACTGATAACCGACGTTAGCAATGCAGTTATTCTGACGTAGGACACGGAAAAGTATCGATACTTTGTGACATCGAGAACTTTGCCTTTCGATACCAATACTTTTGTACTCGATACTTTTTGAGAATTTAAATTTGTGAGTTTGTTTTATTATTATAAGTATAATTTATATTTGTTCGATTCGAAGATGTTAATGCTGGTAGTCCATTGGCGTTAACAACTTTGTCGAATACTGAGCCCGCGGGCAAGTAATATATATTTGGGAATCTGCGCAAATCGCAGATTCCATCGACTCGACGCTGTGTCAGAGACACATTGTGTTCATTCTAATTTCGTCATGACGCTACGTTAAACGTGTAGGAGAGGATTGAACCTAAGTAACTATAATCCCTATAAGTCCCCTAGGCCCTAAGGTCTAGGGGGTGAGAATCGACCGGGCATGTGAGAGAATCTCGTATAACCTGCCGGTGTGCACATAAGTGTTGGTATTGTGGGTGGATAAAAATGATGCCGTTTCGTCTGGTTTGAGTAAGACGTAACGCGGGAGTCGCCTTCTCGGGGCCGCGTTTGAAATCAGGTAAATAATTGACCGACTGTACAACCAGTAGATTCAGGTGGGATTTATATTTGTGTAGCATTTATTTGTTCTACTGAAGCTGATCTGACTAGCATTGACGTCATTACTTGTATATGTGTGCGCATTAACTAACTTTTAAGCATCCATATGAGTAAGATACTTTTTTCGATACTACTCATGAGTACAGTATCGATTCTTTCTATTCAATATATACCGTGTCTATTCTGACGTCCACCGTAACTGCTAGTGTTGCCAGGTCTAATTTAATATTAAAGTTTCATTCAAGCATACGATATCCATTACCCCACCCGTGAGGAAATACTGCAGGATACACTTAATTTTCTATATCTTAGCACAATTCAGAATATTATATTTTATCACAATCGTTATTACACTTTTTTTAGTTTTAGCGAAACCCAACAAATCTTCTCTCGTTAAAGTAACATGCTATTCATAGCGAATGTCCGCTAGCGTAATTAGGTTTTAAACTTGGATTTCCCCGACACTCGCTAAGAGGTGGCGTGCGGGGGAAGCTACATTAGCTTCATCATTCTTGTTATTTATTCACGACCTCGCAGTGGACAGGTGATCAACGTGCGTTCACAATCACAGCCCATTTCAAAGCCAATTAACCGTGTGCAGTTAAATAACTTACCTTTTTAACGTTAATAATTTAAAAATGTGAAATATAAAAGAATTATTGTGTAGAGAAATAAGAATTAGAAACTAATTTTTTATTTAAAATAATACAACAGAATAGAACGTCACATCCCTCCGTGTGCAAACGAGTTGTATTTTTCTGTCTAATAAAGTAAATTTGTTTGTGTGATCAAGAAATAAAGTGTTTGTTCAAATAAGTTTCCGGAACGACGTGTTTGTACGTGGTCATTATAGTACGAAGGTTCTATGGGTTCACGGCCGGGACCCAGCAAGACGTCGAGAACAAATGAAAAGATTGAACTCGTAGCTAACAGTTTGCGCGATAATCCGTATCAACAGAGCAGCTGCCCTAGGATTTCCAAAAACTATGTGCATGAAATGAAATATGGCTCGTGCTCAGCAGTGGGAAATATGTTTATAGGCTGTAAAAAAAATGTGTATGAAATATTGAAGAAAGATCTTAGATTTCTCGTTAACAGAATTCATATTGTACAACAAGCTCAAGGGCTAATGATTATAATTTACGTCAAAATTTCCAAGTCACCCAATCTCACCCCTATGCCCTTTTCTCTGTGTTGGTACCTCAAAAGCAAAGTTTATGAAACAAACTCAACGACTAGCACTAAAAAATATATCGTCCATCAGGTTTACGACATCCCGATGTCACCACTTCAGCGAGTGGCACAGAATACTGTGGCTAGATTCTAAGAGTATGCCTGATGTGGCAGTGAACATTTAGACGAGGTATTTTTTTAAAAAATAAATCCGCACTTCTCTTCTTCGTAAAAGCTATTAAATTTTATTTATATCCTTTTTAGATGTTTTTTATTGTGTTTGAAAATCTAATTTCATAAATTATCAAAGCACTTCGAATTTTTTTGTGCTTGTTCTAATATTATCTTCTTGAAGAATTCATGATTTAATCGTCCAAAATACGCGTGCCCGAATTATATATAAATTTTAGTGAAAAATTCGGAAATTGATTTTTTTAATTGAATTTTTTACCGTGAAAAATGAATATAATACTTTTTCTTAATGTTCCATTTTATTTTTGAAAATTCAAAAGTTCAAGTTAAAAAAAATAAAGTTCCCCCACCCCAGTGTAGGTTATTTGTTTTAAAACAGATAGTGTAGGGCCCTAGTATTAAATGTAAAAAATTTTATATTGTTAAAATGTTATGTTCTATAATACTATTAGAAAAATTTGCAGGATTAAATTCTACAAATTCTATTATTATTAAGATACTTTTTATCCAATTGTATTTTACTTGGAAAATGTTTCAAAAATATGACAAAAATATTTCTACCAAAGATTTTATTTTTTTGTAAATCGATATGTATTCTTATACTTAATTCATTAACAATCGAAAGTGAAATATTTATTTTGTTACAACAATCATTTATTTCACTGAAAACAATTATTCGTTATAGCAACATTGTTCGGATTTTATGCGGTAAAACTTTCCCATTGCAAAATGTATGTTACATTAGTGTCGTGTTTTTATTTCAGTTTCATAATCTTATTTTCATTCATATTGTTTATTTGTGGTAGTGTAATTCGAGTAAGAGGTATAAGTGGAATGACATTAAATAAATGCGTGTACGTGAATTTTTAATTTGTCTGCAATATTCTATACAAGGTTTCCGTACAATGAAAAAAAAAACAATGAAAAATTTTACCAAGACCTAACGTGAGAAGCTGATTAAATAATTTTATAAGATAGGCTCAAAAGGGCTTGAACCCAGAGCCGTAAAACCATTCAAAATAACAAACAAATTATTCGGTAACCTACGCTAAAACTTGATTATAAAAATTAGGTAGGTATGTATCCATGAAATATATCGTCATTATATGACGTTGCAATCGTGACCGCTGCCGCGATCGTCAATTCCAGCGGACTTTGCACTTTAGTCGCTTGTATCGTAAGCATTGCGAATAATAAGTGTAACACACAGATAGTTATGTTATCGTTGAATTGTAGTTACTAAAGGCATAAATCATTTTGAATTAAATAATCACTTTATTTTAGAATAAAAATGTTCACATAATTTATGTTTCAAGGTCCATTTAAAGGTTTCAGGTAATTTATGTTGTAACATTTGTAAATCGACAACTTAGTAGATCAATATGTACGATTTACCTCCAAAGTAATAAGCTTTTTATACGAAACACAACGGGGTTACTTCTTTTTATAATTTATGATGAAATCTTGGGACCCAAACGACCAGATCGACACACATATATATATATATATATATATATATATATATATATATATACACATACATACATACATACATACATATATATATATATATATATATATATATATATATATATATATATATATATATATATATATATATATATATATATATATATATATATATATATATATACCGTTTGACGGCCAACACAAGTATCTATTATGAGTTGTTTCGAACGGATCGACCTATACTTCCTTTTCGAAAACGGTACCTTACTTTTATTAATATAATTCATTCTTCCTGACATATTTTTTTAATATTTTCATGTTTTTTTTAATAGCCATTGGTAAAAAATATTCAATAAACTTCATCATTACTTTTACTTATATTGGAAGTCAAACAATTCGAATTAACGTCTATTTAAGACAATTAATTTCAATTCAATTATTTGTTTATGGCAGCAACTATTAAGGAGTTCTGCCAGTGCAGAAAGGAAATCATAAACAAATTAAGTCAGTCACACAAATAAAGACTTACAAAAACAAAAAATAGAATGAAATAAAAATTCCCGCACCGTGGTTTATTGTCAGTATCATACCTTGTCTTAAATATAAGAAGAGGCTTTTTGGCTTTGCACATTGGCTTTTATTAGCTCTAGAAATTTGTGCGTGATTTTACTTAGACACCTGTACAATAACTCTGAAAATTCTGATGCTATTATAAGAAGCTCGTAAATTTCATTTAAATATAATTAATATTATAGATATACATATAGATTTCATCATTAAATTTACGTTTGTATATTAATCATGAATTATGAATAATACACACTTCCTAGTATTGTTGATTCTAGGTCAGCCAAACATAAAAACTACAGGAAACACCTTGTAATTTAATAATATACTTACAGCGTAGTTTAACCCGGTAAGATCAGGCTCTCCATTTTTCAACCAGTCGTAAAATTCCATGGCGTTGTCTGTAGGATCACCTTCGCCATATGTTGCCATACAAAACACCGCCAATGAATTTGGTATGCTTTGTAATTTTGTTAGTTCTTCCTGTAGTAATTTAAAAAAAAACTTAGACATATACAAGAATTTTATAATTGTATAATATTAGAATATCTACATTTAATATAGAACAATATAAATATTTCACAAAACGGTGTGTAATAAATAATATATAATTGTATAGCATTAATAATCCAACAACGAACCATATCACATTCTTCAGGGTCAGCGACCATACCCTTCATTTTGTATCGGATGCCCTCTTTTGCGAGGCGACCAGCAAATTCTTCGCCCGTACCAGTTTGAGATCCATAGAAAACCACAAGACTCCTCCCAGATGATTGTAATTTTTTTATGAATGAATTTTCTGTTATTTGTATAGAACCTGCGGGCCTGAAACAAAAAACATTTTATAAATCCCTAAACATACAAATAAAATGGAATTTGATGCGTCCGAAAAATACTATTTAAATTAGGTTACCTGAATTGTTGTGTGTGCTTAGAAACAGAACGTTTTATTTTATTGCTATATATAATATTCATTCAGGTTAATACGTGTTAATAAACAAAAATTAATAAAAAAAGAAATAATGTTATATCTCTGAAGTATGTAATATTTCAATACATTTTGGACCATGTACAGGAACTAGACATTTTTCAGTTCTTTTGTATTTCGTTCGTTTCGTTTACGTTTCAAAACTTGTTTTGTTTTTTCCATTAATGCAGGATTTTTCGTTTTATCAGTCGGAGATATATGCTCAGGAAAATGTGCTCATTGTTTTACCTGTAGCCGAATTGGGCATTTATTTTTGGACGATGTAGCACTGCTTTTAATTTGCACCTTTCTGGTTTATTGGTTTGCCGAGGAGATATTGCTATAGGTACTGTTGAGAAGGGAGTGAGGGATATCGTAAACATTATTAAATAAACGATTTATAAAAAACATAAAATAATTCAAAAATCGGCAGCGACGGTGTTAACTTGAGACAGTAATGGACGTCTCGAAGATGTCAAAATCTATAATGCCACATTAAATGACCGTTGTCTTCCAGACGTCATAGTATTTTTCAAGAGGTTAATGATATTAAAACATGAAACTTTTACTATGGACAGAAATAAATTATTTATGGTAATAAAAATACATATTATTTTCCATTATATACAATGTAAGAAATCATATTTTTAAAAAAGAAATTATATTGTTTATAATTAACTGTACTGTCTAATTACGGAAATATTACAAAAAACATAATAAGTGTTTTATTGGAGTTAGTACCAAGTATGGCGGATTTGCAGGTAGATTTATATGTACAATATATGTAGTACCAATTAGGCACGAGTTCATCGTTTATGTTTAACTGAATATGTTTTCATGACACATGAAAATATTATCTTTGATATAACAACTGCTTGTTTTACAATCTTTGCGATAAGAACTATTACGTACATTGTATAGTACAACACAATTATGAAAAGGTCTACAAAGATCTTAACATACATGCTACGTGGAAAATACGTTAGTACAGAACTACACTTAAATAACCCGCCGCACACAATAGGTGTATTAAACATTTAACACATTTTATCAATTCCATCATTGACATTGTTTACGGTTATTGTCCGGGCATGACCGTCAGTACAGCTTGGCCTTGATACGTTATAAGATTCAGCAGTTACCCTTTTTTGTTCAAACAGGCCAACTCTGAAAACTGTCCAATAGTCAGTCTAATTTTTGTGCATTTAAATCAATGTTATCTGCAACTCAATGCGCAGAAAAAGGTTGCAAATTATGTTGCGTCTTCTCGTGCGGTAGATATTTTTTATCTTTCCATGGGAATGTATTATTTCCTTGTTACTCTAAAAGTCGTACCTCGTACGTATTTTAGGTCGAATAAAATTACCATTCGTCTTTTTAGTTATTTTATAATACAGCATACATATGTCCTACATCTGGGCACGGGCCTTCACATTTTTATAGCAATGGACATTAACCCACTACGCTTACTCCCGTATACATGTCACATATGTATACGAGCGGCAATGATTGTTGAAATGACAAGGGGGATTACAGCACCATTGCAGGGCTTTTACAAAGTGGTGGCTCGTTTCTTGAAAATTCCTATGTCGTATAAGAACGAGAACACCGGTAAAGGGGAGTGGTTCCACAAAGTAGTTTAGCGCGAAAAATACACAAGCATATACACATATGTACATATATATGTCTATACGTATGTCATAAAAGTTTAAAAGCAATAAACGTTTTTTAAGTATAACATAGCAAAAAATAATATTTTGTTACCAAAATATATATTCATGAGCAAGAGATAAATCGAAACCAAAATGTACGTAACTGTTACGTACAGTTTGCAACTGTTTCAGCAGAGATTTCTGCATACCAACTGATGGTTAGGATCGGACATCGTGAGTTCGCATATTTCATTAATGGGAACCATGTCCTAACATAGACATAGTTATAGCTTAGTAGAAATGGTTAGCCAAAATTCTAGTAATATTAAAAAATCATAATTTTTATAAAAAAAAAAATATGCAGAACTCTGCTATTGCTGCTTACAATAAGGTAAGTTTTCTGACTGTAACAAAAGCACTTATTGGAAATAATTTTATATTAGACTAACCACAATAACAATTTTATCGCTGTCTTAACTACTTTAAAATCTCTTGACAATAGCGTTAGAGCGTCAATGCAATTGATATATTATAAGATCCTTCAGATTTGACAGTAAAACTATATAATTGGATAAGCCCTAACAAACTAAAGGTTAAAGATTAGAATATTAAAGAAATGTAGCCTACACAATTAAATAAAAAGTTACAAACACTCTGTCCTGTGTGTGTATAAATAATATGAAGATTCTAAAAATATATTTTTTAGGGTTTTCCGAACTTTGAATAATGATTTATTTATGCGTTCTAGTTTAAAAATTTTGTCAATAGTCTTATGATATAGTTTTAATCCAATAAACTTAGTTATAAAAAATGGAAAACATTTTTATATTGTAATATTAGTAATCAATATCAATTATCTTTAATTCAAATAATTAAAAAATTACATAGGTATAACGTAATGTATGTACTTCAACTCCCTCATAGCGGTGCTAATATTAATGTGTTTAGTTCACTACCTTAGTAATTCGCCCTATCGAGAACTCCCGTCATGATGTCTTCACGTCTATAGTTTGATTTCACATCTATAGAAATTCCGTATGCGTAAGTTTATTTGATAATATTTATAGATAATAGATAGGAAAGTGAGTATGAAAGAAACTGAAAATAAGCTACGAGTGTGTTGGCCAAGTTAAACTAATGTGAATGGCACATTGAAAATTTTTATTCATTATCGAATAACCTATATATATGAGATTAATTAAAAAAATTACTAAAGAAAAAAGAAAAATCCGATAAGGAAAAACGTTATAAATCTTTTGTACTTCAGCTGGAATATACCTACTTATCTGTAACGGAAAATATATAAATTAGTTTAAACTCTCCATCCAGTTGATTAGAAACTAAATAAATACAGATATCGATTGAGTACATTAATTTGTTATTGTATTTATAAATGTATTGATCCAATAAGTCACCAGAAATGTTCACCATGACTTTTTACGATGAAAAATTTTTATTATAATAATTTTGTGTTACATGCGATAAAATTTAATTTTTTACGGAAGAGGCATGCTGACAATCAAGCGTGGCACCTGATGTTAAGTAATTACTTCTGGCCATGAACATTCTCAATACCAAGAAAACTCCATATTTGTATTAGTCTACCTAATAGTAAGGTGTAAATTTGCGAAAGATGCTTTCAACGCTCAACGAACGAAATACTCCCCGGATAAGCCAGCTCATTCTTGTTACAGTCAAAAATGTGTCACATAATTTGTATACAGCGAGATAAAACTATTTAAATCGCCTTAAACCGCTTGACTTAACTGTATTTCAATTTGAGCACATTAAGATTAAATAAATCTAAAATTCACTAAAAATACTAAAATTTATAAGACAAAAATATTTTTTTTATAACTGACGTGAAAACACATAATAGAATTAATTTTACTCCAATAAAAAAATAGTGCTTTACATTTAGTTATATATTCTAAAAAAAGAACGTCATCAGGAAATACCTCGTCAATTTTTAAGATGAATAATTTGCGTTAATTACCTACTATATAAAAACCGGATGTCCGTTAAGACCTTCATTTTTAAAGGAAAAACACCGACTTGGGAATTTGCGTCCTTCGTCTGACAGTTAACTACCACTAACACTTTTCCTTGCATGTTTCCAATTTCCTATCTTGTTCAAGAGGCCTATGGAGACAAAACTGACTCTCAGCAGAATTGCGAGGTTAAATCAATGCTACGTAACATGTATGCAGGCTGCGTACATGTTACTTAGCATTGCTTTAACCTCATTGTTTATCATAATGTAAATTCTGCTGAGAGATGCAGCACATTATAAAATATATTTTTAGCTCAAGTATCACAAAATATGTAAGCTGAAATGGATGTTTCGTTAAAAGGATCTAAAGAAATCTTGACTGCTATACAGATAAGGCCATAAATTATATAAACAAGTTTCTGTACACATAAAACGTAAGTATGCACAGTCGAGAGTGACAATCATGAGCAAAGTAATGTATTGCAACGAGGTCACTTAAGTACTTGGAGCTACCTTAACGTTGAAACAACCAATATCAGTGCTCATTCGTATGAAGCGCGACATCATACAGTTTGACTTAACGACCTCATCAACTGATAAACAATAGTCTTGAATAAACTATTTATTTATATCACACTAATTAAAGTGACATTTACAATACGTTTTTACGTTCAGCACTTATGAAGCAAACTTCATAAGTGTAGAACGTAAAAGCAATTTGAGACACCAGGTATACATAATATAAAATTCATTAACAAATTGGGGGAGACTTATTATGTATGTGTAATACTGTTTTCCCGCTTCAATGATTTTGTCATTAAGTAACAACTTATAATCAGCATATCTCAACAAACTAAATTTTCTGTGATTTGGCAATTTGTCAAGTTTTATCATCATTGCGTCTGTGAGGATTTCTCCATAAAAATAATTGTAGTATTCATTTAATACACTGATGGTGTACTCATACAAAGCCATGGTCATATAGACTATAATGTAGCGTATCACTACGTGATGAATTCTTTTAGTTATGAATGGAAGATATGATAACAGGTTACGGTTATAAGAAATCCGAAATCCCCTTAATTAAAAATTAAAATATATACAACTGTCGTGAGTTCTGTCGCCCTGTAATACGAACGGTTGGGTTACATATACAAGAGTAAGGAACTGTGTCTCCGATTATATAAAGGGATACACGAGTACAATAAATAATTCATTCTTTCACAGCACAGGAGAGAATAAATACAAAATGAGACGCACTTTGGTCACGAAATCTTAAAAAACCTTGTAATATATCATGGCATGACAATGTATTGTTGGCATACATTATATTCAAATATATTAGTAAGATATGTATCAGACTGAAATACGTCTATTTAACAATTTATAAGACATCAAACATTAAATAATAATTTACACTAGCAACCGGTTTTGCGGGCTGAGCGGTGAAATTCCGTTCGCAGTCATAGAATGAATAAAAAAATATGTAATAAGTACATGTTAACTCTACATCTACAATAAAAGGAAAAACTTACTCGAACAGCGTTTAAGAAATAGTCTTAACGCTGTTCAAATAAGTTTTCGTGAAACTATCATTCGTGATATTTATCAATTATCGTAGTAAAATGTAGTGTCTCGTTAGTGGCACAAATATAATTATATTTCTGATGATGAGAGAGCCTTGTATACGTTCAATATCGATTATCATTATAGATATTGAACGTCTACAATTAAAATCATCCATATTCATTGTTTGTAGTGCGTCACAACATTACATGTTCAGTCCTGATTTTATCAATTATCTTTTACAATTGAAACGATAGGCAAACGAGCAATCGAGTGACCTGTTGTTGGTAAACAACTATCGCCGAGCATGTAGTTTAACTGAAAATAAGGTAACATCCAACCTTGGAAAAATATGTAGGTCAAACAAAATATTTGTTTCAAAAGAAAATAAATAGATATAAGGTAGGAGTAATAAACTTTTCTTTTTGCTATGACTGCTACATTTTTATGACTCTTCATATCCTCAATAGAAACAAATTGATAATAACAGTTACACGTGCTGTCCTTATAAAACTGCAATCGTATGAAGTGTTATGAATGTTACCATCAGGGTGTGCAATGTTTGCCATTACTCCATTAGATTTTACGTGATGTAATGTGCTGCTATAAGCTTAAAAAAGTTTTTAAAAAATAAAATATACTGTTTATTTATGACCCAGATAAATAATTGTAAGAATTATAAAATTAAATTTTGAAAGTACAACATTTTGTCTTAACCGTGTCCTATTTTTCTATTGATTAAGAGTTACTTTGCGGAAATCCATTACTATGTGGACAGTCAGACTTTACGGAAGACCGTTACGACCGAATAACGGTTGTCTTCCGTGTCAACTATACCTGATGATGCCTCGTATTGAGGCGAAACACGTGTCGTGTGCAGGGCGGAAAAGTGATGGTTTGTGTTTGGTGTTGTTGATAGTAATAGATAATGAGAGTTGCTGACGACCGCTTTTTCGGTAAGATTTATTATTTTTTTTATATATATATTCACGCCTATCCCCCGCAGGGGTTGGCAGAGACCACAGAGCTCCATCCGCTGCCATTCATCGCAGCGAAACGGCTCGTCATTGGTCGCTTTTCGCCCTCGTGAGAATCAGGACGTGACGGGTGGCGAACCACGTCGCCGTCATTTTCGACAAATTAGGTATATTAAATTCGTCTTAGTGAATTCCACGAGCCGCAAGGGAGGATGGAGGTCAGCCCCAGCAGAGCCCTGCATGCTGAGGTAAGGCACCATAGTCCCCGGGGGAGCCCGACACCGGGACGATCGGCACGTGAAGCAGTGGACGGCCACAGGCATGTGTCTGAATACACAAACTATTACAGTTAAGTGTTTGGTTAATTATTTCAACACTAATATGTTATATATTACTTCTGAGACTTCAAATACTACCCAGAATGAGTATAAAAGTAAAAGTTAAAAACATAATTTTAGAAACCCTAAAATGTCTAAGCCAACACATTTACTAAACTATTATTTGTGAATGATTAAAATTTTTAAGAATAAAAAGTTTAATGAAAATTTAATTGAATTTGTATTTATATAAAATTATATTAATATAGCCTAATTTTAAAATTGTAACTTATTTTCTCAGTCCAGAGCAAGAACGCCTAATTTAGAAACTTTTGTAATTTACAAAGTAAGGTTAATATAGGTAAAAGGCAAAAGACTAATATCTACATATATTGAATCCAGGAAGGTTTAGCATCATACATGAACATAAAACATTACCAACGTATAAGTAGATCGCTGTTACATCCATTTTACCTGAAGATGCCTCAGTTCTTTATGATACCATTTCAACAACAATAATGAGGAAAACCAATGGGTTTAAGTCTATGTAGACAAGTACTGTAGTGACATTTAAACAAACAGTGTTGAATGTCCCTTGGTTACAGAGATGTGCAAACAATTTATAAAATGTATTTAAATAGAAAATGAATACACTTTTCGTATTTTTCATTTCAAATCCAAAATACAAAATTGTTTTTCATTTTGTATTTAAAATATTAAATGCATAATATGTATTTCCAAAATACTTAATGAAAATAAAATACTTTTATAGTTCTTACCTTGCTTTATTTTTAGAAGTATTTTTTTATTATTTAAGCGAGTCATTATTTTAGCCAGTAGGTGATTAACATAAGTGATGAAAGTAAATTTACTAATTTACATCATAGATGGTGTTATACCTATATAGACCATGAAAGTCGAGGCTTAGAAGTCTGTATGCGGACATTGGGATCCGAGGCGAACGAGGATGCAACCGGAAATAAATTTACTTAACAGAGTTGAACAAAATAATTTGTCCTAATACCCTGTCACTCATGGTCCTTCTGTGCGGTCTCATAATCATGTTACCATAGGAAAAAGCCTTTCTACCAGTGCAGAGCTAAGCAGGCGGATATTATATTTTAAAAAGATCATCTTTACTATATTTAATGATTACAGGCTGACATCATCATCCTTCAGATATTGAAGTGTTTCTAGGCCAATTACAAGTGCAAAGTGGTGTTTGCACTTGTATCACTAGTCAGTGAGGCATCTAATCATCATGGAACATGTAATAGGACTCATTTTTTTCTTTCTTGTGTGATTGAGATATATTTTTTACATCTCGATGATCACTTTTAAGTTTTCGCACTTCTATGAAGAACAACTCTTTGGTTCTTTTGCAGACATGTTCTTTAGTTCCTTATGACATATATTTTAATTTAAAAAAGGATATGCCAATGCCAAAATTGCTTTTTAGGATCCTTCAAATCATTAAATTTACTAAAACTCTTTTCCAAGCTTTTTTTGTATTCACATTAGCTCATTTAGCAGGCATCCATATAAATATTTCTTTATGTTCCTCTTAGCTTCTGATGCCTTCTTGGATGTTCAATTAAAAAATATAATTCAATATCCTTAAAAACTGATAATTTTAGTTTTTTTAAGTTGTTTTGTAAAGTTTCGTGAACTTTCAAAAGATCCATAATACAATTATAAAATTAATTCCATTTAGTTACACAAGACTTGTTAAAGATTTTCCATTTGTTTCGGAATAAATTTCAGTTGCACAAAACACACCTCAAACTAATTATTATTGTCAGTTCAGTGCTGCCATGGCAAAAAGAAATAAATTCTATTTTTATCACATTAATAAATTGATGTTGACAAAACTTATCAAAAAGTATTTTGCAAATACAACATATGTCCTTTCAAATAAAATAGAAAATACTTATCTAAAAAAAGAATTTAGATACAAAATGGAAATAGGTATTGTGTATTTAGTATTTTACATTTCAAATAGTAGTATTTTGGAATGTCTCATTAATACTTGGCCAGATGGAGTGAAAATTTGAAAGGGTAATATCAGAAGTCTGTTGCGTGTGAATAAAAATCAGATTAGGAAGTGAGGTTTCTGGCCAGCAATGGATTGTTGCAGACTACTCTGAGGCAATCCCTGATGACTTCTCAGTTTAAAAAAAATAACATTAAGGTTTCACTCCATCATTCAAAGAATTAAATTTAATTCATGGTGGTTTTTATGGCGTTTAGTAATAAAAGAAAAATACCTAGGCCTTTAATTTTACTCATACATTCTAGAACATTTTAACAAATTACAACCTTTAGATACCTAAGAAAGTTAGTGTACTTACTGTATTGAATATTTACTAAGTAGAATTTCATCTGTTTTATTTTCTTTTCTGGAACTATATAACCACCAAACAGCTGCTCCCAATAAAAGAACAAGCATGATTATGTCAAATGTACTAAATAGTGAACCACTAACGGCGGCTGCCGCTGCTGCTTCCTTTAACAAATCTTGTGTGTTATCAGACATATTGTTCCTTTTTATATTGTTTACTTGAAGGAGCTAAACAAAGTCACGAATTAAAAACGTTTAATTTACACGATAAAAGTTAGAGTGGTTCATTCCAATAGCACACAACAAAACGTATTTACTAGCAAATTTATACTGACAATTCGTTCGCGAAGCTAAAGTAATTAATGTTGCCTATAACCACATTCATTTTTTGCAAAAACACAGTATATAATATTTTCTACTAGTCATCTTGTACAGATGGTCGCTCCATCTAGATAGGGTTGACGTTTCACATTACATTTACCAAGACTAGTAGTAAATTCAATCAATCATAGAATTGCTATCACAGCTCAAAATTTAAAACAGCAGGTTAAAATGAAACGTACGAAAGTATAAACACATTTCACTCCTGGGATGATGCGACTGGCAAAATATTGTTATCTCTGTGTGCCGAGAAATATGAACAATCTATAACTAAATTTAACCATGCAACTAAATTTTTTGGCGTCCTATATCTCCTAAATGCAAGCAAATTGATTAGGACCAATAATGGTTAGTATGAACAAGTGCATGCACAAAATTGACATTTACAATCGATATTAAAAGTCAGAAACACAAATAAGAGAGCACCCAATAAAATTGTATATACTTCACACCTGGCAACATTATAAAAAAATGAGTGAACAGAATGACAATATACTACTTCTCTTCCTCTATGTCAGTATAATTATTGAAACGAAGTTGTTGAGTGTTGCGTTTTTGCGTACGTGAGCTCCGAGTTCGTTGACAATATTAATCACAGGCAATAGTAAAGGAAATTATGGACTTTATGGAGTTCGCGGCCCACACACGTGCAACTTCAGATTGCCTTGCATAGAAACTAGACACGTTGTGCTTGACTACCTACCGCATTTGCAGTTGTTTTGATTGCTACATGTTCATACCTACTTAGCAATTCGATTCACATAATATTATATACAAATTCTTCCCGTTACCGTCCTTATTTTCGGTAAAAATATTAAATACAAACTAATTGAATTAAAACATGACCTTTTTGGGTTTCATATTCTTTGCTGTAAAACACTTGCATTTATTACCTATGTAAGTGAGTTGAGAGGATGTTCTTATGTCCTAGGAAATGTGCATACTCATCAATGTGGATTGCCGAGCGTCAAACAATACTTTAAAACACTCTCTAAGAAACATTTTGAGAGATCCGAATCCCATCCGAATCCACTGGTGGTACAATCGGTAAATTATTCACCCGATTTAAACGCGTGCCCGAAAAGACGACGCCCGCGTAACGTGTTACACGATCCGGACGACGAAACAGCGTCGTTCGGATCCACTCACGACACCAACACTCACACGCACCCCGGCTCTAGCCGAGCACGTAGAGTAGGGAACACTTCTACACCGGCCGCTTACACGAGATTCTCTCACGTACCCGGTCGGTTCTCACCCCCTAGACCTTAGGGTCTATGGGACTAATAGGGACTATAGTTACTAAAGTTCAATCCTCCCCTACATGTTTAACGTAGAATCATGACGAGTTTAAAATCAGCACACACACATATGTGTACCTCCGACACGGCGTCAGGCCGATGGAGTCTACGATTTGCGCAGATTCCCAATTATATTTTACTTGGCTGGCTTGGGCTGAAAGCCCGCGGGCCCTGAATACGATAAAGCTGTTAAAGCCAATAGGCTACCAGCATTAACATCTTCGAATTTAACAACATCAATGTTGCGAAAGTCAACGGGGGGGGGAGGGGGGAGATCTATAATTGGCAAGGTCTCCACGGTTTCCCGTCTTACATATCATTTTCGTTCTAGACCTGTCCTCGAAGAGAGGCGACGAACTTTACAGGACAGAAGACAACTGAGGACTGCACATTATCCATGGGGACTTATTATAATTTGCGTATGCAAAAGTAAAGTAAAGAGGTGCGCCGCAGTGCTGTATTTATTGTGAAATAAAATCATTCATAAAGTGTGAGGTGTGTTCAACCTTCACCTTTGCAGTAGCAAGCCAAACTACATCGACAGCACTGGTAACTCTGCTGTTCGTTTACAGCCCTTGTTATTTTAACCTATCTTTAAATTATAATAATTATATTGATCAGATCCTCATCCTCAAGATCACCATAAAAGATTGTAGAAAATTGCTGTAAAATATTTTTCACATCAATGTTCAAGAATTGCAAAAGTGTTCGTAATATCAGCATATTGCGGAAGACAAAACGCTCTCCATTTCAATAATACATTATAAACTGACGCAATAGGGGTCAGCCTCTCAAGGTGAGGGCCAATCGAACCTGCCCGCATCGCGGCGAGCTTCACTGCGTCATCTTGCCTCGAATTTGCGCTCAACTAAACACCTACATGAACAAGCATATTTTAGTTTTACAAATATATCGCGGGTAAGATAATAACAAATTGTACTGACAAAATATAGTATAAATTACTACATTAGTTATAATAATATATTATTATATTGTGATACTTAAATATTAATAATTTCAAATAAAAATTAACTTTTTAAGTGTACCCAATAAAAAATTAACAATTTTTTAAATTATTTTTCCTTGTATCTAAACTTAGTATTACATTAAAGGTCTAATCCTAGTAGTGAACTCATGAAACCACAAACATAAGTATTAGTAGACTTAGCGCAATTTCACAAAGCCATACAAATAAAAATATATTCTATCTCTTTTGGGTTTGGTCACCAGATGCTCGATTTCGCCAAGTGCGATCATCACTGGGCTCAGGTTCTTTCGGAGGACTTTTCGTTCTACAACTAGATTTCTCCTCTATGTAATAGGAATGACCAAGGCTCACCGACTTCGTTGGCTGGGCCACGTTGAGAGGATGGGGGAGGATCGTCAAGGGAACGTATGTGGGTCGCCCAACTGGACGATGTCCTGTGGGGCGCCCCAGGTACCGTTGGAGAGACATGACCGAGGATGACTTGCGCAACCTTCAAATCTGCAACTAGCAGAAGGTGGTGCGAGACAAGGCACGGTGGCGTAAGATCTGTTCGGAGGCCAAGATACATTTTGGGTCACTGCACCTACAAAGTTAGTTCTATCTCTTTTCCCCTAAACTAAAATGATAATGTCTTCATTTTTTTTTCATCTATAATAACAATAAGCAAATTTGAAGGAATGATCAGAAATCACGGCAGCCATGTTTAACTTATCAAAATAAGCTACATATGGCGTCGTATCGTCACAGCTTGGCCTGCAATTTTTTATTGATCATGAGTGAAAAACAAATGGAAACCTCCAGATATTATGTTCCATAAGTGAGTGTTGCATTATATCCCAGAAAATCATTAATTTACTGCGTAACAGCGTTACGAGATTTTCTGTAAGAATAATTTTAGTCCTAAACATTGTAACACGATTTTAACGCACCCATAATTAATATTTGAAACTATTCTACTTAAAATTGATTGTAAAAATCATTAGCTTACTATTAATGATTTATATTTATTATTAAACACACGCAAAATAAGCGTACAGGTTCATTATCAACAATTGAACTTAGCAATACATTTATTTCATTTGTGCGTTATCGCTTATAATGAATCCTTTCCCATTGAATACGATTTGCTTACGGAAAGCAAACCAACGAAAACATTCTGTGATAGTAACTGTGTAGCCGCCGTGATAGAGATAGGAGCATTTATAAATTACATAAAGCCTCTGTTTGACTTCACAAATTAACAATTAATAGAGTTTACTTTTTATTCCGACTTATTCACCTCATTTCGGTGGCATTTGGAGGGCTGGCGTGAGATCGGCTAAACATAATAATTTGGATCGTATTATTGTCATTAGCCACTTAAACATTAAAATAAATTTCCAAATTGTTTACACAATTGGAGGCGATCTTGAATAGTCGTCCCTTATGTCCATATTCATCCTCTATATTCACGCCTATCCCCCGCAGGGGTTGGCAGAGACCACAGAGCTCCATCCGCTGCCATTCATCGCAGCGAAACGGCTCGTCATCGGTCGCTTTTCGCCCTCGTGAGAATCAGGACGTGACGGGTGGCGAACCACGTCGCCGTCATTTTCGACAAATTAGGTATATTAAATTCGTCTTAGTGAATCCCAGCCGCAAGGGAGGATGGAGGTCAGCCCCAGCAGAGCCCTGCATGCTGAGGTAAGGCACCATAGTACCCGGGGGAGCCCGATCCCGGGAGAATCGGCACGCTTGCGACTAGGCTCGCCCCTAGCCACGCATCCATTGGCACGGCAGACCATGGATTGGTGGAGAGGAAAGGAAAAGGAAGAGGCAGGAAAGGAAATGCGGATTGGGGAGGTTACCAGTCTCGGAATAAACATTTAAAAATCCATATAAATATTTATTCCGATGCGGGAATCGAACCCGCGACCATTGACTCCGCGGGCGGAGGGCCCCGCCACTGAGCCAATCGGTCTGTCATCCTCTCCTGATAATATTCTTTCCCTGTCCCTAGGACACTTCAACTTTGGGAATCCATTGACGTCTACTCCAGATTCCAATTTGCTTAAATTTGGAGAATTTCAAGGAAAGTCAGCTTAAAGGTTATGAACGAATTGAACAGATGCGGGAGCGCATTTGGCGACGCTGGCAACAGCCGCAGCTGAGGACAAAGTGGAAATTCAATTTAGAAAAGCTAAAAGTCGCAACGCTGCAGGCTCCCAATGTCACAGGAATGTTATGTTAAATAGCAGTGTATGGTGTAATGCAACGTTCAAATATTAATAACAATATTAAGTGACTACCGACACCTATGTAGTCGGCCTTAAAAACGTTTACGATAAAATGTAATATAAATTAAACTATATTTATCAAAGTACTCTTCGGATATTTAAATTACACCAATATTTATCACAATAATCGGCTCGGTTTATTATTACAATAATCGGCTAAATATTTAACACCTTGAGCCCTATTGGAACAAACCTATCAGTTACCGTTTCGCCAATAACATTTTAGTACACAAGTGACAGGTTTTATTTATACAGTTTATATAATATTAGGTTAGGAAAAAAGAAATTCATTATTTTTTCAGTAGATGGCTGTAGTGATCGATATCTCGTAAAGTACCGAACAAACAATTTCAAGTTTATGCTCGTTTTCAAGGTGATATTTCACATCAAAAAAATTCTTTTGCTGTTTTTTGTTTGTTCAATTCAGTTGTGAGATACAAGATGTTAACAATGGAAGTCAACAAAGAGAAAATTCGGTACATTTTACAGTTTTTCTTTAATAAAGGCGAAAATGCAAGCCAAGCCGCTCAAAATTGTGAATGGTGTTTATGGTGCCGATACTGATAATTACGAACAGCTATCTACGTGCAATTTTGGTTTCGTCGATTCCGTTCAGGCATATCTGATGTTAAAGATGCACCTCGTACAGGGAGGCCCGTCGTCGAAAATGTCAATAAAATCACAGAAATAATCGAAGTTGACCGGCATGTTAGTAGTAGTAGCATCGCCCAGGAGCTATGGATGACCATAAAACAGTTTTAAACCATTTGCGCAAAGCGAGATTCGAAAAGAAGCTCGATGTTTGGGTGCCACGTTAATTAACATCAAGAAAAATGATAAAACATATTTCCATCTGCGAAGCCTTGGCCAAACGGAATGAACTTGACCCATTTCTTAAACGGATGGTGACCGGGGATGAGAAATGGGTCACATACGACAATATTATGCGAAAACGATCGTGGTCAAAGCGTGGTGACTAACGGAGAGGAAGGTTCTACTGTGTATTTAGTGGGACTTCAAAGGAATCATTTATTATGAGTTGCTTTCGTATGGCTAAACACTATATTCAGATCTCTACTGACAACAACTGGACCGTTTCAAGCTAGCGATTGAACAGAAACGGCTAGCGTTGGCCAACAGAAGAGATGTTGATGTATCATCAGGACAACGCAAGGCCACACACGTCTTCGGGAGCTTGGTTGGGAGGTTTTAATGCATCCACCATATAGCCCGGACTGGCACCAAGCGATTACCATCTTTTTCTGGCATTGTAAAACTTCCTGAGTGATAAGAAATTGCGAACAAGAAAAGATCGTGGAAATAGATTACTAGAGTTTTTCGCCAATAAGGACCAAGACTTGTTATGAGTGAAACATGATGAAGCTACCTTTAAAATGGCAACAAAGCATGTTTAATCCAAATCTGAAGATAGATCCTATAACTTGGATCTATCTTCAGATTTGGATTAAACATGCTTTGTTGCCATTTTAAAGGTAGTTTCATCATGTTTCACTCATAACACGTTTACGGTTTCTATCATTTTGTTCATTTATATTAGTTTTTAGTTGATGAAATTAGAAATAGTAATCTTAAAAGTCGTTATGATTTTTGTAATAAGATTGATGTATTACACACAATATTTTATGTAGATGTACTGTAGGCTGAGTTTTACATCATAGCATATTTTCGGCATAATCATTGAGTTTCACGTGGTTAAATTTTAAAGATCGTAAAATTTTTTTTTTGGTTTCGAAATTGGTTATGAAAATTTGTATTTTTGATATAAATACGAAGTACTGCATCGGATACTTTTTACATTAACATACCAGGAGAAGATACGTAAATACAAGGGAACATAAATTGTAGATGTATGGAAGTTCACCAGGCCATCTAGAATTTATAATTTTTTCTTCTTATTACGACGATATCTGGTTTACTGTGTGCCTTTTACGAGCAAAGGGTTCTCCCAGTCTGCTTTACAATTTGCCAACCTTGTCAAAGTCCTGCCAGCCATTTCGACAATTTATTCTTCCATCACCTAAATTGCCTGCCTCTTTCTTTTATACCCTCTTGGGTACAATTGTTGCTATGGTTTTGCTCTATTTTTCTGGATCCCCCATGATAAGCCCTACCTATCTCGACTTTATATAAAAAAATTGTATCCTTTAAATGGCGTTAAAAATTACAATGTATTTTTTTGGAGATATTCTGATAATTAGCCTAACCATTTATTATTTACCTCAAAATATTATATACAGACTCAGAGAAAATATATATAGACTCATTATACAAAGAAAAATCTTTCTGTGACAGATTGTGTGCGCATTCCCTGTAATGTATTTCTATACCAAGTATTTACACAAACATACAATATTAATACCATAGTAGAAAGTTTTAATACTTATTTTGTTACAACAATCTGTCTGGAGTTGTACTACATGAGGTATATCTAATATAATTTCATGTCAAACTTAACAAAGAAAACCCAGAAAATCAAGAATAATACAATTAAAACCAATGATAGATTTTATATATACACAATCTTTAATTAAACGCTATAGAGCCCATGATTAAGGGGCCACAATATAATAAAAAAAATAAAAGGGAATCCTTTTATTTTTTAATAATATTTTGTATTTAGATATGGTTTATAAGAAGAAAACACAGCAGACTTTTATCTTTATATTTTATAAAACATAGTATAGCTTATATGATGCCGATTTTATTGGCAACATCTAATGCATCATAATCCCTGGCCAGTCGCACATATGCCTTCTTCTTGCCATCAGGTCTGAAAAGATTATTATTTGCTATAATATTTTTAATTAAATAATTAATTTAAATGTTTTATTAGAAAATTTTCAGAGCTGTGTAAATTTTATTTCATTCTTCATCAATGAGATTCCCACAAAGATTTCATCATTTTAATACCTTTTTTATAGCATATATGTAACTAATACAATTGATATGATATTTAAATACAAATTATGTTAGTCAACAATAAAGACTATAATCTTACAATAATTTTATGGGAGAGATTGGCATAATTCATCCAGAATATACAATAGTAATTAACTTATGTTTATGAAACTAAATTAGGATGAGCAATCATGTGAAAACACTGCTTTGCAGATGGTAAATAGTAAAGGACTGTAATGTTTTTACTAACCTGATTAAAGTGTTGACTTTTGCAACATTGATATCATACAGTTTCTTAACAGCAGCCTTAATATGGTGCTTGTTGGAACTGGTATGAACAATAAACACCAAAGTGTTGTTGTCCTCAATTTTCTTCATTGCTGCTTCAGATGTCAGTGGATACTTTATTATGTTGTAGGCATCCATACTGAAAAAAATAATCATTCAATATATAACTTGCAAAATTCAATATAAGATACCTAATAATACAAACCCAATGAAATGTAATTATGTCAATTAGTAAATTAAAAGTGTAATGGAATAACTTTTTAATATCTTAGTACTTAAGTGAATATTACACTAAGTACTTTTAAAAGGTACAAGTATTATTTTAATTTGTATTCGTGGAAAATTAACAATAAAATATTAAAACTACTACTCATTTGCCATCACACATAATGATTGTTAAAATAAACGCACCGATTTCTTTTTGGTAGAGATTTTCTGGGATATTTAGGATGTCTTGGAGGTTCAAAGGTTTTAGGTCTACGGAAATGCACAGAGTTCCGAATTTTTCGTACACGCTTTCCATGTTCACCTTTAACAACCTGAAACATTAATAGCACAGTTATTTTATACATATATGTATAAAAAAAAATTAAATTGTAATCTGTCATTAAATCTCACCTTTCTCTGAGCCTTAAGTGCTTTAGCCACAGGCTTCACTAATTGCTTCTTTTGTCCTTTTATACCTGTCTTCTTAGGTTTAGGTGCAATCTTTAATTTTGCAGCTGCAGGCTTAGGTTTAGAAGGCTTTGTACCAGAAGCAGCTTTCTTTACAGAAGGTTTAGCACTAGACTTGACTTTAAGAGCAGCTGCTTTAGCAGATCCAGCCTTAGCTGTGGGTGGAGCTGTTGATTTCTTCTCAGTGGGTTTGGTTGCTGGCGCTGTTGCAGCTTTGGAAGGTGCTGCTTTAGCTGCTGCAGGTGCAGATTTAGGTGCAGCTGCTTTTGGAGCAGGGGCTGGTGTCTTAGCAGATGCAGGTTTTGGTGCACTGCTGCTTGATGCAGCCTTAGGAGCCGCAGCTGGACTTTTGGCTGTTGCAGCCTTTTTTTCTGCTGGTTTCGATCCCGAGGACCCTGTATAAAAATTTGCCTTTTTTATAATTATTATATATTACATTTAAAAATACAAATTTTAAAGGACCTGCAAAAATAATAAACGATAAACATAAGGAAAATAAAAAGTACTTTAGAAAGATATATTTTAATATCTTTTCTGTTCGGAATAACATTTGACGATGATTTAAAGGTATTATGGAACCAGGTTATAAAAATCATAGTATTAGATGAAAATTAACTAAATAAATGAGTCGTTAACAAATAACAGTTAAGCCTATTATTAAAATTATAACACTATGAATAAATTACAAAACTAAAGTAAATTTACATGAAATAAAGTTGAACACAAACGTTACTACCGCGTGGCTTACAGAAGAAACGTCAAAGTATACCTTACAATAAATACCACTTATAGCTAACAAGTACTTTAACTATTAAAAACAATAAATATTACTTAATATTACAGGATTTTTTTATATTATAGAAAATAAAAGGGTAAACTAATAAACTTACCAGTTTTCTCAGGCTGCTTCTTTGGAGGCATCGTGACAAAAAGATGGAGACGCGTATAGTTGCCAGAATTATAAAATTTGCACAGATTTCCCAAAATCTCTTTAATCATAAAAACAGTTTCCAATTAATTTCAAAAAAAGAATAAGCGATTATTATATCTAGAAAAATTTAATTCTATATATTTTTTTCAAAATTTATTCGCTTATATTTATGTGTTTGATTTCAGATCAAAATTCAAAATTTAATTTCCCTTAAGGACGTAAGAAAATTAAGTTAAGGCAAGCTATTACAAAGCTTTAGCATGTAGAAATTTATTTTGTAAATGTGTATGTTGTATTATTATTTTTTAATAATAGAAAAATTGTGTTACTATTTTGACTAAAATGTCTGTCTAATATCCGAACTAAAAATGACCTTAATTTATCTGTTTAATGGATAAAATTATTTTATCAAGGTATGTTATATATCATTGTGTAGCTAATGAAGTAGAGCTAATTTTGATATAAGATTTAATTATTAAAGAAATGGGTAGAAATAACTAGTATCAACATACCTGTTTATACCTGCCTACCCAGTAGTTCGGCCAAGAAAAAAAGTCTACATTTGTATGTTCTATAGTCTTTATACTTTCGGTTGGTAGAAATGTATTCGTGAAATACATGAATGTTTAAATAATAAGTCATTTTTCAATTTTTAATTAATCATTGTTTGGCCTGAAATTTTTTAGCTCACCTACTCGCGATATATTGTTTAACATACTAAATATGAAATATTTTTTATCCAATAAATAGATGGCTTAAAGTATTTTCTAAATCGGATCCTCTACTCCCTGTCTACAGCATACAGGTTCATATAATTTATGAGTACTGTGGTTTACTCGATTTTTGCGATGGTTTATTATTTGAGGACTGTTATTGCTTGTTTCATGTTTTTTAAAAAACACTGTTTACATTCGTGTTCATGCTACCTTACACAGACTCGTGTCAGCCTACGATGGTAGGTAGGTATGTCGAGGGTAGGTAATCATATCGAAGTACGTCCTGAGCAGAACTTCTTTGTAGCTGTATTATATAATTTACTTTAGGTATAAGAAAAAGTCCAATATATCTTTTTCTAGATACTTTATTATTAATTTGTCTATAAATGGTAAATTTATTTAAAATGATATTTAAAATTTAAGACTGCTATGAAACTAGTTTACTAAAATTAAACTAATATGCTTAAGATATGTTAGCAGGCGTAATTGTATCATATGCCCAATTGTCAGTCTTACTTGCAAGCATCCTAATAAACAAAAATTTAAACTGAATCGTGGTAGTTTAAAAATCTATAAGACCAAGTCACAAAAATCACAGGCTTGTAATGGATGGCAACTTCTAGAGGAACTGACGTTAAATTCACCATGCTTGTCTAAAGTGAATTGGTGCGTAAGTGGTACGCCTGCATTACACATATTTATCTCGATGAGGGACAATCCGTGGCCATTGATTCCTAAGTCGGTAGCAATGACACATAACCAATTGGAACAAGAGCCACGTTGCAATTAAATTCATGAGTTTTTTCGACAAAACATTTCGAAATGAGCTAGAGGCACTCTTTTTATTTTCCTCTCCCTCTCCTGTTATTTAAAAGCATCGGAGATGCGTTGCTTACATTCAGATAATACATATACTAAGGTTCACTTACCATTAGTTGAAACACTTGCTACCTAGCCTAGCGCTTCCCATATTATATAAACCGGCCGCCAAAAAAATCGACTCATCGGTTTATTTTTACTAACAAAGTTGTTATCGTAAGCATGCGACGCCATAGTTGTATTTTTTTTCTTGTATCTTATTCTTCTTAGTACCTACTTGACATTGTTTTAGAGGTATATAAGCGTTGTTATGGGTATTTGTAACAATTTAAAGCACAAAAAATGTTTAATTGTGCATAAAGTGTAAATGGTTAGTTTATTTCGGCCGTTTAAAGCGTAATTATCTCGGTTCTGTGCATCGTAATGACTTAATCTTTTAAAACTTTGTTAGAGCATTCATATTCATTACGTTTAACCATAACCAAAATATAGATACCACGGAAGCAGAAGCAATTCAAGTGGTAGCTCTTATTCGTGAGGGGTTCAGTCAGCGAAATCTAGCAAGAAGATTTAATTTGAGTCGGTCAGCAGTGCGTTGAGTTTATAAGCGGTACTTAGAGACGGGGGAGTATCGCCGGAGACCAGGATTTAGAAGAGGACGTGTCACAAACCCAACGGATGATCGTTTTATTGCCTTGACTTTGTAAAATCGGCACCTTTCTGCTATTGATGTTCAGTGTACGCTGAGGGAAGATCATGGAGGTTCTGCTAATGAGAATACGGTGAAAAGAAGGCTTCGAGAGCAAAACCACACAAGTCAGCGACGGGACCAAAACTCACTGCATCTCATCGGCAAGCGAGATTAGAATTTGTTAGTCAATACGTTTATTGGAGTCTGGTCATTGGCCTGGGAGACAGTACTTCTCAGTGACGTAAGTCAAATGTCTCTTACATGCTCTGATGTACGTCGTAACGTTATATAAAAGCCAGAAGAACGTTATGCTGTGTCTCATTCGAGAAACAGTCCGATTTACTGGAGGCTCTACGTTTTGGAGAGGCATCTCTTTAATGGGGCATACTGAGCTGGTTTTCATTCGTAATCGGGCTATTAATGCTAAAAGTTACATTACGGACAATCTGGAACCTCATTTGATGCCTTATGCTGGATATATTGGGAACACTTTCCAACTTATACGCGAAAACGCAAGACCGCATGTCGCTAGAATTGTGACTGAATATCTTCGGGAGGTTGGAATACCAGTTATGCAGTGGCCAGACAATAGTCCGGACTTAAACCCAATCGAGCACCTCTGGAACCAAATAAAACAAAAGGATAGAGCCTGAAGTCTAGTTCCAGACGCGTTTGATCAACTGGAAGTCGCCTTAACGAAAAAATGGGAGCAGAACCCACAAGAAGACATCAAAAAGTTGATCCGATCGTTTAATAGGCGTATGCGTCCAAACGTGAGCGTATTAAATATAACCCGCCTTCAAATATTTCTTACAAGTGTACTAATGGAGTCCTCCTATGTAACACCTGTGCCCGCACGATTACGGCTGAAATTGGTTATATCAATCATGTGAGGTCTCACAAGTAGTATAGTGTGCAGTCTCTGTAGCTCGAAAATTTGTAGCGAAATCGGCTAAGAAGAAACAAGCACATATGTATTTTTTTGCAATTTAAAACTTTATTGATGTATTTCAAATATTCATACTATCTTACATACACTATTAATTTATACTATGCTTAATACATTTTTGTACATTTATTTCAGATACAGATTATTTTTACATTAAATATTTAATATATAGTATTGTTAATTTCATTGATAATTTTTGTGTGTTGAAATATATATATTTTTTAAACAAACTTTATTAACATATTTTTAAAAAAATTGTTTAAAAATTGTAGTATAATGATTATTATATTTGTAGGAAATATTTATTTAAATGATTATGAAAAGTTAACACTTCTAGTTTGGCTAGAACTGGCTGTTGTTTGATTAAATGAACCAATGTTAAAAACTGGACTATTGTAATTTCCACTAGCAGTATGTGGTGAAGATGTTGCAGGCACATTCATAGCTTGAACTGGTCTTTTGCCAATAATTAATGGAAAACATTCATCTGGAATGCAAGACAACGCGGCTTGTATTCGTTTTATACGAGTTGAACATTCTTCAAAATGCGCATTGAGGTGTTTTAGTTCTGGCGCATCAGCGAAATGATGGTGTGTTTTTAAATGTTTATCAATTATTTTCATACCCTCTGTAGATGTATAAGTAACTTTTTCTCCTGAATAAAAGAATAAATCAATATCAGTACCATTTTCCATCAGTTGACACTTTGCCAAAGAGGTATACAGAGTGATTTTAGGTGTTTTAGCTTTAACCAGATCAACGAAACGAGATGCATACAAATATTTTTTCCAATGTTTTTGTGGCAAATTGTGATAAGTAAACAACTCATCAGGAGCAGGATGATATTCTTTATTTGAATTTGCCTCCTTTTCTTTGTCACCAGCATAAATGATTACTTTCATACCATCCTTAGATATTTTGCATACTTCTACAATTTTTTCTTCCCTATTTTTACCTTTCTTTTTAATAAATTCTACACTGACACCAGATGATTCTATTTTCAATATTGCATTGCGAGTCCTATGTGAGATAACAGGCAATCTTTCAGCACATAATGGTGGAACACTTAATGTGTGCTTGTTCATCATGTTTGTTTTTGTAATGTTTTCTTTATTGGCATCACCATCAAAAGTTTGTAAATTACCTTGAGTTTGGCATTTTAAATTCAAATGTTTCAAAGTTTCGGTAAAACTTGTAGTGCTATTGCTAGCACTATTGTATTTTTGATCAGTAAATTGATTCACTCGTGTATTTTTCTCTAACATGTCAGCTACTTCAATAGAACTAGTACCATTATAACAATTTTTGTTACTACAAATATTACTTAATACTGATAAAGAGTTGTCATTATGTTTTGCAGAGAGTACTTTTAACAAGTTGATTTCCTTTTGTTCTTTGTTTAATAAACCTTGACCATTATAATCCCCACTTATACCTATCTGTTCAGTAATTTTATCTTCAGATCTGATTTTTGCACTATGCTGTGTGCTGTGCATAGTTGTCAGGAATCCTGAATCTCGCGAAAGGTCCTGTTTGGCAATGTGCATGGAGTTATTCAAAAAAGGGTGTTCAATTATTTTCTTTAAAGTTATTCTTTTTATTGGATCTTTACACAGAAGTCTCTGTAATAAATCTTGAGCATGTGAAGATAACTCACAAGGTATTTTATAATCTGCATTAATAACTTTATTCAGTGTAGTTTTGACATGTTGAGTATGAAATGGAGGTCTTCCTACTAGTAATGTATATAGCATACAGCCTAATCCCCATACATCTGCTGGCAATCCATGAAGTTCTCTAGAGGCAACTTCTGGAGATATATAATTTGGAGTTCCACACATTGTAACATGCTTCTCATCAGGTGCATTTAACTGTGTTGCTAACCCAAAGTCAGCTATTTTCACATTAAGATCTTTTGTTAACAATAAATTATTTAGAGAGAGATCTCTATGAATAATATTGTGAGTATGTAAATACAAAACTCCACTTAAAACTTGTCTAAAAATATCAGCTGCAGCCTTTTCAGAAAGACCATGAGTCCCTAATTTAAAGTGCTTAGCTAATTCTCCATTATGTGCTAATTCTAAAATTAAATAAACATAATGTACATCTTCAAAAAATGTGTATAGTTCTAAGATAGCAGGGTGCTTTAAGCGAGAGTGAATAGTAACCTCTTGTCGTACACGTCCTATCATACCTGCACTCACCATAAGGGCTTTGTCTATCATTTTGATAGCAACAAATACACCTGTTTTTCGACATCTTGCTCTATATACATGAGCAAAACCACCTTTTCCTAAATGTTCTAGTATTTCAAAATCTTCAATTCTTTCTCCAAACATTTTCTTTTTATAATATTCTTTTATCATGAATAAACATTTTCATATGTAGTCTGAAGGTGCCAATTATTTTCATACACTCCATTATTTTTGACTGTACTGAAAATAAAATAAACCTGTTTGTGACCAACAATATATTATATTATGAAATTACCTTCTTTGGACATTTAACAGTGAAATGGGAATGTTTAAAATAGAAGAAAATGTTATGTTTATGTATGTATATGAATAAAGAACTCTAACTTGACTTCCCCAAAGTGTGCCAAATGCATCAACTACACTGATTTTCAACTACAATCTACTCCAATATATAGAAAAAAGGCACATGTTACTCCACATTAACAGTAGCAGATACCAGCCCTTTCTACCATTTATCATATACAAGCATCCAATTTCTGTGCAGATTGTTGTTCCATCCTCCAATGAGCATGTACTGCACTGTATCTGCCAAGGTGCTCTTACATAAAAGCCCTTGCCTATTCCATTTTACATAACTGAGATAGTAAAAAAAAATATATTACAAAATGATTGATTGATTCACTTCTTTATTTTGATAAAAGCAGAGCCAGGTGCTGTATATACATAAGAAATAAAGGGAAAATTTTCACCATAATCAACCAACTGCATTTGTCAACTGAAAATAGACCTTTTTTTGAATTCTCAAGTGAGCATTATAATACAGGGGTATAGTCAGTAAGAATATAACATTAATGTTATACTCTTACTGACTATACCACTGTATTCTTCTTAACACTGTTTATGGGAACCACTTATAGCCTTTCACACACTACTGCAGTATTGACACTGGTATTCCTAGTTAGTGATATTATATTTTTGTAATAAGACTAGAGCTTCACTATTTCATCTGGCATATATATAAGGACAGGTGTGAATTCTGCATAAAAAAGGCAGTGCATTAATGGCACATGTTGATGTGTATGTCATTGCATTCATATATCAGTGGCACAAAAATATCCAGGATTGCATGCTGTAAAGGTAATGTCGTCATGGTGGCGTGAAAAAGGATGGGATGGCTCTTAAGGATGGAGTTGGGAATAAAAAATGCTCCACTGATACCCATATTACTGTGAAGTTATCCAATTTTTCTGTTGATTTTTGTGCTACTGATACATGAATACAAGGATATACACATCTGAAGTAGGGCTCTTTCAAGATACCCAACATTATACTACTACCTGCTTCTCAATGCAAATCTAGCCTGGAGCTTATGTCAGCCCCAATATTGTCTTAACTTTTACATGTGACTGCTGCTGGCAGCCGTCTTGTCATCTCAGATGTCAGATTGTCACATCATTAACCTAGTCTAGAGGACCCAAGCCATATTAACAATATCTAATAAACAATACCTTTTTTACGATCCAATTAGCATCTCCAATGCTTTTTTCAATTATCTCTTGGATTCTCTCTGGTTCAGTTTCTGCTTTATGTTGTTTATAGCTCTAAAAACAAACCATTTTAAAAATATATTATTTATTTAAAGAATATAAATCAATAATAATACATTAATTTTCTAAGTAATAAAAAAAACAAATCTTTTTACAACCATATACAACTTTTTGTTGTAAATTACAATTGGTAATTATTAATTAACATTAAAATCTATTTTTATTAAATATAAATACTGTTGTATTATACTATTTTATTTAATTGGAATGCACAAATAAATTGAAATAATTATGTGCCTTTTACAGTGTACTTTTAATAAGTCAATCATTATATCAACATCTCATTGATACTTTAATTTATAATAGAATTCATAATTAAAGAATAATAACATAAGTAAACTGTCACTTTTACATTGCTACTTAAAGACATTACATATATAAAAACTGGTTTAATTTAAATGTTTCAAGAGTGCTAGGCTGTGTATAAATGTTTTATATGTGTATAAATAACTAAGAAGCCATTAAGCACGATCCCCTAAGAGAAGATTACTTGAAAAAAACAAGGAAAGCACTAAACATAAGCATCATAAGTGCTTAATGAGTACTCAGTAATGATATTAAATGCTGATAGCTTAAAGAAACCGTAAGTATTTATATTGCACTCTCTTACATCTTTTACTCCTTACTTATTTTCGAAAAAGTCTGGTTATCGTAAGATGTATATAAGTAAAACTGATTTCGTCGACTGGCACGGGAAGGAACAACTTAAAGCGAAGTATGAACGCGTTACTAAGTGCAAAAATACTCTATAAGTATAAAACCTGTTAGTAGTTCCTGATACATATCATATTTCATAAAACAGTTTACTAATCTTACCTGTTTTATAGCAAATTTGTAATGTTTACATGCATCTGGAGGTAATCTTTCACATTGACGTAATAGATATTTGTACAGTTCTAAAGATGTCATAACAATCTTCGCGTCATTCGAGAAGTGCCTTATACAAGTAAAAATCATTGCATTTAATAAATTACTTGAAAATGTCAATTAATTTAGAATCCAAACAGAGACAACAAGCAACCATTTAATAAAATATTACATCACTATATTGATTGTATAATTTACCTGTTTCTGAATAATAAGCAAAGTATATTTTTTATAATGTCTCTGTTAGATACAGTGTTACCAGCTGTGAGTTGAATCAAATCGGTGGATTTTCTTGATTGAGCCAAGTAACAAAAATCGACATTTAAAATAGAAATGGAGCCTAAATATACCATCTAGTTCCAGTTCCAGTTTAAGAAAAAAAGAAATGTGATTAAATCACTCGTCAGGTATGGTTTCAGTATTTCATATACCGTCGATGAGATTGTAGATGGCACCTCTAGATTGGGTCCTCCATATTTCAGGAGTTCTGCAGTGATGCCACATAGGAGTTTTGTTTACACTAGGAGTTTTGTTATTCTTAAGAGCCTTAATCGCTCTTTTGACCTCCAGAGATCTTACTGGCTCCGGTTCCTGTTCCACATACGGGTAATTTGAGGTTAAGGTCTGTTGGGCACGGCTTCTGGCTGTTTCAGGCAGTGTTAAGAAGCTCCATGAAATATGCAAAATGCAAAGTGTAATAGTGCAAAAATCTCCCTTTCCTCAGTAATCATGTTGCCATTCTTGCCCTACATGCGGTGAATCTCGGTTGAAATTGGAATCGGTGTGAGTTAACGCTGGCGAAGAATTAGCAGGTATAATGCATCCGAAGCTGTTCTAGTTCTTGAATTTTTCTTTTCATTGCCATCTTTTTCGTCCTCTTGCATGATTCCTTGGCTGTTAACTTCCAGTGTAGATGTGTTACTTTTCTTTCATCAGTCTTTGCTTGCTAGAAGATCATTTTCGCTTCGTTTTTTTTCTTTAAATTCGTCCTACATTCTTCATTAAACCAATATTCAATACTTTGTCCTTGCTCCACTCAAACTTCCTTCAAAGAAAGTATTATGAAAGCTGCCACTTTCGTAATACTTTCTTTGATCACTTCCCATTTTGTGTTGATAAAAATGAAAGGAATTTGTTTTACTCTATTCAAATTCCAAGATACTTCCGTATGTTATCTTCTCTGAGTTTCGTCGTTGCGTAGCATCTCGTTCTTCCATTTCTGGCGTTTTTCGCCATAGCCTTTTTGTCTACCAACACGTGGTTTAACCCGCAATTCGCACCTCTGAATGATCGCACGTCTTCGATGTTCGTTTCGTTTCGTTTTCCTCCCTTTGTGGATGAGTGGAGTGTTTATTTGCCAGCTACACTTTCAAAGGATTCCTCCTTACTAACCTGTGCATTGAAGTTTCCTAACACTATCACTAAATCATATTTGGGTCTCTGTCTGAAACTTCTTGGTGAGAGTTATAGAATTGTTCCTTGGCTTGGTCACATGCATCCTCGGTTGGTGCATATATGCACAAATCTAGGTGACATTATACATTTGCCTTTATTTTTATTTTTCATTATTATTCTGTTATCGATAGGCTCAAAACCTAAAATTGCTCTCTTTATTTTCTTGCTGCCGAAAAATCCAGTTCCATACATTCCTGTACGATCCTCATGCTCACTCCAATAGAATAAAAAGTATTCTTTCTCAATCAAATCAATAATGCTGACATAGTTGTCGGGTTTGTTTCATAGGCGTTTTGAAGTACCCCTTACAGGAAAAAGTCTATAAGGGAGAGATTCGGTAATCTGGGTGACCAGGAGAATGTCGAAAGGATTTATTAATTTGTGAGGGAAGACATCACGAAAAACTCCATGGTCTCTCTAGCAGTGTGCATCTCTCTCTCTCAAAGAATGCGTAAGATTTGCCCCTCGGTTTCCTTGGTGTTTGTCCTCTTATTTATATTTAATATTTTATTGCCAGCTTTTATTTTATTCTAAAATGGAAATAAGGAGTGTACAAAGTACGAGTTATAAATATCCAGTTTTAAGTTTTAAATCATAACCAAAAATAAGAAGGAAAATAAATAGTAAGGTATGCTTATTATTCTAAGAATTAAAATGTTCTCATTTATAAATATTTTAATAAAATAATTTTATATTAACTAACTTATTTGTACAATGTTTAGGTAAATAAATCTTAAATAAAAAAATGTTATGTAGTTTTTTTATGTATTGTATCCAGAACTTTCCAGAAAAATAATCTTAATAATTATTTTATGGACCCATTTTTTCCTGGTACGAACACATTTGCTGCTTAGGCGCTTGAGTGCATGCTTCATGGCCAGTTCATTTCCATTTTAAGCGTTGAGCGTTGGTCTTTTCAAAGTTTTGGACTTTGGTTTCAGGACATATTTTTAATGTTTTGTTTATTTTTGATCCTAATATTCAAAATATTTTTTCCTTGCATGCTAACAGGTTTGTTTCCGTTTTTTTTGTTATTAAACGTTTAGGTTTGGGAGCCGTAATATAAACAGTTCTGAGGGTATGGTATATAAGGTATTCAGGTGATTTTAGATTATTGGCGCAGAAAATTTAGCGATTTATTTTATAACCTGATACGTATTATGCTAGATGGCAACACTCGTATGCTACAACTGAACTTGCTCTATGTAACAAACAGCTCTGTTAAAATATGTTCTAATGTCTAATAAAGTGATCTGTGTCTGTGATTGCAATGCAATTGCAGTTTTAATTATGTTGGTTGTTTGTTCGTTGTCCCTTATATGAATTTAATTATAAATGAAGTTTATAGAGTTTTAGTTACGTCCAATTTTATTATGAAATAGCTCTGTCAGATGTAAAAGTAAAAAAATATTGCATTTTTGTAGATATTACGGTGTAATGATTCATAAAAGATTAGTAATATGATAAGTCAGTATTGTTTCGGTGTATGTTTGTGATTGTGTATTGATAATGAATTGTTAGCCCTAATGTGGTATGGCACTGGTTACGATTCGACGTACGCCGAGTGTGCAAACACCAAGGAAAACGGTGAGTAACAAAAACGGATGTAAAAGTTAGGTCAATAATTTTATTCAGACTTTAGTATATAAGGATCAGTATGGTTGAACTACTCTCGTCTTTGTTCTTGTAAATTAATGAATTTTTAAACTGACGTTTTTTAAATATTATCGCCAAAGAGGTAAAGATGGAAAAACATTTTCATTATTATAAGTATTTATTTTAATTACAAAACAATCTCTCATTTCGATTCCGTATAATTTGTAAAAAAATTGATTTGATATCTAGATAATTTATTTGCTAGGTTATTAGGTAATTAAGTTATTATAGTCAACTGGCTTATGTTTATTCAAAAACAAAAACAAAAATTTTGCAACTTCTTCCTCAGCCAGCTCGTGAACAGTTGGTTATTTGTGCAAAATTAAGTAAGGTTAAAATTGAAAGTTAAAACTTTGCTAAAATTTTTGAAAACAAATAATATTATATATTTAACAACTTGTAAATAAAATTAATACTTTACATGTTTAATTTGTAATTGAGGAACAGCCATCAACAAAATCACACACTATCATTAATAATAAAAAGTATACACCAGCAAGTTTAAGCAATTTATACAAAAGAGAGCCTTGTGAGAGAGAGAGAGAGATAAGATGAGAGCTAATGATGATGAATCTATTACCTGAAGATATCTTTGTTGGGTTGTTTTAAGTTTTTAGTATTAGTTGCAGCTCTGTTGACAAACTTGGTTTATAGATTCTCTTGAGTCTTTGTTTGTAGATTGAAAATTCAAGATTAAAAAATTCTAGTTTTATACCTAAAAAACACTACTTTGCAATTTGGAAACATCAGATATATTGTAATATATAAAAATAAATAGTAAAGTGTTGCAGTCTATAACTAGAAAATAAATATTGACACTGCCTTTTCTTTTGAGTTACGAAAAATAGTTGCTTGTTGTTGGCAAGTTGTAGATACTAGCTTGTTCTATCATCCATCAATTGTCATTAGTTAGCAAGCAAAAGTGGGAATAAGCTGGTCATATTTATTAGAGAACTAATAACTATTGCAGTAGATAAGTGCTGGAGTGGAGAGTGTATCTTCGTAAACATAGTTTGCAATGCCCACTACTAGTGGATAGATAAGGAACTGTATGCGTGAAGTGGAAAATTATACTAGGTGATGCGCATCAGGGAGGCCTACCTCCCAAATAAATGATTTATACAAATACAGTTTTTTAATTATTTTTTTTATTACAAAAACACACACACACACATTTATTAAAAGTTTGAGAGATAATTAATTATAAATGTTGTTTATTATTAGAGATTTTTTTATTAGAGATTTTTTTTTGTTATTAGATTGTTGTTTATTATTAGAGATTTTTTATTGGTTTTGATTATATACAGTAAAGTGGAATCAATCAAGTGCTTTAATAATAAAATTAAATAAATTTAAGAAAACTAAATAATTGAGCAAGTAAACACAAAGTAAATTTCCCATTATTGAGCATGGGCCTTTGGATTTCTGGGGAAATGCATTTAAATCTATCATGCTTGTCCAATGTGAATTAGCAGGACAATAATAATATTAAGTAGCATTTTTTTTTAAATAAAATATATCTATGATTACATCAAAGTATGTTTGTTTATTCTAGGATGAAGATGAAAAGTCAACTGAAGTTATTGAAGATGACATTGGAAACCGTGCCAGCAAGAGGTTAGTAATAATTTAAAATATTATTTTGAATGGGGAAAAATCCAGGAAATTTTTGTGTTGACCAAATAAACATATACACTAACACATGCACTCTCTGGACTTAGTCTACTTTTTGTTAAAAAATAATATAAATATACAAAAGTCTGATAATTTAAAAATTTGTAAAATGTAACACTTAATATCCAATTAAAAAAATAGATATTTTATTCAAATTGAATAGGCATTTTTTTTATCGAAATTAAAGTTTAATATCGTAGTTCACCATTACAATACTTTAATTGGTCTATATGTGTAACACCGCATTACAGATTTCACATAAAGAGTAGAATGTGTTCCTGATCTCCTAATATTCCTGCTCTGCGCACTGATTCTATATTTACGCGATAGTATGCGCTCGGCTGCGTTCAGAGGGAAGTCGTGACGTGCGGCGTGAAGCGCCGACTCTCGCGCGCATCGGGCGTCGTATTGTAGATCGGGAATCGCCCCTTGCTGGTGGTACCGCCTGACAAACCGAATGTCACAAAACTCGTGTTTGTGAATCCGTCGTTTTTGTACTAGTGCCATATAAACACGAGTTTTTTACTCTGCTATTGCTGGGGTCATAACATGTTCCTTTATCTTCACTATGGTCGCATTCAGGTAACTGTGATATTAGCCGGCATGGGCAAACCTTTGATGAGCGCGTATTAATTAGATAACAAGATAATTTTAATCTTACATATTATTATGTCAAGATACTTAACCACTAACAATTTGGATGCTTATTGTATAATAATTTGTTAATGTTTTAATTTAGGGCTTGTTTGTAACAGACGTGCTACAAATATATTTAATTTCAAAATAAACTGGCACGTTTAATGAATCGATCATTTTGATTCAGTCTTTCCTTTTTAGTATTTTTGTACATAATGTCTTTAACATATATTTCGTGATTTCAAATCTATTCAGTGTTTAGTAGTGTGATTATTAGTATTCGAAGATATGAAAAATATCTGTTAAGAAAAAAATGTATATTGCAGATTTACTTTGCATAGAACGATAAGTATCAATTATTTCGGCCAAATTCTCAACAAAATGCATCGTAATGCACATAATATTTTATCTACAATATATTGCTGACCCAAATCATTTGCTTTTCAGTAAAGTTGATGTACGTATGTATATGTGAAATGGAACTTCTATCGCTTTTTGAGTGATTTCATTAAAAAAAGTACGGATTTGCTGAAAACAAGAAAAGTACGGGAGTTTTTTAGTGAATGTCACATTGCTAGCTTTAGCTTTAAATTATTTTAGTTATTTGATAAGAAATCTAGCAGACATGCTAGAAGCTTTGTTAATACTTTTTACACAAAACAAAAAGTGATTGCCACGATGTGGTTACCTTATCGTGTCTCTGGATAAGTACCGGAGTGTTATAGGGGGAGATATTTTTTTACTATCCCCTCGTACTATTGCTTACAGCAAACGACCGCCAAGAGGCAACTTAATTTTACGGCGATGCAGTTAGTACAGACGCAACAGTTGCACCATCAGTATTTTCGTAACCCCAAGTGGTTAGGACTAGCTTATATGAAGTCAGTGTGCATTCTCGGAGACTGCTTCACGTTCCAACTCTATATCGTGGCATTCGAGCAAGCAGGCGTGGTGTGGTTCAGTTATATTTATTATGGAACGACGATCAGTCATCGATGGTATTCTAATTTAATTATGAATTTCACTTTGGGTTTTACTCGGATTCGCAAAAAACACGTCTTTTCACACGGAAAACACGTCTTTTCTTTTCGTCTCCAGTATCCAAAACAGGTTCATTCGTACTATGATGTGATTAGGTCATTCATGTTGCGTTAATATAATTATTCTACACAGCACATTCTAAATGCACACACATATTGCGATATGATGTCTAATAGGGTGATGTTATTGTTTATTGGTAAGTTGTCTAATAAACGTGCACCGTAATTTTAAAAATATCATATTGATGTAAAGTGAAAAATAGAAAAGAAAAGATCTTAAAAATAACATAGAAAATATTTTCAATGACCACTTTAGTTTCGGAAATAAAGGTCGCATGGTTAAATCCTGTATCAGGATAAATATTCGTGGGCGACATAACAAGTGTTTGTGATGGCAACAACGCGCGAAGGGTAAGTTTAAAAGATTTTTTTTACTAAATTTATAACTGGCATCTTGGATGGCTACTGAATATTGAAAGGACAAATATAAGGAATTAGTTTATTTCTTCGTTAAAGTAATATATACTACTGCTTTTAGATATAATGTTATGTAATATAATTACGATTGAATTCTATGGTTTATTTCAATTACAAGCATCAAATATATCAATATAAATAAAATGAACACAACAGGTCGTAGTTCACAGTGCGAAAGCCTTCGACGACGTCCCGAGTAATTCGAAGGTTGAATCCACTAGTGTTGCGAAGGGGCGACGAGTGAGCCTCGTTGGAATAACGCCTACTCACACGGCTCATTACAATGTTGTGTTGCTGTTTACTGATTGTTGTGTGTTGCAATTTCCAAGTAATAAGCGCCGCTTTAAAATAACTTATATCAATACAATAAAATAATACATTGCTGTTACTGTTCGTAACTGCGCTAATTATCTTTTAACAACTATGACTAGCAATCATTTTATACTAGAATTTTTGGTAATCATTCTAAGCTAATAGTGCTTGTGCTAGCAAAATATGGTTTACATCAATAGTTCACTAATAGAAACGAACCCACGATCTTATATTAGCGTTGTTGTCACCAATTTAACTATTGCTGCTTAATACTCTGAAGTCGGATGTACATCAATAAATATTTAAAGGTTTATTATAGTGAAAATTTATATTTAAGTAAAGCATAAAGATGTTACATTATTATATTGTTTGCTGCTTGTTGTAACGTGTATATTTCTTTATTATATTTTTCAATATATGTATATATATATATATATATATATATATATATATATATATATATATATATATATATATATATATATATATATATATATATATATATATATATATATATATATATTATACATAAACGAAAAATAGAGAAATTTTATTATTATGTATTGTATGTAGTTACATTTATATAAGTAGTTTTTACTCCATTTATATGTTGTATATATTTATTACAAGCCGTACCACCGCCGTTTTTATCTCCGCCGAATTTTCTCAGTGTCGCCCGCAATTTGACTGGGAGAGAAAGGCATTAAGTCCGCCTGTTGTGCAAAAAAGTTTAAATAAATAAATATGTATATCACATTTATCTGTCATAAAATTACCATTATTACCAATACAATTCGATTACTGGCTTCTACGAGTTATACTTTGGAGTTAAATGATAAAAAAAAACTAAGCAAAATAGGGCATAAGGTGTATCAAGGTTAGCGATGAAAGTAAATGTAGTATTTTTCATCGTATAAGACAATAATTGTAGAATATTGACTGACACCAGACCGGTTTTTTCACTATAGAGATTAACCAATTTTATATTGTGATATTATTATTATTTAAACCAAATTATTTGGAAAGATGCGATACATGATAAGATTGTGTTATTTATTAAGACTGTGTTAATGTGGTTTGTACTCAAAACTTTACAAAATTTTATACATACTTTACAAACACAAAAATTAATTATTATCTTTCTGGGTGTAGTTTGTGTATGACCATTGTATTTAATACACAAATCGATTAACTAAAAAGTTAAAATTTTAATTTTAAGTGTCAAAAAGCACTAATAAAATCGATTAACTCTACTTTTTGAAAATGTTTAATTTTAAAAGTCAAAAAACTTGGGATGACAAGAGCTTTGACACTTAACCCTTCTTTGCATAATGGTGGAAATTTCCATCATAACACTGAATGCCCAAAAATTATATAAAAGAACGAGTTCACTTCAAGTTGATCGTGTCTGGATACCTTTTTAATGTCCAAAATAAGCAAGTGTCACTTTCAGTAAAACGAGCTTGAAGTTATCATTCCGCTATTTGTTGTAATTGCAATAAACGTATGATTTTGTTTTATTAAATTTTACGATTTCTTGTAGTAAAAATAATAATTGTTTAGTTAATTATCATAAAGAATAAAATATATCTAATGATATCCTCTTTTATTTTGTATTTAGTACTAAGCCAATAATCTTACTTTGCATGATAATGGAAATTTCTTTTATTTTTTTTTCTTTTCTTATTTTCTTATCTTTTATTATTTTTCTTTTATTGTTTTTTACTAAATTTATACTATAAATATATACTAAGATTTTTTTAACCATTTTTCCTTTAATTTTGAACATGAATTATGTCACCTTGATTTATTTCAAGTTAAATTCAAGATTTTTGAAAAAGTGAAGTTTTTCGATTTGTGTATTGAACGGCTCCATATTTCAAAGACAATTGTATTAAAACACATTACATAGCATACGGGGGATTCGGACTTGAGTTGTTCCATACAACTCACGTCCGAATCCTGTTGTTCTTGTACCATACAATATAGTTGGTAATTTAGGAATTTCCCAAAGGCGCAGCCGTCGTAGCGAAATTGGCAAGAATAACATCAGAATATATATAAGAACTATGTGGTTCCTGACAGTACGTCTACTTCATAAGCTCAGAGTCGCTTAGAGAGCTATGCTCGAAGTTTCTCTAATAGATATGATTCAGAATGAACAAATCCGCCAGAGTACTAAAGTCACCGACATAGTCTTTTGAATTAAATGGCAATTGGCTGGTCACGTTTGTCGGAGATCCGACAATTGTTGGAGCAGACGACTGTTGGATTGGAGACCGCGTCTCGGTAAACGTAGTGTGGGACGTCCTTCCGGCTAGATGGTGCGACAATCTGCGCAGGGCGGCTGGCAGAAACTGGATGCGTGAAGACGAAGATCGGTATAGGTCGAGGACGAGGATCGATCGTGGGGGAAACTAAAGAAAAGGGCGATCCCACTTCTACCCGTGGGTGCCGGACGAGGTGACTATGGGAGCAAGTAGGAAGAAATACAACCTACGATAGAAAACCAATTTCCGATCCCCAATTTACACCAAGCGTATGAAAAACAGCATTTTCTCTCAATTTTGTGGAAGGCCAATGTTCTGCAGTGGACTGCTATCAACAAAACCAAAACAGGCCCAAACCCTCAAAGATCTATCACCGTGTTTCACTGATACCATAGAGCTTGCCTTATTAAACCTTTTGTTCAACTACTGCCGAACAAAAATCTTTTTTACCCAAAAATTTCTAATTTGGATTCATCAATTCTTTTCCCAATCTACAGTAGTCAAATTCATGTATTTTTTAGCCTGATTGCGTCCCTTCTTATTATTAATAGTTTTAAGAAGTGGTTTTGTGACCTATGCCTTGGCCAAAAGTATTGAGCGACCATGATATCATTACATTTTCGAGGAATGTTACAACGAAATAAATTAAAACAATTTAATACGAATTCATATCATAATTTATTCATATATAATCAATATTTTGTGGGTCCACCCTTTGCTTTAATTGCTGCAGAAATTCTTTTCGGTAGAGAGATAACAAGCTTGCTTGAAGACATATTGCGTTCCATTCTTGTCGCAGGCGGAGTTTTAGCTTTTTTTGGTGTTTATAGTGGGGCGCCTGACTTTGTGTTTTAATAAACTCCAAAAATGTTTTATGGGGTTTAGGTCTGGAGACTGGGCAGGCCACTCAAGAAGCTCAGTGGAGTTTTCTCGGAACCATCCTATTGGGCGGGCTATTTCCTGTAAATCGGTATATTGCGGTGAGATACAAACAATGAAACTTAATAAATTTGTATTAAAAGATGGAGTTTTTGTAATATAAAGGAAATTGCAACTGGCCAAATATTTTTGTGTGGTAGTGTACGTCAACAACTTAGTGATTATCCGATACAAATGCTATTTTAGAAAAGTATTAAAAATTTGAGTTGGTCTATTAGAAATGTTATAAATTTAACTTAAGGTTGCTTTTATTTGGCAAATGTCAGGTGAATTCAATTTATGTAATTTTTTATAAGTACAAATAAATACTAACAACATTGACACAGACGTAGAGCCCGTTGCGACGCAGTATCTGACGGCGTGACACCAATAGCGCTTCGACATGTCATGCGACAAGAGAGCCATGAGATGCGCGCTGCCCTAAATTGGGTAAAACGGGCTGAAGAATCGGTGTGCGAACGCAGCGCCGCACACTGCCTCTATATGTGCGCGGGTAATGCCGAGCAATGCTTTGGCAACACGCCGCTGCTCTATTTTTAACTAACCTTGAGAGCAACCGCCTTTGTCGCTGTAATGGAAGTGACAATGATAATTTTTCGCTAGTCAAAGCTCTATAAACAAATATCCACTTTTCGTCCTCCTATACAAGAATATACAAGAATTCTAGTTATAACCATGTTTATTTTTTCCCACACAGTTCCCGAGATTCTATTTTCGAATGACCTTATACTTTTGACGATTGAATGCGTCTTTTGAGCAGCATTTGGCCCCTGTAAAGGTAAATGTCACATTGCGACCCTTCTCGTTTATTTATTGCTATTTTAGACGCACGAGACTTGGTCTGCATCCATGCAATTCCTACTCCGCGGATTTAACGAAAACGTAATAAATAAATATAATGATGTACATGTTAGACATATGATTATTGTTAAAAAAGTAATTAAATAATTTATGTTGAATTTAAATAAAATATTTCATTTATTTGGCAGTATTAAATTTAATAAAAAAAATTACATGTTTATTTATAAATATATGGCTGTTAAATGTTTTTGTTTGCAGTTAGTTTTTTGTGTTATAAGATACTTTTTTCTACTTTATTAATGTTTATTAAGCTAAGCCGTCTGTTCATAGCCACCGAGTTTGGCAACTTGGAAATTAATGTCATCGATTTTTGTTCTCTGTACAATTTTCCTGTTTCGGTTATTTTCGTTGGAATACGTACACACTAAAGGGGAGATCGCGTCGTGTAACGTAGTGCCGGGCGCCTCACCGCAAGATAACTGTCTATATAAACATGTGAACCTGGATGTTCGAACCCTAAAAATGAGCCTGTGTAGCGCACCTTGTAAGGTAGTAAAGGACTAGCGAGGTGATGAAAGTGATCTGTAGGAATCACGTTGTAAATCATCGTGATTCAGTACATTGGATTTTTCTTAGCAAAACACTTAGGATGAATAAAAACTATAATGCCTTGATGCACACTCAAAATTATTTATTTACAACTTTAACACAATCATTGGTTGTGTGTTTTAAAGATAGTGAAATATGAATGTATTATACCGAACTTAATAGTATAATGTTAAATTTTAAAAAATTCTTTTCATCGAGTAAAGGGGTCGTTTGTGCTAACTGAAATTATGAACAGGTTTTAAAATAAGCTCTCTACGTGTTAATGGATGTAAGTGCGGTTTAAATATACATTGGGCGTGATGTAAATGGAAGCGTATTGTTAGGTCTTATAAAATAGCGGAGAATTCAATGAGTAATCGTGCCTGTATACATATTGAGGCAAACCCACGGCTTGCGCCAGCCAGCGCGTCTCGCCGGAGTCGAGTCGGCCGCGGTGCCGCTGTGGTGAAAGGAAGGTAACCGCCGCGCCAAGACGAATTGCCGCAACTTTACTAAAAATGGCGTCATTCATACATTTCGCGGTTGCATTATATTAAATAAAAAATCTTTGCAGACTACTTCATGCGTATCTTGCACGGCCCGACCGAAGGACGTCATGTTTTCACTTTGCAGTAAATACCTAATAGCTAATTAAATGACATCTTCAATAATTAACGAAAATGGCTGAGAGTACACTACCTTATGCAAAAAAACTTTAAAGATACCATCCATGCCCTAAATTCCAAAGGCTTTTCAATTTCCATACACAATAAATATACATTGTAATTAGGAGAAAAACAATTCTAAATAGTTGCAACACGCACAAAACTTAAGTCCTGAGATAAGTCTCTTGAATATTCTATGCTAAATGCGTAAATATTCATTTTTTTTCCAGGATTAGCACGCACAGAACAAATGGTAAAAACTGGTTTTTGAGTGTTGTAAAAGCAATCGTTAAGTGAAATTTTAAATAACCAACAATACAAAATTTTATCCCCTATTTCAACCTTTTAAGGAGATAAATTTAAGTTAAATTTATAATTCGAGCGTTGACCAGGGACAATAAATATATTATAATATATTATAATAATAATAGGTTTCATTGTTTGTATCTCACCGCAAAATACTTACCTATATACGTAAAAAGGTGTTGTACCTATAGTAAAATGATGTGTATAATAACCTTATTGTTATTATACACACCATTGTAAAAAAAACCCAGGTGGTTTTGATTTTTCTACATTATTGGTAAAAATAAGTTCTGAAGAGGTTTTCATAGCCAAACTATGTTATTGGCACTTAATAAAGTGTCTGCGTATGAAAAAAAGTTAATTCCAAATTCGAAGCTATTGTTTTTTTAAAAATTAATAATAAAATTGTGACTTTTTAATAATAATTTTATTAAATAGTAGATTTTATTAAATAGTAAATTTTATTAAATAGTACAATAATTTATGTTTGTCGCATTATCCTGCGATTTAAATAGATATCTTTGTGTGTATTGTAATGGCAGAAAAAGCAATAAGAGCTAGTACAATTATAGCGCTGCTGGAAGAGGGGTGTAGCCGATGTAACGCCTCACAGCGATTAAACGTTAGTCGTTTAACCATCCAAAGAACCTGGACTCGATACCAAGAGACAGATTTCGTTCAGTGTAGGCAAAGTTCTGGGAGAAAACGTTGAACACAACCACTAAAAGACCGCTTTTTACTGATTCGAATGATGAGGAACCGCAAATGCAGTTATATAGACCTCAGAAGAAACCTTGAAGAGGTACGAGAAGCATAATGGACTGTGAGGAGGAGGCTTTTAGCGGCTGATATAAGCCATCGACGACCAGCACGGGCACCCAAGTTACTCGGTGAGCACCGGATTGCTCGATTGAGGTTCCCTAGAAATTGACTATCTTAGACACTAGGTAACTGGAGTAGCGTACTCTTCTGTGATGAGGCTCGAATTAATCTTGATGGTGAAGACGAACATCGGCGAGTGTAATATGCTGACGTGTATTTTGAAGAAATCACCTCTTATGGTGGTCTAAGAGTTTATTTGCCGACTCTTGGTCATAAACCCAACATAGTGTTACTAACAGAATTTCTTCGAAGTTAATCTTTGAAGTGGTAGTTTTGTTTTAATTAAGTTATTGAAAAATAAATAATACTAAAATGTAGAATAACTACTAGACTACGTTAGTTATCTGATGTCATTTGACCAGAAAATACGCTGTCCATATCTCACCATTTTACGTCTAATAATATGTCTTTGTTTTTCACTTCTAAGTTTTGTTTTTCGAAGAAAATCGGTAAAACTAAGAAACATTCCCAGACACCAGAGGCATAATAATCGGCCTTCATAAATCCTGTAAAAGTAATCGTGAAATTTCAAGGCAAACTGTTGACTGCATTGTTAAGAAATTTGACTCTGAAGGAACAATTTGCACCAATTGTCACTCAGGCAGACCGAGAGCGACATCTTCGAGTGAAGATTTGAATTAAAGTTATTAAAAGACGATTGACTGCACCACAAATAGCAGCACAATTTAATATGGGGCGTGATAAACCAGTAAGTGGACGCAGGACTTAAGGGACGCACAGCGGTCTCAAAACCACTTCTTAAAACAATTAATAAAAAGAAGAAAGAATTGGGCTAGAGAACACAAGTATAGCACAACAGCAGATTTGGAAAAAGTCCTCTGGACGGACGAATCAAAATGTTTTCTGGATTCAAACGAAGAGTTTTCGTACGGTGGCAGTCGAACGAAAGGGTGAATGACGCTTGTACTGTGGCTTCAGTTAAACACGGCAGAGAGTCTGTGATGGTTTGGTGTTGTTTTGGTGGCTCCACCGTTGGACATCTTGTGCGATTATAAGGAATCTTAAAAAAAAGAAGGTTACAAAAATATAGTGCAGTGCCTTCAGGAATCCTTTTTCTGGAATTTATATTTCAACAGAATAATGATCCTAAACACACGTCAAGACTATGTAAGGACTTTAAAAGGAAAAGAATAATAAAATATATTAAAATTCATGATATAGCCTCTGCAGTCCTCAGACGTAAACCCAATATAATTATTGTGAGATGAGCTGGATAGACAAGTGGGATAATGTTGTCCTACATTTTAGGAAGACTTATGGAGAAAACTTCAAGACGAATGACAAGATGACCAAGACAAAATTAGAAAATTAGTAGCTAGATTGCCGAAGCTTTGTGAGCCGTCATAAAAACAAACAAGACATATAAATGAGCCTAAAATTTAAAAACTGCAGTATATATAATATCTAAAATATTGTTAATAAGTAGTTCAAATTTATTTATTATAAAGTAGTTTCACTCATTAAAACTTTTACAAAATGTATTTTACTGGGTGGTCAAATACTTTTGAGCGGTAGTGTTTTTATAAATCCTGCTGTTATATGTATTTATATGAACTTCTTTGCACTTATCAATCATCTGAGAGTGAAATGCTACCCTGTACAACAGGATAGTGGAAAAAATAATGGTATTATGCATTTATTTAATACTTGTTAAACCTGCAGTTTCACTACCGATCGTGAAACATATTTCGCGTGATAGTCTAACCATAACGACCTTGCTAGTTGTTACTGTTCAAATACTTTAAATGTAGCTATTAAGTAATTTCATGAACATTTATGTGAAAAATTTCAATCATACACAGTCATACATACATACATGCATAGTATTAATGAACTATGAATATCGTTATACCAATATATGCATGTATTTTATTTGTACTATTTAAAATGTTTCTTTTTTTTGAAAAAAAAATCAGTAATCTTAATAACAATACTGACCTGTTATTCTGGTTAGATTTTACTATATTTTTTTTTATTTCACTTGTGAACCTATCATTTATTCAAATTCACAATATTTTTGCATTTCTGTCGGTATGTCACTTTGATTTATTTATAAAGTTAAAACCTCTAATTTTAAGGAACATCAGTGTCCATCCTAGTATGGAAGTTAGGCTAATTTTCATTACATCAAAAATATTTCTCCATTAAATAAATTATAATTTTTTTTTTAATGAATTAATTAAATGATTGCGTATTTTACTTTTTTGGATTGTCTTGTTTGGATCTATATTTTGTTCCAATGACGTGAAATGAACATGTTGATGTATGTTTTTTCAGTCTCAATGAGTGCTACTTCGCGAACAAGGGCGCGGCGTTGGTGTTGGGTGGTTCAGAGCAGGGCTGCGCCGAGCGGCCGCGCTCACCCGCGCGCGTTCCCCTGCAGCCGCAGCCCGACATTCACCACCACCTTCGCGCCATGTTTTACTTGGTGCGCCCGGAGGAGACGCTCAAAATGGTACCAACGTATTTATATTTTATTTTTGCAGTGAAAACAGGGTTTTGTCTAATAATTTGTACAGAACAGAGATTTTTCACCACCACTAGGTAAATATTATGTCGGATATGGTTTTATTGTTAGGAAAGTTAGCTATCTACATTTTTATGGAATTGTGTCAATATTGAGAATTTATTTGAAAACATATAAATATTAATGTCGAATGTCCCCGTCAGTTAGATGCAGCGACTATCATGGCGCAGTGGCTAGCAGAAACTGGATGAATATAGCCGATGATCGGACTAGGTGGTGCGCCTTGGGACTAGTCTATATTCACTAGTGGACAACTTAAGCCTATGGCCAAATGATAATGAAGATGAAACGTTCCAAATGGTTTATATTCTGCCTAGCCAGTGTTGGAATTGCAGGCAAATCCTGCGAGAGGCCGGTGTTCAACAGTTGAAATTGTAGGCTTTTAATGACACTAATCAAGATGAAAGAGGCTAATTACTCAATGTACAATAGTTGTAATTGTATGTACAATGTAAATTCTTCATCATAATACGCTATGTAAATGTGTATAATTCAATATTTTTATAAGGTTCTGTTTACTTTCACACACTAAAACAAACCTTATAATAAAAAAATATTGAATTATATTTTTTTATTATAATTCAATATTTTTAATTACATATACATGACAACACTATTTTTTCTAGTGAGAGTTGTACAAGGGCTCTTGGAAGGCAAATGCCATTGGATGGCTAGAACCATTTATCTAAATAGCAACAATGAATCGGCATTCTCCAAGCATGTCGAAATGAAGATTCCGGGAATATTCCGGAAGTCTTAGAGCCTTCATCCTGCATTCTGACGTACATGTATTAGCCCTATGTGCATTTCGGCGTCGACGGTGGTCCGAATTAGAATGCATCTTGTCCCCACTGAATTTCTGCTTTTATGCACAAAATTGAGAAGGGCACAAAGAGAATAAATAAAAAATCTAAAAATAGATTTGCTTAAAAATAGCAACAATATATTTTTAATGAACAAATGAAATTACTGCAAAATATTTCTTAAAATACAGCTCATTATTTAAATTACGTATTATTTTACAGCAATCCAAATAATTTATTTTACACAAATTAAAACTATTATAGAATAGAATAAAATAGAAAAACTTTATTTATGACACCTTTTTTTACAGTAACTAAAATTAAATCCTTAATAATTATTTTATATAAAATAATATTATAGTTACATAATCTGCCAACAGATGGCGCCATAATACATATAAAATTAGTTTTGTCTATTGTATAAATTAATTAAACAATGATATTGATTCTAATATCTCGATATGCATAAGAGGAACCGTTTGTCCTGTAGTGAATGTGAATAAGGAAAATTAAGAAAAAAAAGCAGTTATTATTGCTTCCGTAAAACTTAATCAGGGTGTAAATTATTGGTGTTAGGCGGTGAAGTTGGAGAGCGCACACGCAGGTCGCACACGGTACCTGGTGGTGGTGTGTCGTAGCGAGGAGGCGGCGCTCCTGGGCATTGACTGCAACGACCGCACCACCGTAGGGTTGGTGTTGCGCGTACTCGCTGACACCGCCATCAAGCTTGACGGCGACGGGTGAGATCACATCACTTATTCATGTTAATGCAACCTTGGTATACTGTGATTTTCATATCATTATCAGTTTCAATATGTACTATATTTTATACCAAGGTTGCATTAAGCTTTTTCCATTGCGCGAGGATAATTCGAATCAAAGTGCATTTGTTATTTACCGACCGATTGGCTCAGTGGCGCGGCCCTCCTCCCACGGACTCAATGGTCTCGGGTTCGATTCCCGCATCGGAATAAAATATATATATGGATTTATAAATATTTATTCCGAGTCTGGTAACCCCCCCAATCCGCATTTCCTTTCCCTTCCTCTCCGCCAATCCATGGTCTGCCGTGCCAATGGATGCGTGGCTAGGGGCGAGCGTAGTCGAAAGCGTGCCGACCGTCCCGGGATCGGGCTCCCCCGGGTACTATGGTGCCTGACCTCAGCATGCAGGGCTCTGCTAGGGCTGGCCTCCATCCTCCCTTGCGGTTCGTGGGATTCACTAAGACGAATTTAATATACCTAATTCGTTGCAAAATGACGTCGATTAACGTGATGATTCATCACCCTTGTACATATGATGAATTTCTTATTATTTTTGCCCAAAGGTTTTTCAACGTACGTTAAATGTTATCTATTTACACTTAGATTTTAACTATATTACAGTATTGTTTACGGTTAATAAAAGTTTTATAATACTCGATCAGCTAAGTTGTTTTAAACGCATTTAACATTTGTAATTCACATATGTAAAAATAAGCCTTTACAGATATTTCACATTTAAAAAGTTAACATAATTAAAAAAAAAGATAGAAATCTTTGTTGTTACGTTGTTGTTATCATTGTTTTGTCTGAAGGTTAATATAGATAAAGAATGCGTTTAGGCGTTAAGTCCGCCTAATGTACTTTTTGTACATTAAGCCTAAACATTTAAAAATTGTATTATAATAAATTTAAATAATAGAAAAATTCTCTTTTTGAGGTGGTATTAATCCTAATATAATTATTAATAAAAAATCATGATAGATTTCGAATAGCAGCAATTAATAATAAACCTTATTAATAATCACTTAGTTCCCATTTAACTGAACATACAGTCAAATCTACATAAAAAGAAATGAAAAAGACTAACAAGATTTAATTATTGTTAACCATTCAAAGAACGCTAATAATGCTTGTGCTAGGAAATGGTTCGCGTCAATAGTTCAATGGAATATACGAATTCACGATTTCAGACCGTAAGCGCTATCTTTACAAGCCATTGCTGCTACAAAAATTATCAGAACGTGTCTCGTTCTACTTATAATTTGGGGAACTAGGTTTTGCCATTTAGCGGACTTAACGTACATTACTCACATATCTCAGGTATTTGCTCTTAACGACTACATATTTAAGAGCCGCCTTCATAAGTGACAGTGGTGCAACCTTACTCGACATTCGGAAAACAATTACAAACTATTAAGCTAACCGTACACACCGGAGCGAGGGAACAATAACTAATTAAGGATTCATTGTCCACAGAGGGTTCAGCGTGTGCGTATGCAATCAACAACACATATTTAAACCTGTGTCCGTGCAAGCGATGTGGTGAGTATCAGTGGGAGATGTAATGTTCTTAAAGGTAAAAATACCTTAACAGTGAAACAAAAATTAAGCTTTATTAAGATACTGTATTTTTAAAGAACACAAGCAATGTTAATAAAGAATTTTAAATATTACTAGAGTCAGATCTTTCCCATCAACTGAGCTATTGCTGCTTATCTTTTTAATGATTATTTAGTTGTAATTTATATCGTAAAGTTATATTTACATAGGTGAGTCTTCGTAATGTGAGGAAATCGAAAAATACATACATACATACATATCGTCACGCCTGTTTTCCCATAGGGGTAGGCAGAGACCACAGATCTCCATCTGCTACGATCTCGGCATACTTTCTTTGCTTCCTCCACACTCATCACTCTCCTCATGTAAGCCCACCGGTTTAGGGTACTCTTGACCGGACCTTAAAAACTTCGGCAATTGGTCAAGGTATGTTTTTCGTGGTCTTCCCTTATCGACCCTTCCATCCACATCCGCAATTTCTGTTGCTAGTCGTCTTTCATTTTTCGCCTTTCTCAACTTTTATTACGAAACCTTCTTTTATTCCTTAATGCTTCATTTCTTATTCTTAATTAAACATACTTCCTAATGCTCTCATTTCCACCGCAGTCAGTCAGCTTTCATTCTTCTTCGGTCAAACCCAACTTTCACCACCGTACATCAGAGTCGGAACAAGCGCTTCCCGATAAACCGCCAGACGAGCCGTTTTAGACACATTCTGACTTTTCATAAAGGATTGTAGGGCTCCACTAACCTGATTACCAGCTTTCACTCGCCTTTCAAGGTCACCTTCACATTTTCCATCTCTTGTAAACAATGACCCTAAATATACGAACTCATTCAATTTTGATATCAAAACAGAAAAAAATCATTATTGTTATTTAATCAATCAGTGTAAGCTCCGTTCATTCTGTTGGACGTACTTCTCGTAGAGAAATTTCAGCGCATGAATCAGCTTTCTTTTCACCCCAAACGTGGATAGTGCCAACCACATTTCATTCCTTATCACTATCGTAGGCTTTTTCCAAGTCTGTGAAGGTGCAGTATACCTTTTGGTTTTTCGCCAGAAAGGATTTATGGAAAAAAAGAAATAAGCCGGGAAAAAACCTTGTAAAGAGCGGGGAATCACATTACTCTTGTATTTCATTTCGTCAGTGGTAGTTTATACTATCACAAGATACGCTTCTGCATAGTTCACGTTTTTAGTCAAGAAGAAAAAAGTAACAATTTTTAGTGTTATTTAGTTCGACTCCGTATACATATTTATTCACTCCGTATATATATTTGATTTGTCCGTTTCAAATCCGAGCCTTTTTCAATAACTTCAACTAAATTGATTTTTATGAAATGCATAATTTTAATAGCCAGGGTCTTTCAAGTAGTGAAGAGTGAAACTTTTCCACCGTTACTGGGAACACCCTCGAGTATGGGCTCATTTTGAATGATTTTTACGAATCCCATACATTACACTTGGTGGAAACAAAGAAATAAACTAAAAACTAGAAAATAATATGTTAAATGTAACTATAAAAAAATGGTATGTATAAAAATCGGTATTACGACTGTATTATTAATTTAAATTCTTAAGATCCCCCTGTTTTTATTTTAGTGTGTTAATAAAATTGTATGACTGGTTATTTTCTATTTATAATTATCGACCAGGGCTATGAAACACTAGTATCGCTTCAATTATGTAATCGATCTTTTTTATTGACCTTGAAAAAATAAAATACGATGTAACCAGATGATGTTTTGTTTATGAACAGTAAATATAATTTATAGAATTTTTAAAAAGTATGTTAATTTTCAAGAGGTGTTTTATCGCAGGTCAGCGTTGCAAACGTTGCATCGAGCAAGTGGGCGCGCGCGAGAGCTGAACCATTTTGCGGGAGGCACATCTCATTCGTGGTGCGCATACTACGAGAGCCACATCGACTCCGATCGCTCCTGCCTCAACGAGTGGCACGCGATGGACTCACTCGAGTCCCGCCGACCGCCGTCACCCGATTCACTTAGACTCAAGTGAGCTCCTTCATCAGCACTATTCTGCTTGGATTTATAAAATATATACACTGCCGGCCAAAATGTTGAGACCACTAGTAACAATTTTTGTAAGATTTCAACAACTTTTGGGTATATATTTATTAATTTACTTAAAACAAAATCCACAGCATATATTATTGCTAAAACTTATATAAATAATTAAAAATATATTAAGTATAATCTGTTCTACTTCTTAATTTTAATGAATAGCTCTGAAAGAAGATCTTGTTTCACAGACCAAGAGAAAGAGATGAAACGGAACGCGTGATTCGGTTTACGTTAAAAGAAATTATGATGAGTGTGGATTTGGACGAAGTTACTAGTAAAGCAATCCGCGGTAGATTAGAAGACGAACTAGATATGGACTTAGCAGAATACAAGTCGTTCATCGACCAAGAGATGCTCACTATACTAGGACAGATGGATGCACCTACTGAAATATTTGATCACGTCTACCTAGGCTCTGAATGGAATGCAAGCAATTTAGAAGAATTACAAAGAAATGGGTATGGATGGTTTTTCAATTTTTTTGTTGTATTATTTGCCTAGAAGCCAATATCCAACAATAGACTGTCAATGACGATGAACATAAATGGCATTTAAACAAATTTAAATTTAAATATTGGCAGATTGTGTATTAATGGGACAAATTTTTAATTTGTTGTACAGTTCCCGGCATAGGTTAGGGTCACCCCATTTCGTTCCGTGGCTGTCGTATGAGACGACTACGAGAGTAAAAGCAGATGCGTAGCAGCATTTACCTGAGTAATAAATTCATTTTGCGATCTCCAATCTGCCCCTGAGCGTGGGGTATATCTCAACACTCCTCAATTTTGTAGCCAATGTCTAGCAGTTGACTGTTACGCTTTTATTAATTAATTGTATTTATATGCAACTTTGTTTATCAGCGTCTAAAGTGTACTATCTATTTTACAGGGTCAGACATATATTGAATGTGACAAGAGAAATAGATAATTTTTTTCCTGGTATGTTTGATTACCTCAATATAAGAGTGTACGACGACGAAAAGACTGATCTATTGAAACATTGGGATAACACATTCAAATACATCAATAAAGCAAGAAATGAAGGTTCCAAGGTTCTAGTCCATTGCAAAATGGGGATCAGTAGATCTGCTTCCGTTGTTATAGCATATGCCATGAAAGCGTTTAATTGGAATTTTGACAAAGCGCTGAAACATGTAAAAGCGAAAAGGAATTGTATTAAACCAAATACAAATTTCCTGAATCAGCTTGAAACTTACCAAGGTATACTCGATGCGATGAAGAATAAAGAGAAATTGCAACGTTCTAAATCAGAAACTAATCTAAAATCACCTAAAACTGCCTCTAAGATAGAAAGTAAAATAATGGACCATACGCCTTTAGCTTTAGCTTTAACTGGATCTTACTCGGGCCGTCCGCGGTCCTGGTCTCCTGACACGAAGCTCGCTTCCGAACTATTACCACTGACGTCAGTCTCGCTCGAGAACCTAGCCTCCGAAACCCGGCATATGCTAATGCCCTGTGCCAACGGAAGCTACAGCGTTTCACCAAACCAAATAATACGATTAAAGGAAGAAAAGGAGGAGGCAGCACCGTCTGTTAAACATATTGTTAATGAGATAGAAAGCGCTACTTCAGGAGATCGTAGAGATGTCAATAAAAGACATCAAAAATTACATTTTAGTAATCACGAGGTCTCTAGCAATAGGTCATCGGAAGGATCAATCGGCTTACTCGGGCAAGCGGTCGATCCATCAATTAAACAGTCTTTAGTTTCACCGTTGCGTAATTTATGTCACAAATATCCTCAATCTGATTTCGAAATCAATAAGATTCACACTTGGGACCCCGGGGAGGCCCCATGGCAAATAGGTGAAGAAAATAGAAACATTAATGACAGTGATAATATAGTGAAAAGTGACAGTGGTATAGTGGACGTTAAAATGAAAACAAGTGACACTTTATTAAATTGTTTTGACTATGACGATAGGGGAGTTAATGAAGATGAAGCCCCGCCCAGTAGACAAAGTTCGTGGAGCTCTTTCGACAGCGCGGTCGTGCCGGATCTGTCGCGGCACTCCTCGTGGGGCTCGTATGACACTCGGACTATAAAGCATCAGGTCGGGCCACGCGAGGAGTTGACCAAGCGAAGCAAGGAACGGGTCGAGGACAGAGTCGAGACATTTCCGCAGAAGGTATCCGACTTGAGCATTATCAGCGAGCACTCCGAGCCCAGTGGGCGGCGAGTGCAGACTAAAGATATCGCCGACAACGAGAGGAAGTTCAATGAAACGTGTGCCATATTGAAAGAGCTAGCGAGTGCGGCGGAAAGGATGGAGCGGGCCCGCGATCGGGGTGCATCAACGTGGGGCGGACGGCTGTCAGCCTCAGCTCCCGCGGACACGTGGCTACGTGCGGGGCCCCGCCGCCGGCGCCTCGCCGCTGCCTCGCACGGTGACCTGCCACGCGCCTCCCTGTCCCCGCCCCACACTTCACCACCCGCACCACAAGTCTCACCTGCTTCCCCCGCTTCACCTGCTTCTCCCGCTTCACCTGCCTCCCCCGCTTCGCTCACAAGTTCTGCCGCTGGCCTCGTCAGCAATCTTAAGAAGGAGTTCGAAGCACTCTCCGAGACAGAACCCGCGCGGCGCACCAAATCGCGGAGCCACCCTCCCACCGCCGACGAACGAGAGCGACTGCCCGCGTCGCCACCGCCGCTCGAAGATCTCTCGGTCAAGGTGCTTGTGGACAGGTATGAACATTATAGATGATTAATAGAGTCAGGTGTTACTTTGCGGAAATCCATTACCACGTGGGCAGTCAGAATTTTTACTTGGCAAAGATCCGCGACAAACAAACAAAAAAATGTTAAAGAAAGTTGCTGACGGCCGTTTTTCGGTAAGATTTACTTATAAATTCCGACCGTCCACGTATGATTATAATATTCACGTGTAATTAATTGTCAATCTCCATAGAATAACTATTTTCGGCTGTGTCCTTCTTATTTGGCATTAACAGTTCAATGATAAAACTCCAGTGCATTGTTAAAGACCATGCTAATTTGATTTAGATTTAAGAAATTTAATTTTACTTGTCAACACGTTCCATGCCGCACGGGGTGTATCGCCTCACGCTGAGCTTTCCTTTCACGCTATTGGGTATTGACATTGTAAAATCAATATTATTTTTTAAATCGTATAGGTATTATGCAGTCAATTCGGAACACTTAAATAATATTGCCGCTTTATGTCATTTATTTGATCGTGGGGCGTATTCGCCTCACGCCGCGTGGTGATAATTTTTTTCGACAGCTATAAATATTTTTTAACGGTTTAAAGCTAGGATTGATTTAGTTCAGTGCGTTTCAGAAGTACAATTAAATGGAACCGACCGATTGGCTCAGCGGCGGGGCCCTCCGCCCGCGGAGTCAATGGTCGCGGGTTCGATTCCCGCATCGGAATAAATATTTATATGGATTTATAAATGTGTTAATTTATATATGTTTATAAATTTGTTATTTATAAATGTTTATAATGTTTATTAATGTTTTTTATGTGTTTCTGGTAACCCCCCAATCCGCATTTCCTTTCCTGCCCCTTTCCTTTGTTCTCTATCCTTTCCCTTCCTCTCCGCCAATCCACGGTCTGCCGTGCCAATGGATGCGTGGCTAGGGGCGAGCCTAGTCGCAAGCGTCCCGATCGTCCCGGGGTCGGGCTCCCCCGGGGACTATGGTGCCTTACCTCAGCATGCAGGGCTCTGCTGGGGCTGACCTCCATCCTCCCTTGCAACTCGTGGGATTCACTAAGACGAATTTAATATACCTAATTTGTCGAAAATGACGGCGACGTGGTTCGCCACCCGTCACGTCCTGATTCTCACGAGGGCGAAAAGCGACCAATGACGAGCCGTTTCGCTGCTATGAATGGCAGCGGATGGAGCTATGTGGTCTCTGCCAACCCCTGCGGGGGATAGGCGTGAATATATATAAAAAAAAATAATTAAATGGAATAAAAACAATTGACGACCGATTGGCTCAGTGGCGCGGCCCTGGTTCAGTTCCTGTTCGGCGGTTTCGATCCCCGCATCGGAATAAATATATGTATGGATTTATAAATTTTTATTCCGAGTCTGGTAAACCCGAAAAACCCCCGACCGCACTTCCTTTCCTGCCCTTACCTTTCTTCTCTATCCTTATCCTTTCTCTCCGCCAATCCACGGTCTGCCGTGCCAATGGATGCGAGGCATGGGGCGAGCCCAGTCGCAAGCGTGTCGTCCGTTCCGGGATCGGGCTCCCCCGGGGACTGTGGTGCCTTACCTCAGAATGCAGGGCTCTGCTGGGGCTTGACCTCCATCCTCCCTTGCGACTTGTGGGATTTACTTAGACGAATTTAATATACGACGAAACAAACGTAACGCTAACTGCTGATGCAAACCGAAATTACTTTCTTGCCAACCCAATAGTATTTATTGTTTTAAGTAGTATTTTATTTATTATATGTTTCAACATATCAATTACATACATATTTCATAGGCCTACATGGTCGTTTGTTCGTTACAAGTTTCAACATGTTCGTATTTTGATTTGTAGAATGGTTTGCGTGAAAGAATTTCTAATTACCGCGTATTTTGATACTTCCGGTAAATCGAAGAAAAAGAAAAATTTTTTTCGAATTACCGAATCTACCAAAAACCATTAAATTTATTTGATTTAACGAGAGTTTTGTTAGGGCCCAACAATTACTTCAAATTATAGAGAGGTTTGAATTATCAAGAATTGACTATAATTTTTAAAAAAATAATTAACAAAAGATAAATAAATTTGTACAATGTTTGTATTTCAGGTACGACCAGCCCGGCCGGACGCGGTGCGGGTCGGGTTGTGAAGCGGGCAGGCCGCGGTTTGAGTCGGTGTCCAAGAAATGCAAGCTAGGCGAGCGTCCCCCCATACCGCCCGCATCCCCCGCCGTACTCAACCTCGACTACCCTGGCGTTGTCCTCTCCACTGTGATGTCTAAAGCTCAAAACAAAAAACAATTGCAACACGGAAAAAGCCATCCGTTGACGAGGCTCAACTTGAACCGGTCGAATAATAGATGTTCAAATCCTGTTTATAATACTATGTAGAGGAATTACTACGTTTTATTTATTAAGAATTCTTGCCAAACTCGATATTTTATCTTTCTAGAGTTTTATATACTATTTACAAAATGAAGTCACAGTGTATTTGTCTGTCACCTTAAAGTGTATAAGCGGCTGTTTGTGAGTAGAAAAATGTTAAAAGATAAAATAAATTCGATACAACTGATGTACAAGTTTTAAGATGGTTGTTTTCTTTCATAATTATCGCCTGAAACATAGTACACAGGCAAGAACTGTTTACTCTTTCGACCTCCAAAACAGCTGAGGATTCCCAATCAAACTCCAATAGTTTCGTACGTTAATTAGTCCTCTCACCTAAGAGGACTAATTAACGTACGACGCGACCGCAACCAGAGATCAGCTTTAATCATGTTTGTTTGAGCTTTTGAAAAGCATTGTTTGTTTGTATTTATTGAGACCAGTTAAGATCTCAAATGTAATTTATCGGTTATAATAATGTACAAATAATGGCAGTTGTGCCATGGGATGATCTCGTGTTAAAATTTTAATCGGTGAGGATGACGTCGTTAAAAATTGGCCATTAAAACCATATCTTTATCAGAACCTTCGCCTAATTTTGAATTTTTCCCAATACTAAATAACGTAATAGATCGAGTAAAAGGGAATGTATATAAATACGCTTTACCCTAATAGCCCTACGCTTGGATTCCCGGTATAGCATTGACTATAAATGCATAAATCATGAAGTAACCAGACTCAATAAAAACTGTAGGCCATAAAATATTTATCCGTATCAAGCAGCGAATCCAAGACTATCGGCTCAGAAAGCAAATACTTCACAACTGTGCCATTTGGCTCGTCTATGTACACACGAATGCCTTCCTTTTAGTAATCTTGGTAAATATAGAACTGAAACAGTTTTTTTACGTTTTTTATCTGAGGATATTTCAAAATACTCCACATGCGTGTCGAAGACAACAGCAGTGTTATTTAATCAAAGTCGATATTTTTAGTTATTTAGCACAATGAGACCTTCCCCTCAGAGGTAAATGTGAAAAATTATTTTGCTTTAGTTCTTGTTATAAAAAATGTCATATTTAAATGATTTTCAATCACATACATTCATTGAATTCAACCAAAATCCACAATTTGAAGCTTCTTTCCGCTCACAAAAGCGATTCGAGGTATGTTTTGTATTTCACTGGGCCTTTTGTAAGTATCCGGAATTATTGTCGGTTTTCTTCTCACAGTGCCGTAGTCGAACGCGTAAATTCCACCTGGATTATTGCGTATGGAACATTCTGTCTGAAACGTTAGTTAGTGGCATTAATATTTAAGTATTTTGCACGCATTTATAATTAATGCGTCCGTGCGTATAGCTTTCTGTGTGCTTCACGTACGTTCTAAGGGACGGCTACGAGAAATTCTGCAATTGTCGTCTGGCTACACACGGCCCCTCTTCGTTGTTGACGTCGGGCTCGACTTAATATTAGCACATCTCTAGAGAATGTGAAGTCATCCAAAGACGTTAAAGTAACAGCCCATTACTGTGGGAGAACGGAACTACCTGAACGGAAGTCTAGGTAATGAGAATCAGTCCTATGGCCTGATATCTGCACCCTAGAGCCCCTGTTTGTTCGTTCTCTCTGTGGGTATCGTTTTAAGTCATCCCGCCTCATATATGTGCACAAATAACTTTCGTCATTATCCTTGCTTATGTAATAAAATACACTACTTACCATTTTCAATTTAAAATCTACTACACGCAGGATATTATAATCCGAACCGCCACACACAATTAAATTGGTTTGCGGTACAAATTTTCCGCAGTAAAGTTTTGATTGTACGTTATCTGGAACTATAGTATCTATGAGCTTGCAAGATCCATAATCCCATAGTTGAATATTATTGTTTTCTTGCCATGAACAAGTCAAAATCTGCAACAATATATAAAACAAATTCTTGTGAACTTGAGGCCAGAATTATTTATTTTAAAAATAAAACATTTAGCGAATCTAAAATTTACAACACGTGATCTAACGGCAATTCGACAGCAAACCTATTTAGAGAGGTATCGGAGGATATTTTCTTAATGATGGTCCGTTGTTTACTGATCGGAGGATACTTTCCTCGGCGATTCTCTGTAGCAGATTGATCGAAAGGGTACAATGATGGCTTTTTGTGTGCTGATTGCAGGATGCTCTCCTCGGCGACGTTCCGCGGCGGATTGCAATCAAATATGCGCCTGTACTGCCCTTTATATTTGTTAATACTGCTTGTGTCGTACTTACAATATACTATACGTATATACATATGCTATGAAAATATCGGCTTATGTTCATAATATTTTATACACATCTATATTAAGAAAATTACATAATTTTTAATAATGTTCTTGAAGTGGATTATGTAAATAATAAAATTATATAAAAAGTCGCGGGCAAAAAACAAGTTGGTGGAAGAAGGTTAAAGTTTTGGCTACGTAATATCAGGGATTGGACCGTGATAGCGAGTGCTCTAAAATTGCTGCACCTCGCGAAGGAGGAGTATTGTGCTGAATTAGTTGCCAACCTTCGCAAGCCGGAAAGGCACTCTTAGAAGAAAAAGAAGAAGACATACCAAAAATATTAATATTGTTACGAGTTGGGATTCGGGATCGGAAAAATGAAATCTGCCACTAGTTTTACTTCTCTTCACTTTACTTCCACTTCTTCGCTTCTACTATTTTCTTCCGATCTTCTTCGGTATTAAACTTTCCTTCGACGCACCGTCGCACCTTTATATAGGTAAAACGATCGAAAGTTCTAGCATTCCCAAAATTCGAAAATGTTCCAGCAATGTGTAGTCTTTTCTAGACATCGTCCTGTCTCTTTTCCGCGCGCAGCTATTTTCTATTGATTGTTCTTGTCACGCATTTATGGACGTCTTGTCAGTTTATTTTTAAAAAGTTGTAAGGGCTTGCTTGACCAAAGTTTTGAGATTTCATCATCAACAACTCATCAAGTGAAAGACTATTAAAAGTGAATTTTACCTGTTTTCCAGGCTTGTCGAAATCTAGTCCTTCTCCGCAAAGGTGTACACCAAAATAATATCTTGTTGCATGTGGTTGTCGGTCATCCCAGCATATGACTACATCGTCCCAACCACCGGACACTAATTCATGATTAGACTTTGGGTTAAATGCGCATGCAAATATTCTTGATGAGTGGCCATCTATTAAATCTTTACGCCCACTGTAACGAACTTTTATATTGTTATTACACAATATTTTTTAAACAACGATGATTTAGCGTGCGAGTCATCTGCGATAAAGTTGTATATATATATATATATATATATATATATATATATATATATATATATATATATATATATATATATATATATATATATATATATACACAGGGTACAGGGATGCGAAGAGCTTACTCCTTTCCCCTTTTTTTACTTTCTTTTTCTCCATTGCATGATAGACAGCAAGTAGAACACGTTTAGGTCGCGAACTTAACATATTTACAGTGATTTTTTGTTACTATGAATATTGTAAACACAGGTATCGGCGAGGCACGAGGCGAATAGCTACCGAGACTGCTGGAGCTTAAGTTATACAAACTGAGAAAAAGGAGCAAGCTTAAGCGCGAGCGTATTCCCGTCTTAATATCGCCTTCACAAGATAGCGCCTTCTTCCTGAGTCAAACATCGAACTCCAACAGGGAACGTTCTGTTTCATTTCGACACCGGTACCGGTCGCCACATATTGATGTCCATAGTTGGTGATTACTTATCATCGGTGATCCGCTTTTTCGTGTGCCTAACTCTGTTATAAAAAATACGCCATTGTTATATAAATGAATGCAAATATGGAACCTGGAATGAAAAGCTCGTTCTTGTGTGAGTGCTTCCTCATCGTACATGTTCAGCTTGGTGTCATCACCGTACGTGACGAATTTGGTGAGTCGAGGATGATAACATAATCCCAACGTCTGACGTTTCTCTCTAATTGTATACAGACATTGTCGATATTTGTATTTCCAGCATTTAATACATCCGTTAATATCTGTAACAGAATATGGGTGCTCACTTGATAAGAAGAAAAATAATTAAGTTTTGTAACTTCGAAACATCTGCATTTTCGTAGTTTATGTGTTTAATTATCCGAGACCAAACTCAAATACCAATCTTTGGAACGGCTAAAAGCGAAAAAACAAGAGAAATTGTAAAAAAAAAAATTCTACTGCTGAAAAATTTAAGGTGTTTATCTGAAGATATCAAAGGTTTAAACATTAATGGCAATCTATAATGTACTGAAATGTCATGTTATAATTATATATACACTTATAGGTGATAATTATATAAAAATTTATACCGTATATTTTATGTTCTAAATCACGGACTTTTCTACTAAAAACTATTTAACTTTGTTTGTTTTACATTGTTTCATGATGCCTTATAAATTTTGAGTTGCTGCTTGAGTGAGCTCTGCTGAAAAAGCCTCTGCCAGGTTGTGGGTACTTTTCACAGTAAAAAATAAAGTACTTAATAAAATACATACATGATGATAGCATCATATTGGTGACGGGATGAGACATGCTGACTGGTCGATGTTTAATTCCGGTCACTGGGCCGGGGTATGCACGACATTCTTCATCGACTAGCGTACTTGTGCAAACGCCAGAGTTGCAGTCGAACAATTTAATTGTGCCATCGGAAAACCCTAAAGAGATATCTTTAACATCCTCCGTGTACTTGCAACACATAATATCTTTGTTTGTGTCGCTAAAATATTATAATTATTAGGCTAACGTCAAGTCAAAATCAGTCTCATTATTCTGCATTTTTATATAAAATATGCATAAACCATACCAAGCTTTAAAACGTACATAATAGATAGAAGATTTACTTTCCCATTATAAACTTGATTTTGTTCTGAATGAAGTAGGCGATGCTCTACTTTAGGCGTGCTTGTATGTACTGTAATAACCTCTTTTTTAGTATTCGAAGTTTTTAATAATGGTTGTAGAATTGCAATGCTTTTTCGAGCAGTTTTCATACTAGAAGGCGCTAGGGGCCCTGCTATTGATTTTCTTTGAGGATCCATTTCGTTGAGATATAAATCTGAAATTTAGTAATCATGACATTTGCCTTAAGTTTTCGGAAAGACGTTTTATACAATAAAGTTTCTTTTCTTCGCATGAAACTAAAAACAAATATATAACCTGCGTAGTTTTAACATGATTATTATTTCCTGTTTGGACTAATCAACCTGTATAGATGCTTTGTATCAACCTTCACTGATCTGTCTTCGATAAAGAAATATTTAAGAGAATATACTATAAGGTTAAATATATAAATAAAATAAAAAAAGGTCCAATATTACTCTGTATTTATTTTGCCTTTTTTAAGGTTTTACACTAAATATCTGTCTAAAAACAAGCTTTTGCCAGGCATTATGCTCTATGCGAGTCATACGGATTCACCGTAGAGTCGGTGTCGCTAAAATTGATGAGCATCAACGGCGACGTAGACTGGCGTCTCCCGGAGACAGCGATACTACTAGTTACTATTGTAATATTTTGTACGTGTCCATACGTAGCTCGCGACAAGTTGTGATGCAGATCCCATCAATACGTATTGCACGCGCGACAGCAACACTGCTGCTCACGAACAAGTAGTGTCTCGTGTCTCCGAGCCTCATCATGGATTTTACTAGCGAAGAAGGCGAAAATTTGACAAGTGTGGTCTGTGTCAACCTCAACCTGTGTCAACTACAGTAATAAGACGTACTCTCCGAACTCTAACGAGACACTCCAATAGAGTGTGGCTTACGCTGGTGACAGCAACAACGTGTCGCCATCGTCGAACGACATCTCTGTTTCTATTGACTGTTGTTGTCGGTGTGTCCGGAATAATAACTTTTAAGGTAAGATGTGATTTTTTTAATAAAGCTTTTTTTCCTTTTTTATTTCTGATAATTAGTGATATAAGTTATTGTATAATATTGGAAAATAATGAAAATATCTATTTGAACAGATTCTGATGAAAGATTCACTGAATACAACAAGCGAAAGTAGCTTCGGGGAAACTACCTGAAAAATGCCTATAAAAAGTACCTGTGGTGGTGGTATTCAATGCATTAATGTGAATAAAATTCAACGTTATATGGTTTTAAATATTTATTTACTTGAAAACAACTGCCCAAAACATCACACAAATGTTTAATAAGATTAAAAATATAAAAATTATTTAACAAAAGTCTATTACAACAGTATTATACATCTATCAGATAAAACAAACAAGCACAGTAAACACACTGTAATTTTATATAGGTATTATTTCTAATACAGATACCTTTCAGATAATTAATTTATTGATGTGTTAATTAATGATAAACTTTACATAATACTATTGTTTTTAATTTTAAGGCAAACGTTTTAAGTACTCAATAACGTTGAAGAAGATTAACTTATCCTTTCTTTTGATTTTCAGCAAAACGGCTACCACCATAACAATTCATGTGTGAATGAAAATGAAAGGTTGTTAGAAAACTGACTTTGCGAAAATCCGCGAAAAACAATAAAAAAATTGTATGTTTACAAAAAAAGTGAATGATATACAGTGAAGTGGTAAATAATATACAGAATAACACGTTTAATTTTTTAGCGAAAAAGGGGACGACAACAAAATCCTACATCACTTCACTATTGTCATTAATACCAACAACGTCAAATATACGCTTACTTTTCCACAATATATACGACACGTGTTCCGCGTGTGTTAAACACGAGACAACTTCTTTATATTGACTTATAGGTTGTCTTTCATAGCGTCTAGTATACCTGAAGATGTCTATCTCAATAAAATTCGAAGTATTTATAGCAACCATAATTGTTAGAGTGATTTTGAAAATATCAATGATCAAAATGATGATGCTTCACTTACAGCATCTATTCAGTTTGGAGTTCTGTAATAAATAAGGAACATACAAAATACAGAATGCAGCGAACATAAGTCAATAATTAACGTGGAACAAGGTGCGGTAATGTCGATATTTATAAGTTTGATTCCAGAGAAAAATCGAATTAGTATTACTTTATTAAAAAATCATATTGTTTCGCCAATATACACCACCATCGCAAGTTAGAGTTTAGATATTTTGTTAACATTTCTTGTATCATAAGAGTACCAACGATCAGTATACCCTCATTCAAAGCATTAACTTTTATAAATTATGTGAGGGATAGTTCCATCAAAAAATTTCATACGAAATTATATCCGTACTGATTACCACAAAGTTTTGGATGGCAATTTGCCCTTTTAGGTAAATAATACCATGTCCTTAAGGCGATAAAGCTATTTATGTATGTATGCAATAGTCTAGGTATAATAATATTTAATTCGAGTTATCTAAAAATTAAATTTAAGTTGCAACGAAGAGTATATTCAAAGAAAATTGAATATCAGTGGCGAAATATTACATATATTAGGTGTATTTGCGGAAAGCTAAGTACCATATTATGTTAGCCGAATGTAAGATATATTTGCAGATAATGGAATACAATATCACAGGCCGAACATTATGGATATTCGCAGAATTACTATATGCTTGCCGAATGTAAATACTCATAGAGACTCGAATACCATATCACTGGCTGAATAGGTGTGGTTGTATTTGATTCGTGCTTTTGTTTTGTTCATAGTTTACGTTATAATTAAATATAGGTTTTTGTTTAGTTTCATAAACAATATTTACTGATTTCTGCTTGGCTGATTATATCATTAAAAATAAACTAAAGTAAAGATTGAGTTTAAAATTGCATTTGAAACACATTCCATTTTCAAAATAAATATAAGATAATTGGCAATCGGCTGTGTACAGTATCCGAAAATTCTTTGTAACTCTTGAATCAAGGATTGGAAATATTAGGATTTCATCAAAAAATGTGGATGCAGAAATAAATATACTCTGCACTACATGAATTAAAAAAAATCAAAATGCTTATGTTAGTATTTACGTTTTAAAAAAATTATGTACTATGCGAAAAAAAAAACAAGGCTTTGTGTCTGAATTTTAATTCAATAGAATCAATAAAAGTTATAAGTGCATTATAATTTAGAAATTATAAATAAAGAGTACAGTTGTCGTTTTTATAAGTCTGGATCACTGTGGTTTTTATTTGAAAGCAAATATTACAACTACTTATTGGTGGGTTTCACAAGAAGACTAAGTTTTATTACAAAATAAATATCCTCACAATGTTAAGTGGACTTGTAACAAATGCACTTATATACATGAACTATACACTTTTTTGTTAACATTGATAGCACTTATTTTACTTGATCCTATTGAAAAAGTTAATTATTACAGATTCGCTTGATTATTTCATTTGAATAATTTTAATGAATTTATTTTATTGAAGTTATCAAATAAAGAATTGACAAGCAACGGGCGCATTCTTATCGAGTCGCGTCCACATTCAAACTCACCTACTTAAGATGCATTTTTTATGGTATAGGAGGGCAAACGAGCAAGCGTGTCGCCTGATGGAAAGCAATAAACGCCGTCCATGTGTATGGTTGTACCGCCGAAATTTAATCACTTTTGACGGTATAACCAGGCCAATCGGAGCCAATCTAACTCGTGTCAAGTGGCTGGTTTAACTATACTATAGGTTGCAGAAAACTCAATATACATAATAAGTAGTAAAGACTTCCGCAACTATAGGCTGTAGAACTAAAGATTGAGGTATCAGCTTCAATGACTCTAAGAACTTAATTTTTTCATGGGCCATAAAGTAAATATTATAATTAACATTCTCAATTAATTCAATAATTACTATTATGAAGTTGTATTTGTTCACTCTATCACACAATCTACAATGTTAGTCATATCATCAAAACATTACATTGTATCAATATTAATATATATATAGACATAGGCCTCACTCAAAGCGCGCCACCTAGCCCAATGTTTGGCTACACGAATCCAGTCTCTACCAGCCGCCTTGCGCAGATTGTCGCTCTATCTAGCAGGACCCATGTCACACTACGTGTCTACGGTGCAAAATGTCTGGCTCCGCGGTCGCTAACCCACTTGGCCAGTGTGGCGTCTACGGGCACACCACTCATGAAGCGCACCATTAAAACACTGCCCCCAGTTACATTGTATAGTTCTTTTCAAATTATTTTGATGAGAATCAGTTAAAAATGAATGTTGGAAATTTCATTTTTAAATCATGCGAATCTGCAGGTAACTATAGACGCTATTACAATAAAAGTCATACATATAACATAATGACTAAGCACACACATTTAAATGGTTTTTTCCACAAGGAACATCCTCTTCACATTTTTGATAATATAATAGTTATATTGCACTTTAAAAACGCAGGTAGAATTCATTTACAGCTACCTATGGATGGATATAATAAAATGACGCAAAATATCATAATACATCAATTGTATAACACAATACCCAATTTTATTATTGAAATTGACATTACATTAGTAAGAATTCTAAAAATATACACATTTGCAGACACATTTTATATTCTAATACAAAGGCATGCATAGTAAGAACCAAAATAATATTGGCATATGGTAAAATAAGTTAATAACACAAACAAAACCAAGCGAAAACTTGTAAAAGCAAACAATGATAAAACATGTCTTAAAGTCCAAATATTAAAATAAATGATGTAATGAAGAAAGTAAACGTCAGTAAGAATAGGTACTTGCAGACTGTTCAACTCATCATATCTTTTTGACAAAATGCATATAGCAGTGGTACACCACACACACACACACACACATACATACACATTATACATTTTAATTACTATGCAATTTTACATTTATTTTATGTGATGTTATGTAATGCATTCCACAACTTTTTTCTTTTTTTTTTGCAAAAATATTATTACTAGAATTTTTTATATTTGAATGAAATTGATTCAATGATAGTGAAACATTGGGGATTAAAAGGTATACTAGATTTTTTTAAGTGAAAGGCAATAAACTGTAGGTTAAAGGAAAGAAAGTTTAAAGGATTATAGAGAGTTAAGGATGACAAAAACCAGGAAAAATTTGCTCCCCCAGTCAAATAATTCCTCAATAAATGTGTTAATTAGGTTTTTGTTAACCTATTGTTTATGTTGTTTATATTAATATCACTTTCTACCCTTCTTATGTCAAAAAACCACAGATTTCACACAAGATTTTTATCATTATTAACATGGCATCTTCATCTGATTCAGTGTACATTATAAAGATTTGTGTAACTCTATCCAACATCTTTACTTTTGAATACTATTTACAGTCTTGTCATTTGTACAACCATCTATAGTTCTGTCCTATAATTTACATTTATATTTTTTTTGCACCAGTATTCTACATATATAAGATACTCATTCAAAGAACAATTCCACATTTCAAAGTCACAAAAATAGTCTAGCCTTTTGTTAAAAATAGACATTTGCCCTCAAGTTAAGCCACATGCACTGAGGAAATGTACATAATAAATTTATAATAATCAACATTATTTTATAAACAATGATAACAATCAATAGAGCTCTATGTTTATTATACAAGTATGAACTTTCAACAGTCTGTGGTAAAAACATATACCTATTAATGTACAAAAGCACAATACACTTAATCTATATAGGTACATACAGTTATCTGTACGTAAAATTGATAAGGTTAAAAATTAAATGACAATGAAAGCAAAACCAAACCTAATATATATATATATATATATATATATATATATATATATATATATATATATATATATATATATATATATATATATATATAGTATATATATATATATATTCACAAGTAATTCTCCTTGCATAATTTTAAAGTATTTGACTGATATCTGATGTGTATGCAACTTCATGCATGTATATTACCACATATAATTAGCCACTTTTTGTTATCATTCAATATTTAAATAACATATGTGCATATGTGCACCTATAACATTTTATGCCCTTTTTATTTTGCCAATAAATATGAAATAATGAACTATACAAGTTTACAAAAATATATATTTTAACAATTAATGAAGCTAAGTTAAATCTTTAAATTTAACTTATATGTTATTTCAAACTGGAAAGTGCTGATAATATTGCATGTTTAATGTGTTGACAACTATTAAATAAAAGTTATATAAAATGAAGAAAAGCACATGGCAAAAATATTTTCTATATATTATTAACATTGATATCATATATAGTATTTTAGATTTGTTTTATCCTTTCAACTATATTTTAATTATAACAATAAAAGTTTCAAGAAAAACAACAAAACACAAGCAAATCCATAATAAATTAAATAACATCAGTAGCAAACTACAAGTAAACCACTCTTCACCACAAAAACAACCCATTTGTATTATAGATGAAGATAAACAATAATTATCTAACTCTTGCTACAATCACAGAGGTTATTGTGAGCTTATCAAATCAGACACTGAATCAAACTGAGTGGCCTTGAGATTGGTGTCTTTGTCCCCACTGACTAGAAGGTCCCTGTGCAGAATTACCTTGTTGCATCCAAGAAAGGAAGTTAGGTGGGGCTGGTGGAGCTGAAGATGCCGGACCTGCAAAAGCACCTTGATCTGAACCTCCTGATGGTATGTTATTTATAAGACCCCAACCTGCCGCCTGGTTTAATGCAGCTGCTACCAATGCTTGATTCACTGGGAGGCCTCCCATTCCTAGAGGCATGCTGCCACCTTGTGCTTGCCCACCACCACCAGCAACTGCAGTCTGTCCATGTTGACCAGATAAACCTAAGGCTTGCATGTTCACCATATCCATGTTACGGTTATTCCAAGAATTATTGTTTGTGCTGTGTGAATGAGCTTCCTCATAATTTCTGCTTGGTAAGTTACGTTGACTTGAACCACTTTTATTTTGTTTTGGAGATGCATTAGATACATTAACAGAAACACCTTTAATAATATGATCTTGACCACATAAACTTTGTGCAACTTCTGGGTCCAAAAATGTAATAAAACTGAATGCTCTAAATGGCTTTGGAATAAAAACATCAGTGACTTCTCCATACTGTGAAAAATATTCCCTTAAATCATTTGCTGACAAGTCTTCAGTGCACCGACCAACAAACACTTTACAGGGCATAGATGTTACGGAGCCTTCTTTTGAATTAGGTATTCGTACATCACACCACCTACCATCAATCATATGTCTTTGAGCCAGCACTCTCATCTGAGATGCATATGAAGCAAACCGAATGAAAGCAAAGCCTTTTGACATTCCTGTTTTAGGGTCTCGTTTCAATTGGGCCATTAATACTTCACCAAATTTTTCAAAATACTCTCGCACTGTTTGTTCAGTGGCTTTCCATGGCAATCCTAATACAATTAAATCAGAACACAAATTATCATTTCTTTTGCTTTTAATAGTATCCGAAATTTCGGATGATTTGCGTTTATTTTCTTTGGGAAAGCTACAGATGTACAAATGATTACCCCATCCTTCAGGTGGAGGGTACAATCTACCATCCCTTAATCGGATGCCTCTGATATTTTTCGTTTCAGGATGACGATACTTCAAACCACAGCACCCAGGAAACTGCGCGGACACTGTCGTCAACATCAACGTTCCATCTTCTTCGATTGGTAGTTCTATGGGTTCTTCATTTTCATCTTCCGCTACAGGTAAGTATTCGAAGGACATTTTTTCTTATTCATGAACAATACTAAATAAAATAATAAAAATTAACACGAATATTACTCTTAAAACTATAAAATGTACAATTTCTATTCCTTAAAAATAAAAAAATTGTTTAAATGTCAGCCACGGGTTAGGAACCCATTGCAATTTGATAGTTGAAAACATAGTGTGACCGCATGAAATTGATACTCAAATCACATATTAAGATAACACATAAATGCACAATACATTTTAAGGGCATGTAATAAAGTCAGGAAATAAGATACCAATTTACAACAATTACATTTTTATTACCATTTTGATTTTTATTTAGATTAATTTTTAAGAAAGTGTAAGTGCTTTGATTAAAGGAACACGCATGTGTGGCATTACGATGTATCCATAGAATTATATGTGTATTATCCTACACGTTTTATTATAATTTTTGGAAAGAGTTTCAGATATTAAAGAATTGAATTTCATATCTTTATGAGTTTCTCGTGACTTAAAATCGTTTGATTCCAACGTTGAAATTATTGAGTAAAAGGTTTTTACAATCATTTTATCTGCTGAATTAAAGAGAGAAATACTAAGTTTTAAAATTAGATAATGACAACGGTAAATTCATAGTAAATAGGCTATTGTTTTTACTAAATGTACTGTTAATTTACAGCCGTGACGTAGTTCAATATAAACGAAAATAATATAGAAATTTTCTATAAAATTAATAATTAAATAATTTGTTATTATAAAAAATTAATGTTTTGATGATGACATTTTAGTTCTTGTTAATATAAGAATCTAAATTATGTCTGTTTGCTGAATTTGCATTTGGCACTATACTACTCTATAGCACATGACCAACTTCTGAACTAATTTTGCTACGTGTTACTGTCCATGGTTAGTGGACGTTGACAGTCTATATCTTTTTTGACTTACATTATTCTTAACAGTACATCACCAAGTGATTTAGTCATAATATTCTATGAAGAACAGTAAAGATCTAGATTGAGTTTCAACCTTAAAATATTTCCAAATATTCCATTTATTTTTTCAAGATCTAATAATAGTAGTTTTATCTACCTATTGAAAGCCAGGAAAGGATAAGTGATACCTCTGGTGATGACCGCTTAGCCAACACAACTAGTATACTTACCGTGCATTTGTTTTAAGTATCAAAATTTGTAGGTAGTACTCAAACTATAGACAATATTACTTTCTAAAATTGACGTTTATATTTGAGAGCTGCCATATAATAGATTTCATTTGAAATACAACGAATAATCACTATTATATTACATGTACATTCGACTAATAATAATAAAGTAATAGCACACTTTCTCACTATTACTTTGCCTGTATTGCAAACAAAACCCTCACTTTTATTTTTCGTAATTGCGGTGTTAGTGAGAGAGATATCAGGTGAATATAGTGGATGAGGCAACTGAATCCAACCCCTGTCTACGATGACTCTGTACTGCGATAAAATGCATAGTCTTTGTGGGGCCTAGCGTTGTCAGGTTCACGTGCACGTGCTCTAATGCGTTGCGTTGCGTTTTTGGAGGCATATGAAGACGTGTTGAGGCTTCGAGTTGATGTTAAAAGAAATCCAGGTTCACTTGCAAACTTTCTATTTATTACTTGTACACACACGGTATATTACATACATGGATGGTATTTTAATTGTATAAAACAGTGATATAAATTGTAACAATAGTTATAATTAAATTGCGCGGAACAAATATGATGCGTGTCGTCGCTATTCGAGCGGACGGAGAAGAGGCACTGGGTGTACAATGTTGCCACACTAAAAACAATGTAGTGTGTACAGACGCCACATCACCCCCCTGGGTAGAAAATAAAGCTATATAAAAAAAGAATTTTTACAAAGTGCCTTAAACTAGAGACCTGCCTTACTAATATGTATAACTTATCACTAACTATGTATCTAAAACGTCGCGAAATCTAACTCTGCGACCGGAGCGCATATATATCTCATCTCATCAAATAACACATATATCTCATCTTGAGATATCCTCCAAAAATTATTTATAGCGTTTGGTCGTCATTGTTACATTTTCCTCATAAGTCTTCCAAAATGCCACGGCGTGAATGGACATTCACGTCGTGGCATTTACACTTACTGTCACCAAGATCTTCCTCTTGTGCATCTTTGCGCGTTATGGGTTTAATTAATGTACTTAGTCTGACTCAGGAGCGCGCTTGATATCTTTGCAAAGGGGTGAAAAATTCCACCCAACTTTCGTACAGGCAAATAAATCCTTTTAGGTCATTATTGCGATGAATAAGCTATGACAATTTCATACGTGTAATATCAACTCGCTTCTCCTTCTGGGAAAGCGACAGCGAATGAGAAACCTATTCGTGGAGCTGGGACATCAGAAATTATTCTTAGTATTTATATGAATTGTGTTACACTACTAGGCAACGATTCCTGGATTCGTTCTTACATTTATTGCCTGGAATGCGATTTTGATCAATTCAACTTGGTGAATCTTTAGTGTTTGTCCATCTCTTCTAGAATGATCTTATCTAATTCGTCATTGCACTTTTTTGAAGCACGATCTTCTCTACTGATTTGTACAGAAAATTCCCCGATATACTAACCTAATAAGCCAACAGACTACAAATTTTCAAAAATGTAGCTTGTTCTTGCACAAATATAGATTTTTACTTGTCACACTTCAATGGTCAAAACGATGTACAAAAAAAAATTGTTTTTTGAAATAGAAACACAATACTACATAACAATAAAAGAACCTGAAATTGATTACAAATAAGATGACAACTGTATAAAAATAAAAGTGTCTGCCGCATTATCATATGATCTATTAAATTTAACCACTATTGATTCGCGAATAAGACTTACTTTTGGTTTCATATATTTCTTTAGATTAGAGCAAATTGTGGTAACGGACGACTTATTAAGTGAAAAGAGACTGTCAAAGGGACAGACCACCGTGGAGTACCTACATTAAGGATTTATATTAAGTCCAATTATTTATTTTACCTAGCCATACAAAATCTAAAATATCATTTGTGATGACTTAATTGGCTTAGAGGCGAAGCCAACGTTTGAAGAGTCATCATAGGTCGCGTGTTCCTTTATCGATAAAAGTATGTATGGCTTACAGATATTAAAAATAAAATAAATAATATTAATTGTAAAATAAATAGCACAGCACAGGAGATATCACGTTTGCGATGTCACCGGTAGAACTGGAAGACATCTGACAAAAAAATTCGTAATTAATGTGCACTTCGCACTTATTTGGATGAACAACGTGCGTTGTCAAATAATACAGATTCGTATTCAAAGTGATATCCTCTATAATATTTTTAATATTAATATCTTATGGTATTGGGCTGGAGTTACAGATAATAAACAATTTTTCTATGGTTATTTCAGTGTAAAACAATAATTTTTAATCTGTACTGTATTGTAGAAACAATACAAACGTTATAATAATTGATGTTTTCATTGTATATTTTTTGATTATTACTGTTTTTAAGGTGAAAAGTTTTTCTTTACCCATTTAACTGTTTGTATTAACAATCGCTTGAGATATAATCATTGTTTTGTTAAGTTAATATTTTCAACATAACCTTGATACAGTCAATAGTCAAATTATTAATCTAGTAGAGTAATAATTTAATTTTAGAGTGAACAATTTTTTATAGTAGCATGTGTTTAATTTGAAATTTTCATAATAATTTGTGATATTGCTATGGATGATGACTGTAAAGATTACAGGAGAAGCAGGCCACAACAAAAAATTTACAAACCAGGCAGTGGGCCTTTGAGAAGATCAAGATATGGCTTGGATAATAAAATGTATACGCATGACATAGATAATGGCTATAAAGGTCGAGAATCTACATATGGATCTCAAAATTCTGTCTACAGCGAAGACTCTAATGTGACATGTCAAGATCATGCATTAACAAATGCTCGACATAAGAAGCCTGAAAAACAATTGTATGTGTCCAGATCTGGAGATTCTTTTTGTGACATAGATAGACAATCTAACACACCACCAAGGTGTGATAATTCTAGTCAATACTTTAATAGGAAAATGCCCAATGACCAAGATAAACATGAAACTTGTGGTGGTTCAAAAATATATTCCAGGGGGCAAAGAGATAAGTCTTTAATAGAACTTCAATATAAAGATGAAGTAAATAATGATATTAACTATAAAAAACATAATAGAAAAGCTTCTGAGTCCAGGTCCATATCACCTGCACATTATTTACAAGAACAATCAACTATAGATAGAAACAGAGATAGTAAAAGTATGGAAACTTGGGCTGGACGATACAAAATTGGGTCTGGTGGTAAACCTCCATCGGGGAGAAGGAATTCTGCTGGTTATCCTAGTGATTTACCTAGACCTAAGCATATTAATTTGGATAACATACCACCAAGATTTCGAAAAAAGTTTTTGGAACAATCTGCACATCAGACACATGAAAGTACAGATCAATTAAGCAGAGATAGGTATGCTTCTTCAACACAATCTATACACAATTCTAATCAGTTTAATAATTCAAACCCTAGCTGGTCACAAACACTACCATCAAGAGGTAGAGGCCGTTTGAGGGAGAATGAAGACTTTGATAGGGAAAAATTTATTAGTTCCTATTTAAGAAATTACGATATACATAAGTCGAGAAGATCTACTCCTAGCAATTCATACATGAATTTATATGACCCAAATGCAACTAAAAGCAAACCTAATAATACAAAATCAGATAGAGAAATTTGCACAGATGACAATCAAAATGATGTTAATGACAGTGGTGAGTTCACTATTATTTTTTTTAATGTTGTACCTTTAAGGAGTCTTAGCTAAGCAATTAATGTATACATGCATGATTATCATCATCATCAACTTACAGCATAACCATTGCAAAATATAGACAAGCACAGTATGCATATGGGTTGGTAACCATAGAATCAGTTATCTCCCATAAATAAAGCTGCTACTCAATAACAGGCTATGTTTATTTTCAAATAGGTAGTATTCAGAACACTTATTTTTTGACTAACACTTTTATTTATGAACTGTTAACTATTAGAGAAACCGAAAAAAAGTTACTGAGATGACTCCCTAGCTAGGTGAAATGGTAATCCATCTAGGTCTAGAGTAATTGACAGAAATGGTATGTGTGAAGTTGAAGATTGTGCTGGGGTCATGAATTGGTACAAAGTCTATTTCCAGCATTGGACTGGAATAGTTTATATCAATAGTCTGATGAAAGATATAAACTCTCAACATATAAAATTGTAAGCATGAGCCTTAATAACTGAGCTATTGCTGCTTTTTTGTGATCATATATATTACCATTTTTTTATTAAGACTCTTACAAAAGGGAAAAGAAGAAAAAGTAGTAACATGCCTTTATTTATATAGAATAGGTCCCCGAGTAGGAATATGAGATGATGTTGACACCCCTCCCCCTGGCGATGGATCCTTCTAGTGGGTCAGTAGGTTGGCACATGAGGCAAAATAGAAACATTAAGTACTCTGTGTCAATCTATTTAAGATATTAATAAAAATAGGAATCTGGTTTGCCCTACCTCCCTTCCAAGTTTTAAAAAATATTTTTATCTACCTTACCCCTAAAAGTATTTGGTCACCCAGTAAAATACAATTTCTAAAAGTTTGAATGAGTGAAACTACTTTATAATCATTTGAACTATTATTAACAATATTTTAGACATTATACATTATACATACTGCAGTTTTTAAATTTTAGACTCATCTATATGTCCACCTTTGTATTTAACGACAGCCTCTAGCTATGAATTTTTCCAATGTTGTATTGATTATCTTATGCCGTTCGTCATGCAGTTTTTGTTACAAATCTTCCTGAGATGTAGAACAACATTTTCACACTTGTCCAGCTGATTCCACAATAATTAGCAATAATTTTATCTTTAATTTAAAATTTATTTATTGCTTAAAACTTAGTAGCAAAGGGAGAATCTATATTAAATAACTTGATAAAGGTTTTTGAAGTGATCCTTTCACTTATTTTCATGATATTTGCAATATTTAGTTAGCTGCTATTGATAGTGTTACAGCAATGACAGGGCCACAATGATTTGATAGTGCATTAGAGACAAGCAGTAGCAAATGTGCATTATATAGATAAAACCCCTTTACATAAAATTGACAGACCCGCCACAGGCATTTTCATTAATTTAAATTTGCAAATAATGATTTGAATTTAATTAAAACAAAAAATATTGTAGCTGCTTTTACAGGAAAACTTCTATTCTAGAAGTGAATATATCTATTTATCCAAATTATCAGCAGTCTCTGCAAAACAGATTTACTTACTGCCAATACTTGGAGGTTGCTTCTATTAATAGTTGTTTATATTTTTAGTAACACATAATGGGATCAGTCACATAGGTAATAAAGAGCATTGTGAAAAACAGAAAGTAGATACTAAAAATGAGGATCAACATGAATGTGAATCAATCTCCAAAAATCCAACAAATCTCTTTGACATGTCTAACTTGGTAAGTTTTTTTGATTCTGTAATTTTAAATTGAATATTTATATTTTTGTGGCTAGAAAATAGTTCAACTTTTTATAATTTAGGACTGGATAGAGGAGGTGGAAAAGAATATTAAGCTAGATGAGATGTGTGATTCATCTCCAAGTTTTAGTCAAAACCATAAATCCTCTTTATCAGAAGAAGTAAAAGTGACTGAGCCTTGTGAAATTAAAAGAAGTGGAAGATCACGACGTAAGGATAAGAGGCAAGTGTTTTTAAAACATGGTTGTTTATATTAATAAAATTTTTCTTGTCCATTTAAAATACACCATTTAGTATATTGCCTCCATAGGCTGTCAGCTGAGTGGAAAAAGTGTAATACTAGTATTGTAACATATGCTCTCTACAGTTTCAGTAATTATGCAATTCCAGACCAATAAATGAGTAAAATGAGTGCATTTTCATGGAACTCTGTGAGGGAGAACCATACCCCCACTCTTCAGGGGTCAACTTTTACTTTATTTAAATGCCTTGTCAATGATATCGGTTTCCATAGGCTTCCTGGGGATTTACTTCTATACATGGGGATATATATAAGGAGAATCTGTACTCTCGGATCTTCTCAGCCACCTAATTTTGAACAATTATTGGTCTTATAAAATTAAGCATTAAGCTTCCACCATTCCTGAGGTATTTTAGAATGGACTGATTGATTCATATTGCTTCGTAACGCATAATAATCTACTTACGTTATGCTGGTACAAAGTTATTTTAAACAAAGTAGAAGTATATAGAACTCAAAAATGTAATCTTCTTTTCTTAATATAAGTTTCTTAATATAAACTTGTCGGTGTAAAAATATATTTTTAAATTTATATATCACACAGTAGAAGCTCAAGTAAAGGACACAAAAATTATGAGAAGAAAACAGAGCGCAATAAAAAGGATAGCAATGTCAGTGCACAAATTAAATCAGAGTCTAACAGAAAGGACAGCAATACAAGCATTCAACATGAAATAATAACATGCAGTTTGAAGCAAAAAGAGAGGGAAAGGAGAGACAGCCATAGGAGTAATCGGTCTTCCACAATTGGAAACAGCAGAGATGACCTTGACAAATGGAGGTCTTTACGATCTTATAGCAGAGAACAGAGTACTGAGAGGTATTATTATTTATTTAGAAATAAAGTTATAGAGATAAATAAAATATTTATTGGTACTCATAACTCATAACTAAAGAACACAAAATATGTAGCACTTATTGTATATTACGTAATTGTATGCGATATGTATGGTTGTGTAAGTGTCTGAATGTAGAACATTACCCCTAGGAACAGATGCAGTGATTTAAATAATTCATTAAAATTCAGTTCTGCCTGGCCATCATATTAACAATAATTCTCGTAATAAATTGCATAGTTATAATATTATGCAATGTTGTACTACATACACAACATTGCATAATATTATAACTATGAAACTATAGGCACCTGCAACCAAACTTTTTTTCAACAAATGTCTTTTGTTACTCCCATTATATACGTTCAGTTAAGAAAGTATCGGGAATGGATTATTTGTTTATGGTTCCAAATTCGAATTTTTGTTTTTTTTTGTTGTTGTTAGACTGGCACAACTGTTTTCCATTTTGGCGCGGCGTTTGAGTTGCATCTGTTATTTATATTAAATAAAGTGCTGTTTTGAGTTACATCATATCTAGTGTGTATTGCGAATTTCATAATGGACAAAAACATCGAACAAAGAGTTTGTCTTAAATTTTGCATCGCCAATGGAATTTCGTGTTCGAACGCTTACGGTGATTCGAATTTATCAAAAACTCGTGCTTATGAGTGGTACAAAGCGTTCAAAAGCGGCCGAGATGTGATAGAAGATTTGATGACATCAACGTCTGCAACTGAAGTTAACATCGCAAAAGTGACTGAATCCTCATTCAACTTTGAGAAAGAGCCGCCGAAAAAAGGCCAGATTTGTGGAAAGAAAATTCTTGGATTTTGCACCACGATAATGCGCCTTCGCGCAAGGCCATCATTGTGAACGAATATTTGACCAACACTCAACAAATACCATCGAGCAACCACCATATTCACCAGATATGGCTCCAGCTGACTTCTTTCTTTTTCCTAAACTCAAATTACCACTTCGTGGTACCCGTTTTCAATCGGTAGAAGACATAAAAGAGAATTCGCGGCGAGAACTGAACTCAATTCCGAAAACAGCGTTTAAAAATGTTTTGATCATTGGATTATTCGTTGGCGTAAGTGTATCGTCTCTGAAGGAGCATACTTTGAAGGTGATAAAATAAATTTGGATGAATAACAAACAGTGTGTGTATTATTGATCTTTTCCCGGTACTTTCTTGACAGAGTGTATGTTACGCTCAAACACCGAAAACATCATCAACAATCATTTCACAGGTCTGCGACCTGTGAAATGATAAAACAGCGATTATTGCCTGTTTTCACAAACTCTACGTGAGTTCACATACATTTAAGTACTTCTTTTTCATTGGTCATTATTAGCGATAATAGACGTTTACTATCAGAAACAGAAGAAATTAATATTAGGGGTACCCATAAGTAATCAATTATTTTCGCAAGATACCATTTCTCATTAGTCCTGCGACAACCAGACAAGTGTAAGCATACTTTTTTTGTGTTATTCTTCAACCAGTTTGTTAGTAATTTATTCCTAACAATATATATATTTTTTGTAGCCCTGTAATAAAATGGCGGACTTTGTACCTTCTGAGAGTTATATTCGTAATTGTGTACTTTTCCATTTTAACGTCGGTTTAAGTGCCACGGAAACAAGCAAAATTTGCGACATATATGGAGATGTGTTGAAGGTCAACAAGTGTTAACGTTGGTTCAGAAGATTTGCTGCAAGTGTTTATGATCTGTCAGATAAACATCGAACTGGACGCCCAGGTCAATTCGATAACGACGCCTTAAAATCTCTAGTGGAGTCCGATCCCAGGTTAACTATACAGGAACTATCAAGAAGCCTTGGGTCTACCTGGTCCACAGTACCGTAAGGCATTTAAAAGACATTGGCAAAGTTAATATACAAGGTAAATGGATTCCACACCTGTTGTCTGAGGCCAATAAAGATCTTTGGCGAACAATTTGTAATTCCATGCTCACCAGACTAAGCAGAGATTCATTTTTGTCTAGGATCGTAACTGGAGATGAAAAATGGATCCTTTATGATAACATAAAGCGATCGAAACAATGGTTATCTGCAAACGAGAGACCTCTTCCAACCCCTAAACCAACCCTATCCCTGAGGAAGGTGTTATTGTGTATTTGGTGGGATTGTTCAGGTATAGTGCATTATGAATTATTGAAACCTGGGGAGACAGTTACTGCTGACCTGTATTGTCAACAATTACAACGGTTACAGTCCGCACTCATAGAAAAAAGACCATCTTTAGTCAACAGAAAAGGTGTGATACTCCAACAAGATAATGCCCATCCTCATGCAGAGAAGATTACTCAAGAGAAAATTAAGCAGTTAGGCTGGGAACTTCTACCGCACCCTCCATACTCTCCAGACCTAGCACCGACGGACTACCATCTGTTCAGGTCGCTGGAGCGTACGTTACGAAATAAAAATTTTAATTTCTTATCCGATGTCTAAACGCACTTTGAGTTATATTTTGAGTCACGTCCACCCCACTTTTTCAAGAGGGAGCTTGAAATTTTTCAGGAACGATGGCAACAAGTCATCGCAAACGACGGTGATTACATAAACAATTAAAAAATAAAAATGTCATTTCAAAAAAACATTTTGTTTATGAATGCAAAATAATTGATTACTTATGGGTCCCCCTACTAAATAACTATAGTGATGTTTAAATGCATCGTTGTACTCAAGCCGACAACTTAAAACCTGTCACGGTTTTTTTCATTGCTACAATGCGTTGTGGTCGTATAATATGATTTGCCAAAACACGAATTTCGCGATGTGGATGTTTTACAATGACCAAAACGCATTGTAAACTATTTTTTTTCTCAATGAGCGTTTTCGGTCTTTGTATGTTGTCATGACTCTAGAAACATTGCATTTCTTTTTTTACATTTGTAATTTCAAATACACTTTTGTGTTACAGAAGAATAGTTTCACAGTGTAATAGTAGAGACACATCTTCTAATAGAGCATTGAGTCCAAGAGATTCTGATGGTTTTCGTTTACCTAAACCAGTTACATCTCTAGTAGTAAGCCAGGTATGTTGATTTGTAAAATGTTATAACTCGTTAATTTGGTTTTTTTTAACAGTTCATATATGTCCCACTGCTGAGCACGGGCCACTCCATTTCTGGAGGAACGGACGTTAAGCCACCACGCTAAGCCACCACGATAAGACTCGGAATAAATATTTGTAATCAATACATATATTTATTCCGATGCGGGAATTGAACCCGTGACCATTGACTCCGCGGGCGGAGGGTCCCGCCATTGAGTCAGTTGGTCGTCTATAAATAATGTAATTTCGGTTACTACAGAGGAAATTATAATTATTAGTTATTTTGTCCTTTAGAATTTATTTAAAATGGAGCTATAAATACTCTTTACTGTACTTGGCTTCATTGTAAACTGGTCAATTGTAGTTATTTTGCTACAAAGTACATAAGTATTTTATTATTCCTTCATCGTCATTGGCGCTAGATATAGGCCTTCCCTAAGACGGGCCATTTAGCCTGATTTTCGTCAATTCGTTTTTGCCAGTCGTTCTTTGAGATTAATCTTTTATTGTAATTTCCGAACCACTTTCGGTTTTTTTTATGTTTAGGGTCTTATATCTATAAAATAGTCCATACTAAATTAAATAAAATGTTAATAAATTTACAGGTAGAAAAGTAGTGTCACACACACAAACACATACACACACACATTGTTATAATTAATAATTTCTTTAGTTAATAATATATACATCTTAGTTTATAATCTGGTTAAGTTACATTTAATATGTATGTCATTAACATTTGTATATGCTATGGTAGACAAATAATATATAGGGAACGGCAATGCTTTGCTGTAATACAGACTAAGGTTTAGCACTGCGACAGTGGCTACTATAAGTACCAAACTTATTACTTTGTAAAATGAATAAATAAATAATTAAAAATATTTATGACGATGATGATAGGGTTAATTTTTGGGTCATTTCTTTAAAATTTAGCAAAAAAATAATGAATCATGGCACGGCGAGCGAACATCAAGTATAGAAAGAAGAAGACAATCGCCCGCACCTAGTAACATAAGTGTTGGGAGCAAAGACACGAGTGGCGAGCCTGTAGGAGGGGGCAGCCGACGTCCGTCCAGGCGCGCGTCACGCCGTAAAGCACGTAACACTGAGAATGTACAGCCGGCAACACATCAACCGCCGGGATCCACACCTGCACCCATTAACATTAATTGGCGAGAGGAGATACTGGAGTCAAAAAAGCATCAGATATTGAGTGACAGGTGAGACATTTAATATTACAGATATTTGAATTATACTTAGGCGGGCACAATGATCTAAAATGATTCTTGGCCTCCTCCAAAAAGAGTCGCCATTTGACTGATCTTGCGCCACCGTCTCCCAGTTCTTGACTTGGAGCTCCTTTAAGTCTCTCTCCACGGTACCTAGGACGACTGACCGGGCGACGGCCCTCTGGCCGCCCCAGGCAGGTGTTTCACGGCTCGATCCATTCCTATGCGCATAACGTGTCCCAGCCAGCGGAGTCTTTGTGTTTTGATCTCACCTATAATATTGGGTTCGGCCACTAGGTCTTCAATCTTTTGGTTCTTCAGGACTTTCGAATTTTGGAATGCTAGAACTTTCGATCGTTTTACCTATATAACGGGGCGACGGCACGTCGAAGAGTTTGGAGTTTAAAAATTTAATACGGAAGAAAATAGTAGAAGAGAAGCAGTAGAACATAAAGTGAAGAGAAATGATACTAGTGGCCGATTTCTGTTCCCCGTACCCCAGGTCGTAACAATATGATATCCATGTTTGATAATGGAAAGATTTGTCATAGTCGCCGCGGTGGGTTACAGATTAGTTACTACAAAGGTTTACTTTGAAGTATTTTTCATTTCAATTTTTAGTTTTGAGCATTTTGAGTTTGAATGAGCGTTTTTTGTGTTTGTGTCTAAAATGTATCGGATTTTCTTATACGCAATTTAATATAATGTGTATATTGACACATTTTTCAGGCAACATGACAGTACACATCAACGAAATAGACAGAATAGTGTTTTATCTGAAAAACCTGTACCTGAGACATCGACTATGCAGCCTGGGCTAATTATTTTGCCGCAAAGCTCCATGACAAGTTTACAAAAAGACGGGTGAGTTTTAAATTTCAATAAGTACCTGATTGACTTTGTCTAGTGGTGAACAGAGACAATTAAAAAAAATGTAAGTTTCCTATGGGGCCTTGAGTATATCAATAAAAAAAAACTAGAAGAAAATTTGTTGTGTGACATGAGCACCAGACAACACTTTTCGCTATAAGCTTTTACGTAAAACATTTTTTTAAACTACCACACTCATCATGTACCGATATCAGAGCAGAAAATAAACTATACCACGCATTTAATTCTCGGAACGAGGCATCCTTCTATGAGTTATTTTTACATTTAATGACTATTCAAGAATAGATGTGATATTGACATTTGAGGCAACCAGAATACCTCTCCATGGTTATCAATGGTTGTACCGACCGCCTATTGTGCCTAATCCTTTTTTTTTGTAAATAAAAAACGGAAAGGCTAAGGAACAACAATATTTTTTTTGAGTTCGTAGTGGTCGAATAATTACTTTATACTTTCAAAAGTAAGTGGTTCTAGCCCTCCTCTGTCTGTTTGCGTTGACCTCGCGAAGAGTATTTAGATACGGTAGATGGTTGAACTGTGCGGCTGGGAGGAGATTAAACAACTCCTTAGAGCAATCGCTGTAATAAATTTGATACAGTACGCAGAGATAATACATCTCTGCGTATAGATAAAAGATCATGCCTGTCAGTCCCAGTTTAGTTTTGAAATCCTATCTCAAAACTTAACTGGTACCCAAATACGGGGATTTAACTAGGCATGCGTTCGTCAGTAAAATGTAAACTTTTAATGTAATGTTAACATGTAAAAAAACTAAAAAATGAATATATCCAAGCGTATAAGGAAGCGTGCGTACAACAAGCCGCTTCAGTCGGACTGACTGGCGGCTACCCGTCTTATTCCGCGTTTCAAAAAGGAAATGTATGGCATTTGTTACGTTACATTGTTTGAGGCACAGTAACTGCATATCACATCACACGACATTCAAACCAATTATTGTTCAAACTAGTCTCATTTCTTTTACGTTTCAGGAGGAGTACAAATATCGACAATCTAAAAACCTTGTATGATCACCAGAATCCATCCAAACCAATTATTGTTCAAACTAGTCCTACTAAAGTAGATGTCAGAATGGAACATAGTAAGTGAATATCAACTATCCTTTTTCTTTTTTTCCTATGCAAAATAAGTAAAAAACAAGCTTTAAATATCTATCAAGCTTTAAATATTAAGTTTTTATTTTATATAAATACGATTTTCTTTTTCTTGTACTAATAAGCGTAAACGTAGTGCATCCACACTCTGAATAAATAGCTGTATGCCAAACATATATGTATTTTTCCTGATACCGAAATCGAACCCGCGACTATATACTCCGAAGGCATAACAATTTGGTTAAAACTCGTTTATAAGTCCCAATTATGATATTTATATATGTAAGTTAAGAAATCATCAACTTGTAGCTATATTATATAGTTATATTAGGTGTACAAATAAGTTTCCGCAGTTTTTTATAAAAAATTAGGAATTTATTGTAAAGGAAAAGTACATTACGTTTTATTCAAAGTATTTTCCATCATTTGCCACTACTTTTCCCCATCTTTCTGGCAACATTCGGATACCCCGTCGAAAAAACTCTTCATCTTTTGACGCTATCCACAAATCTACCCAATTTTTGGTGTCTTCATATGATGTGAAGCGCTGCTCAGACAGACCATGTGCCATCGACCGGAACAGGTGATAATCAGAAGGGGCTAAGTCTGGTGAATACGGCGGGTGGGGTAAAACTTCCCAGTTGAGTGTTTCCAAGTATGTTTTTACCGGCGCCGCAACATGTGGACGAGCATTATCGTGTAAAAGAATAATTTTGTCGTGTCTGGAGTAGTAATGGGCGCGTTTTTCCTTAAGTGCCCGACTCAATCTCATCAATTGTGTTCGGTAGAGAGCTCCAGTAATGGTTTCGCTTGGTTTCAGCAATTCATAATACACGACACCAAGCTGATCCCACCAAATACACAGCATGAGTTTTTTTCCATGAATATTCGGCTTAGCTGTCGATGTTGATGGTTCGCCGGGCTTAACCCATGACTTTCTCTTCTTTGGATTATCGTAGTGAATCCATTTTTCGTCACCAGTGACTATACGATGCAAAAAACTCTTTTTTTTATTCCTGGCAAGCAGCATTTCACTCATGCATAATCGGCGTTCAACGTCTCTCGGCTTTAGTTCATATGGAACCCAATTTCCTTGTTTTTGAATCATTCCTAACGATTTTAAACGATGTGAAATTGCTTGTTGAGTCACTTGTAGAGTAAGTGCAAGTTCTTTTTGCGTTTGGGACGAATCTTCCTCCAATAGTACTTCTAATTCCATGTCTTCGTACACTTTCGGCCTTCCACTGCGTTCTTTGTCTTTAACGTCAAACTCACCGTTCTTAAACTTTTGAAACCATTCCTGACAACTTCTCTCACTTAAAGCAGCTTCACCATATGCTTCTAGAAGCAATCGATGCGCCTCAGCTGCAGATTTTTTCACATTAAAGAAGTAAATCAAAAGTTCCCGCAAATGATGCTTATTCGGAATAAAACTTGACATTTTTGCACGAAAAAAATTACGTGATGCTGATACGGAATCACTAGTACTTTAAGGTTATGGTGTTGCCAGATGACTAAACTTGGGATATTACGTTTTACATCTGACAATTTCTCCATAACCTTCTGGTGGGGCCATCTTTTGACAAACCGCGGAAACTTATTTGTACACCTAATATTATATAACAAACATTTCTCGGGCACACGCCGAAGAGTGTCGGAACAAACTTGTGTTTGAAGTACAGACCTTATTAGACCAGGTTTCGGATTGGGGTCAGCGGAACCTAATTCAACCTCAAAAAGACACAAGTTTGCGCATTTACCACCAAAAAGATTCGCTTTGTCTCAAGATCTCACCGATCGGCTTGATTCTCTAGCGCTACGAAGGAATGTCTCATCTCTCAGCATTTTTTACCGCTTTTACCGTGGCGAGTGCTCCGAGGAATTATTTGGAATAATTCCTGCCGCCGAATTCCATAACTGCACAACTCGCCGCAAAGAAAAGTTTCATCCCCACCATTTGGATGAGTGGCGATCTACTACGGTACGCTTCTCTCGAAACTTCGTTCCGCGCACCACCCCTTTGTAGAACCAGTTACCTTCGGCGATCTTTCCGAATTGATACGACATTAGCACCTTCAAAAAACAAGCCTACACATACCTAAAAGGCCGGCAACGCTTCGGTGAGTACTACGGTGTCGCGGTTGTCTATGGGCGGCGTTGATTGCTTGCCATCAAGCGGCACGATTGCTCGTTTACTCTCCTATCCCTTAAACAATTTTTTTGGTATTTGTTAATGTATATGAATTATGATACAGTATAATAAAGTATGGGACTTGCAAAATTTACTAAATCCTGGTTGTGATTATTCGAGTGTTACAGCAATAAAGCTGTAAAAGCAGGACTGAATTGTATTAACAATATAGTGTTTATATAAAAAAAGTTTTTGTATACGAGTATTTTGAATTTTCTATATCTTATTAGTGTTATTTGTCTCATTTGATTATATACATACTCATATATAGGTTACTGAATTTATTTTCCTGTATTCATTGCATGTAGCTATTTTATTCTTTTGTGATTATTATTTTATGTGTCATCTGATAGTATGTGATGGACATCTTTAACACCAGATGTAGTTTTACTTTACAATTTAAAGATGACATGATGATAGAACATACATTTTTTATAAAATAATTTTATATTTATACTTAAATATTTATATGTATTTCGAATATATATTTTGAATTACTGAGTGTACCAAAAACCGTTTATTATTAACGAAATTAATAAAGGTTTGAATTATCAGTAGATATTCATGTATTTTTATTTTATACAAAATATATTATTATCTTTTCAAACAGATGTGAAGGAAACGGCAAGCCGTAGTGGTACCAGCTATGAAGGTGGGGATGCTTCGCGTGCAGCGAGGCATGTTGCTTTGCTTCAGAAGGTGGACCGAGCTGATGCCATACTGCGCGCGCATACGTTACGCCCGGCAATCACTCTAGCCGCTCATTGGGAAGACGTCATCGAAACCAGGTGACTATGTTTGTTGTTTCGTCGAGTTAATATGGATAGATGTTTTAATTTAGAAAATGACCCATATGTATAAGGAATGAAGATATGAGAGAGCGACGTGGAGTAAATGAAGGTGTCGTGACAAAAGTTGAGAAACTCACCACTTTTAATATAATTGTAGTATACGTCTCGCCTGTTTCTCTTAGGGGTTAGCATAGACAAAAGGTCTTCATCTGCTACCATCTCGGCATACTTAGGCTGTGAGTATACTTGCTTACATGAGTGTAGAGGAAGCAAGGACTTTTCTTAAAAGAGTTCAATGTCACCTTCACATTTGCCATGTCTTGTAAACAATGACCCCAAATATAAAAACTCATTCACTTGCTTAACTCTTTCTCCTGCAATCAGCACCTCACGCTGCGTTGTAGTGTCAAAAACCATCACTTTCGTATTACTAACATATGAGTGTTGTAGTCCTAAAACGGTAATAATTGTATTCCGCCGACTATCCCGCCTCAGATTTGTAAATATGCAGTATTCTTCTAAGCCTGTGTGTGTGGAATAAAATTAAAAGCTTTATTATTATTGTAAGTAACTATTTTGTTACAGGAAATTTCTACAAAGTGCTCTTCAAAGGCTTTTAATGTCCGACTTAAAATACTGCCAAGCAGACAATATAGAAAATCAATTTTGGAAAATTTTATATTACAATTTCATAGAAGTATTGCGAAGAAGTTTATCTCAAGCTTCTCCAGAGGTGAAGGCTGAAATAGTGAAATTGATTAATATTATTATTGAGGAGGGAAATGTATTTTTCGAGAATCTCGTCCAGTTGTTAGAGAAAACTTATAAATTTAACACTGAAGATTGTATCAACGACAATCATATCTTACCACCCAAAGGACTTGGATACGTTGGTTTAGCATTGATCTCAGTACAAAAACTATATGTCTTTTTAGGGGATTTAGCTAGATATAAGGAACAAGTGAATGAAACAAATAATTATGCTAAAAGTAAGTTTTGGTACACCAAAGCACAGCAGATCAATCCTAAAAATGGAAGGCCTTATAATCAGTTAGCTCTTTTAGCAATTTATGCCGTAAGTAACTAACTTTGAACTTTGATCTTTGGTACTGTGTGTGGATAGTAATAGTTTCATGTCTATTTTTTAATTTAAGAGGAGAAAGTTGGATGCCGTCTATTACTACATGAGGAGTTTAATGTCTTCGAATCCATTTCAGTCTGCACGTGAAAGTTTGTTATCGTTATTCGATGAAAATAGGAAAAAGGTGGGTACGGGTATGATATAATGTAGATATAATTGTTTATAATCTTCTATTACCAAATATACCGAAAAGAAATACATGTATCAATGTTTAACAAAAATACTCTTAGTGTTATTTCAGTGTTGACACTAAATGACTCTATTTAAGGAGTTATTAATATGGACAGATCATATTTGTTCAAAATTATCAAATATAATATCATTTAAGTTAATGTTTTTAAAATGCCTATACACTATGTCTCACTCTGGTGAAAAGATGATTAATGACCCAAATCATTGCTCTTCTTTTACCCTTTCTGAACATTTTAGGACGTCCTTTACCCTTATTGGTTAGAATACCTGATTTCTGAATCAGGGATTCTGAGATCAAATTGCAATCGGAATTATAATTTGTTTTCTAATAAACTTTAGTTTTCGGTAGTAGTTAGTATACACAAATCTAGAGACTAAACTTTAGTCTCTAGATTTGTGTATATCTTATGTGTCTCGATAACCCTGCATTTGAATTCTTCTTTAATCGTATCAAAAACATATATTTCCATTAAAAATAAAAAAAAATATGTAGTAAAAATTAGTTAAACCTTGAAAAATCTCATTGTCATTTTGGAGTAGTTCAATATAATTTATTCATTCATTTTTTTATGTACTGAAAGTATATATTCACTTTATTTTCATAATAAAATATATTTCGCCATTTCCACAACAGCATGCAAAAATTTATAATTACCATACCAATATGTACTCATTTGCTTAGTAACTAGTGTCTAATAAATAACGTCGAGTCTTATATAATTCAAATATTTTAATTGTCAAGTTTCTTTAACAAAAGGCAATGAATTAACCTCCCACATTGCACTATTTAAATGATGTTTTACTTATAAAGCCTATACCTTAAGAGATATTCTTTTATTCTATTGTTTAATCTAAAACTTTCTTCGTCTTTTGTATATTTGTAACAAATAAATTTCTTTAAAAAATAATATTTGTGTAATCGTCCAGTCATGCGGTTTGCTTGTTACAGCCAACTTATAATTTGTTATTGATGTGTATATTTTTTGTTATTATTTTATATCGAACATAGTACGAGGCAGCAGAGAAGAAGCGTAGGGCGGCTGAATCTTTACGAAACGTGGATGGTGGTGACGGGAGTAGCGCGGGCGGCAGTGAAGCCAGTTGCGGCCGTAACAGTAACGGCATAAGCCACGCCCATCGCCGCGAGGTTTGGGTGCGGCCCAATCAGATCCGCGCCGACACGGTCCCACACAACTGTGCCGATGAGCGACTCGACACTATGACCCCTGTTGAGGTAAATCGCATTATTATCAATATAAGCAGGTCTGGATTTAAGGCTATAGAAGCGATTGGAGGGGGGATATGTATGTCTCATTGCTGGGTATCCAATTATACTGCTTAGTTTCGTCTCCTCGTTTCTGGAAGAATGAACATTTATCAATCATATTTGACCAAGTTGAATTGTGCGGGGCACTTAGGCTCGGAATAAATACATAAGGAACATATATATATAATATTAATTCCAGTGCGGGAATAAAATCCGCGACGTTTACTTCCGTAAGTAAAAGCCTTGCAAATAAATCAATTAGGTCGTCAATGTTAATATGGTTTCTATTAATTTATAGAACCCTGCCCAGCCATCACTCTTGTCAAACTTGTGTAATATACTATATGCTATATATAATTATCAAATCATGTATAAACTCTTTTGCAAAAACAACGGACACCTTACAATCACTGGCTTTTCTATGGATTATATTAATATTTTCAGTATGTTATTAGCTTAGATGACTAGAATTTTTTTTAACCCTTCAATCTTACAATCGGTATTTTAGTCAATGTAAATAGAAATCCGTGTGAAAATTGTCAGTTGTTTTAAATCTAATTGTTTTAAATTAATCTTTTTTTTTGTCTCAGTTAAATAAAAACTTCATCACGAGCTATTTGCACGTCCATGGGAAACTTATAACAAAAATTGGGTACGTAAATATTTTTAGAAAACGCATGTTTACACTGTCCTGTGTGCCATCATTAACTTTGGTTCGATTTCCAAGATAATAAGATATTTCACGTAATATACAATAATTTATGATATTTTTGTATTTCGGAAAACAAACATTTAATAAAAGATTTAATAATATAAAACAGATTTTTAGTAATTTAATCAAAACACGTTACATTTAACACATTACACATATTTTGTGTGTATCCGAATACAACAAGTAACAGGTGTAACAGGTGTTATCTCTTTCTAACAAAGGTATCCTCACACAGGTGGAATAGAGATATTTTCTAATTTTTCTAGATTGAGTTAGATTTCTAGATTAAGATTCTAGTTTTGTAATTTGAAGTCGGTGCGGTCTGTTGTGGAAGGGACGTTGTTTTCACGGTTTAAGCTATAAATAACAAAACATTTAATAAAATAAATAACAGGTTTAAAAAGTAACGTCATGAAACTATTGTTACTTTTTAAACCTGTTATTTTTAACTGTTTCGGTATACAGTTTTTTTTTACGTATAAAACAGTAAATAGATATCGTTCAATCTAAAGAAACAAGGTTTGTTCTACAACTTTTCACTTTAAAAACTTATGTCAAATGTTTTGTTTAAATCCAAAATAAAAATTTATTAAAAATAAGGTTGTCAATGTTGAACTCGAAACTCACAATAGCTTGACCCTACAATTAAAAGTAAAGGGATCAATGATCTCTTTAAAACGGACACGTAACAATGAACTGCCCAATGCTGCTGATGCTGACGTTTTTATTAGACATTAGCACGTGTCCACAAAACTGAAATAGATTGTTCGCACATATCTATCTATCTTTATGCAACTATTGTTCTAATTTTGTATGAAAAAGCTATATGTTTATAACGATATTTTGTAAAATAAAACATATTGCTATTTGAATCTATAAGTGAGTAATTTTATGTACATATGATGACACTCTGTATATGCCTCACATCTGGTATATACAGTAAACCCTCCTATAACGCGGTAGATTGGTTTCGTGTTATAGGAAAATGCATTACATAAGGGATCAATGCTCCTAAAACTCAAAAAGTAGGGACAAAAACTTAATAAAATAATCTAATTTTAGAAGAACAAATATAAGAATAAATAGAAAAGAAAAAAAGTACATATAATGAATCGCGTTATACGAAATCGCGTTATAAGAGTACCGGGTTATAGGAAGATTAACTGTATATATGTATTTTTGTGTTTGTAAGTATGAGAGTGTATTAATACAATTTAAAGTATTATCTTTATTACTGTGTATAGTATGGAAACGTTCCACGAGAGCGCAGCGAGGATGCTGCGTCAGTTTCGTGCCTTGCTTAACCGGCAGCCGCTGCCGACGCCCGCCGTGCGGCTGTTGCAGCTCACCGCGCTCAACATGTTCGCCGTAGAGAACAACGCCCCTGCGCGCACAGGTTTGTGTAGCATTTTTAAAGATGACTAGTGATGTAACTGAAGAAAATGGGTATACATACTTTAAGCGATACAAAATCAATTCATTCGTCGAGTCACCGGTGCTCAGTGGTTCCAGTGTAATATCGACTTCCATTGCGACCTCAACTTGCCGAGTGTAAAACAACATTTTAAAACAGTCTCGAAGACATACTTCGAGAGATCCGAATCCCACTCGAATACATTGGTAGTACATTCGGTCAATTATTCGCCCGACATAAACGCGGCTCCGAGAAGATGACGCCCGCGTAACGTCTTACACGATCCGGACGACGAAACGGCCTCATTCGAAGCCACCCACGACACCAACACTGACATGTAAGTAGAGAAGGGAACACTGCTACACCAGGCCGCTTATACGAGATTCTCTCACACGCCTTAGGATCTAGGGGACTAATAGGGACCATAATTACTTAGATCCAATCCTCCTCTACACGTTTAACATAGCATCATGACGAAATTAAAATCGACACACACACATGTGTACCTCCGACACCGGCATCGAGCCGATAAAATCTGCGATTTGCGCAGATTCCCAAATATATCTTACTTTCCCCCGGGCTCCGAGGCCGCAGGTCCAGTATTCTATAAATATGTTAAAGCCAAAAGGCTAACAGCATTAACATCTTCTTAACTCTCGAATCAAACAATGTAACTGAAAATGCTACGGCGGGTCTCGCCGTGGAGTATCTCGTCTAGAATGAAGGGCTATGCCGGATGTAAGCGCGCGCTTATAACCCTTTCACGGTCAAGGGAAATATTTTTTCCATCTACAAAAATCGTTATCGATTGTTCAATTATTATTGAATCGATATTTTTTTACTGGATATCAAAATAAAACGTATGTCCAAGGCGGCAAATGTGTTTCTGAACGAATAAAAAAAAACTGAATCGATGCGTAAATTGTCCAAAACAACGTATAGAGAATAGGACACAATAAATGTGTTATGTGCAATGTTCACTTGTGCTTCACAAGTTAACGAAATTGTTTCGTAGAATACCATAACTAACTATTTATTTTACTTTTCTGATAATTTTTATTATGTTTTTTGTATTACAAAGCAATAAATAAAATACCGATATAATAAACCTAACTCATCGTTTATTTACTTTTATGGTCCATAGGGAAAAATATTTCCCATGAAATTATAGGAAACCTATACACCCTACTATGTTTTTGTGTTGATATTCTTTTACTTTACACACTTTACAATAGCTAAAATATTGTGTTGTATTGGCATATTTAGTCTTGGACATCTTATGGTCCTGTAAGGGTTAAGTACAACATGATTTGTGTTAATAATTTTTCCATTTTTTGGAGTCATAGAGCATCAATCATATTTTCTCTTATATTGAGTTGTCCATATATATTAAACATCCAACAATTCGTCTGACTGATTTTAAAAAAAAACTTGAATCTAAAAAACCTACAAAGACTAGAATTATTGACTAAAAAGTTATTTATTGTAATTACTCAATAGCCATGGATATCCTTATCCAAAAGTGCAAGAAAAATGTTAAATATTAGAAATAGTATAAAAAGATCACACTTAAAATCAATATAGATTGTAAAAAAATTAATCAGATAAAAATGAGGCGTTATTAGTAATTTGTATTGGTTGGAGAGAACCAGGCTAGCATGCGCAAAACTTTATTATATAGGAATTATATCAATTAAGGCCCAGAGAACAACTAAAAACATCATTTTAAATGTGTGGGCGTACTGACACGATCATGTCGCAAAATATTTGCAGTTCTATTTTGGTTGTCCATAAACATGAACTCATATTCACTTAGAGGTGACAGGATTGAAAATAATGATAAGATGTTAATACTTGTTTTTCAAAATTATTCTTTTATGAGGTAAAGTATACGTTTATATAACATTTTCCAAAAAATTAACGAAGCTTTGTATTAACAAGTTTAAAAAAGTTCAGAAACTCTTTTTTTCTGAACATTTATGTTCCGATTTAACAACAGATGCTATCCTGTTGTTATTATATATCGGAACTTTTGATTGTCAGTAGGTTTCTTGCATTATAAAGCCATATGCTTTGTTTAGATAGTGCCAATACTGCTTTTACAGGAGCTTAAGAAAAGTAATGGGTGATTTTAGTGCAGGTTATTCTCAGCAGATACCGCGATTAAAAATTTAACGATTCAAAGGACTTCTACAGGATAACTTGAAATTCATATTTTTGAGCGATTTGATTTGAAGACTTCGTTGGTTCAAATAGAGATTCGGTGCCAAAAGAGTTTTACTTACGTGTTTATTATATCTATTAAGTTATTCTTCTCATTCGTTCCCTCAATCCTGAGGATCTCGACCCGCGTGTATATATATATATATATATATATATATATATATATATATATATATATATTTTTGAGAGAAACACCCACTCTTTCCATGGGAAAATTCTTCACTGCCAATCGTATGGATTGTTTTAGGGATTCCAAATTATCATGGCGTTTGGAGCAAGCCGTACTCTCTAAAACTGACCATAAATCATAATCCAGCGGAATAAGATCGGGACTAGACGACGGCCAGTCTTCAGCTCTGATGAAGTCCGAAACGTTCGCTTCCGAAGTGACCAGTGCGTCTCTTATAGGCTACAAGTCCTAAGTCATCTTTTAAAATACGCGACATGGTTCTAGGTGCTATCTTCATCTCCCGAGATAAAATCTTTTGCTTTCGGACAGGATTTCTTCGAATTCTTTCCCTTACTGCTTTGACCACCTTTTTCGTACGAACACTACGTGGACGGCTAGGTCTTTTTCTGTCCCAAACAGAGGTCTCATTGTACCTATTAATAGCCCGGCACACAAACATTTGACTACTACCAAGTGTATGGAGAGTTTTAAAAATTGCTTTTGGCTCCATACCTACTTTGTGTATTGCAATTTGCACAAACATTGCACAGCGATTCGGTTCTCTTTATCACCCCACTCCATTTTAATATCGCAAAATATTGTACAATGTATTAGCGCCAAAACGAGAAAACACAATAAACAATCGTATACAAATGACAGATTCCAAATTCAAATGTAATATTTTTTCATTTTTAATTGCGTTGGCACAAGTGAAGTGACAACGGGCCGGTTTTATTTATCAGAGATTCGACAACAATAAATGAATATTTAACTGGACACTACGTCTTAGTAAACGTAATGTGGGACGTCCCTTTAATCATCGTTATAGATATAGCGATGATCTGTGCAGAGTGGCTAGCAGAAACTGGATGCATGCAGCTGAAGAGGCCTGTATCTAGCAGTGGACTGCCACAGGCTAATGATAATGCTATGGAAATAATAAAAATATTCGATACACACTAATGCCTTACATACTCTATGGACTCATATTTATAAATATCGTAAATATTAAGTATAATTTACCTTAATTGTTTTTGTGATGACCGTTTACCGTAATTTATATTTTTAAGCGTGTAATAACTAGTTATTATAATAACTCGACGTGCTGCCCTCTCCATCGTACTGAATTTATTTTTATTACTTATACTCGCTCACACGTTGATTATAATGTTGATAATATTAGTATAAGTATAATTTAGTATTGAAATGGCGAATCCATTGGATAATTTATTAGTTGCTTACAATGGTCATATTGTTAGTTTTTATATTACAATTTTATGTTAATTTAATGTAAATAATTATATTTTGGTGCAAAGCATTACGATACATATTTAATAATTTTTAATTTGTGATATTTATTGGTATAATATTTCGGTATTATTAATATTTATATCATAATTCCAATTTATCCTAATATAACAATAAAATTTGAATTATTAAATTATACAATATTTAAAAATTCAATATGACGATTTGAGATTACTGGAATCAAATCATTATAAACAGTAAAAAGTACCTCTGTCAAATAACTAATTGGTCGTGTTTTAAGATATTAAGTTAGCTTTATATTGCCTAGCAATGAAATTATTTCATCAGTTTAGACTGACGAAATAAATTAATAGTCATTCCAGAATACCGTACGAATTATGTTCTATACTATAATAACATAAGCTAGTCTGGCAGGCTGTTTTACCATTTCCGGTAGGTACCATATTGAGTTTGATTTTTTAGTTTTAAATAACTCGCCCATGTCCAGATTTATTGACTTTCTTTTTTGAAAGCAAACATATACTATAATTATAAGATATTTTGGTTGAAGGTTTAAGCAGGGTGGTCTAATAAGAAAGTGTTGTATCGTCACAAATTATATTTAAGGTATTAAATTTATTGTTGAATTAAATGACGTAAATATGCGAATGATTTTTTGTGAATACGAGTGAATAGTTTCGTTAGTGAAATTCATCGTGATATTTTGAAGTTTCACAGATGCGTACGTGCACTGCATTTATTATCAAAACGTACGTATAAAGCGGCCAGTAACTGCGCTTGTTTTGCGCGACTTGGTCCGGGAGCAGTAAAGGTTTGTAATTACAAATTACAAGTTATCGGAGGTTGATGCACCGCACTGGCGCCGCGCCTCACCCCGGTGCGCGTTTGAGACAGGTTCAACAAACTGCCGTGGAACGGTGACGGCCTTTTACACCATTACGCGTTATATTATAAATTATTAGTCCGAAATTACGTGGCACGTACCATTTGATTACAACTTACAAAGAAAGCCCTTTAGCGATACCTTTTATGCTGTGTTTTCAAATGATTTAGTGTATGACATTGTACCTCAAAATTTTATAAGCTGTGCAGTTAATCATAGCTTTAGTGATTTATAATTGATGTGTGAGTAACTGTAAACGTTTTTCGTTATAAGTTTTAAAGTTGCCACGAATAAAATTTACCCAACCATACTTATTACTTAACTATACCCAACTAATTATACAACTGTGACTGTTAATGTGTACGCAGTATTATAATGTTAAATAAATATATTTCCCATTTCATAGCCGTACAAGGTGGTCGTGAGAGTATAATAGTGTAGTGAGAATGAAGATAGTGGGTGTTACGTGGTCGCTCGCAGGTGCAATCCGTGCTGTTATTTTTAGCCGCCACTATTTATATCGGACCGGCTCGACGCCCGCGCCGCTGTCGGTCGCCATCTACCATCAACATTCTTTTTACTATTGAAACTGACGCCTTTATATTATTATTAATATTTTTATACGTATAACGGTATTAATGTACCTACTTATGCCACTGCATGTTAAACGTTATGTATATTACATATGTATGTTGAATGAATGTGACACAACACACACTACACAAGAAACAGTTCTTTGTACTGATTTTTTTTCCATTTAATTAAATCATCTCAGTTTATCGATAGAATGTTACTGTTATTTTAACGTTATAGGCTAATTTAACGTCATCTATCAGTGTTTTGAGGAGTAACGCCATCTACTATCAAACTTTCCAATTATGGTGGGTTTAGAATTCGGATATCATTATGTATATATGATGTAATATGAGTGTAGAAGACACCGTTTCGACTGGTCTGGTTAACCCGTACTCACTCACTCGTCGACACACTTGTAAATACATTCTCTTACGGGATAGAAGGGTTGCGCTTCTATCCCAAAAAAAAACACTTATTGTAGCAACTATTACAGACGTAATAGTTACTATAGCAGATATTAAGCAATGCATTTACGATCTTAGGTCGTGAGTTCGATTCCACCATTGGACGTCAATATGTGAACCATATTTTCCTAACAAAAACACTATTATCTCGGTTGGAGTGCTTAAGAAAAATTCTAGCAATATAAAAATATTTCTAGCCTTTTTTCAAAAATATCTCCGTTTTAACCCTTTCGCGGAGAAGCGCTCTGAATTTAATTACGCTCTGGACAGTTCGCGTGGCAGTAGGAGAACGCGGACGACATGATATGCGAGGTGTTCTTAGCACGGTGATCGAAGATAATTTAGCTGGTCTTTTGTTTGAGGGCGATTAACAATAATAACGATTTTAGTAAACTTTAATAACCTTAATGTTTTACAATCTTATATGATATAATTTAAAGCAAAAATTTTTTAAAATATATACATAATCCAACGATACAGCCTATGCATTCGAATCGTGTTTCAATTTGCTTTTTTGACAATCAAACATCTCTGTACAAAAAAAGTATGCATTGCGTGGTCACTGATATTAAAGGCACGGTGCCTATTAGCGCTGTTTGGCCAGTGGGCCCTGTTTGGCGTCTATAATTGAGCAACTTAAAGAGCTATTCGCCCCCAAAATTATTTCCCCCACCATCTGGATGAGTGGCGATACAGTACGGTGCGTTTTTCAAGATACTTCTTTACACGTACGACTACCCTGTGGAACCAGCTACCTCCAGCGGTGTTTCCGAACCGATACGACATTGGAACTTTCAAAAAAGCCTACACTTTCCTTAGAAGCCGGCAACGTTTCTGCAATGCTTATGGCATTGCGGATGTTTATGGGCGGCGTTGATTGCTTTTCATCGCCTGCTCATTCCTTGCCTTCCCATAAAATATCCTATCCCTGTCTATATATCTCTATCTCGTAAAAAAGGGTTAAAATAAACGTCCATATATTGTTAATCAAATGAAACAATAATTAGTATTCCCATACAGAGAGTAGCGATGGCGGTGAACGTTCGGCGTGGCTACACTGCGCGCTAAGCGTCTCGCTCCTCATGTTCGGCGCTCTGCTGGAGAGGTGCTGCGCATTGTTGCCGGAGCCCGCCCACACGCAGCAATATGCCGATGCACTGCTGCTACTTCCGGCTATCAAGGTGCTTTTTCTTGAAGTTCACCTCCAGATTCTAAAGTTACATAGGTTACTTTTACCTACATAGGTTTAGGATTAGCGTTTCCAGTTATTTTTATTTAGATAGAGACTACTACCCGTCTAGTAGTAGTATTTGTTTCCAGTCTCCCCGTAGAACGACACTTGCGGTAAGAAATCGGGTGGCTCTGCCGCCATTCTATTCACAACACGTTTATCGTTATTATCCTATGTACCTTTGTTATCCCTATGTACGGGTTTAATTTGTTTTCATTTTTTAATTTAAGTATTTAAAGGCAGTTGAAATAATGATTCGTCCTTGTTTCAGGTGTGGTCCGACTGGATGTTGTGTCACAGTAGTATATGGAATCCGCCACCATCGTTTGATAATTTTGTAATAGAGTGAGTTTATATGCCATACATTTAAAAAAAATATTTCCAAAAATAAATTATATATCATATCATATATCATTCAGAATAATATTAATAAGACTAAATTGAAATTTATTTTACTTTGTCAGTGCGGAAAGCGACCCATGGGACTGGCTTGCGAAACTCATGAATATTCTAGAAGATCTCGACGATAAGTCCATAGAACTTGAATACGAAGCGAAAGAAGGTAAGTTACTTGTCTTTTTATCTCCTCTTCATCGTACATCCTTTCGCAGATTGTCGTTCCGTCTAGTGGACGAATGTAACATAACGTTCACGCAATCGTAGTTAGCACTTAAACACATCTATTTTAGCCACGTTATTTATCTAGTGGTCTCATTTTGCATGGAATCATACTTGTAAAAATGTTTGTGTATTCAGACATTTAAAATACCTGAAGTTTAAAAAGTAATCGTATAAAATAGAATTAACATCAGTGTCATTATTCTCTAGTGGATCTATTTTGTTTCAAATCTTTATTTATTTATTCGTTTATGTCTTAACCCCTTAAACTACGATATACGTTCGAGAATTTTAGGCCGAAAACCTAAACAAACTCGCGCAGCCTACACAAGTCGAGCCATTCGCACGACTTGTGTAGGCTGATTGGGTCTATCGCTCATTTTCCATAATATATTAACCCAACAGCATCAAATTAAGACTGTCAAAACCTTGTAAAATTTGTCAAATAATAAAAATGTAGAAAAACAACGTGGGAGTGTTAGAAGAGCAAAATTCCCATACATTTATTAACACATAACTTACATTGTACTACTGGCTATGCTGTAGTACGATGTAAGTTAAGGGGTTAAAAGAAGTTTTTAAAATTAAATAATAAATAATATAATGATTTAAACTGATGAGTTTTATTTGTTGCAATGTATGTAGGCCACCTGCCGGTCCGCCTCTCAGAAGACGCATCGCTGGCTGGCTTCACACCGCTGATGTACATGGAGCCGGCTGCCGCGTGGGTTCGCGCCGAGCCCGCCGTGCCGCACCACGCCGCTGAGTACGCGCTGCGTACAAGGAAATTGCTATTCTTCGGCACCGAGTGAGTACATCATTTTCCGTTTTTACACTTTTCCGTTAACCAGAAAGATCCGTTTTTTTGTCTAGGGAGACAAACGAGCAAGCGTATCACCTCATGGAAAGCAATCAACGCCGTCCATAGACATCACGTCACGGAAGTGTTGCCGGTTAAGGTAGGTGTGTGCTTGTTTTGTGAAGGTGCCAATATTGTATCGCTTCGGAAATACTGCCGAAGGTAGTCGATTACGCCACAGAGTGGTGGTAAATGGAAAGAATTTTCGGGAAAAACGCGCCGTACTTGATCGCCACTGGTCCAGAATGTGGGGATGAAACTTTTCGTTTCTGCGAATTGTACGGCAGTAGATTTCAGTCGCAGGAATTATTCCTAACAATTCCTCGGAGCACCCCACGTGGTAAAAACGATAACAGATGCTGAGAGATGAGACATCCCTCCGCAATATGTATGTATGTATGTATATTACCTTTAATACTTATCTAATTGTTTCAGATACTTAGTGGGAGTAGACCCGCCAGTTCTAAGGTTGGAATACCCCGCGGACGCGTCACCTCGTTATGTGAGTGCGGTACAACGCACTCAACAGCACTATCAGCCCTCGCAGCATTTGGTGAATATACTATACATACAGTGGATTCTTGATAATTCAAACCTTCGATAGTTCAAACCACTCTATAATTTGAAGTATTTGATGGGACCCTAGCAAAACTATCGTAAAATCAAATAAATTCAATGGTTTTTGGTACACTCGGTAATTCGAAGAAAAAAACAATCCATAATTATCAAAAACATGCGGTAATTGGAAATTCTTTCATGCAAACACTCGACACATCGAAATATGGACATGTTGAAACTTGTATACCTACACACAAAAGATCATATAGGCCTATGCGATTTATAAAAATATCACTGATTTATAAAAAACATATGTTTATTGGTATGTTTCAATAAATACTACTTAAATCAATAAATAGTATTTAAATCAATAAATACTACTTAAATCAATAAATACTACTTAAATCAATAAATATTACTTAAATCAATAAATATTACATTTTTTTTGGGATAGGAGGGCAAACGAGCAAGCGTGTCGCCTGATGGAAAGCAATCAACGCCGCCCATGGACAACCGCGACACCGCAGGACTCGCGGAAGCGTTGCCGGCCTTTTAGGTATATATAGGCTTGTTTTTTGAAGGTTCCAATGTCGTAACGGTTCGGAAAGACCGCCGAGGGTAGCTGGTTCCACAAACTGAATATTTTAACATTTTAAAATTTCAATAAATACTATTTTGAGTAATTCGGACTTTTTTGTTTTCCTCTTGGTATTACAAACCTCTTAACATTTTAATCTCTTGCTAATACGAAGTATTAGAAAGGTTCCTTCAACTTCGAATTATCGTGAGTTGACTGTTTATGAATTAATTTAAGCAAACTGTAGCTACTTGTATGTTTTTAATCGGTTCCAATTTTTTTAACACTAAATGATACATTAAAGAATTATTAATTAATAATTCTTTTATGGATCATTATCAATGTCTTCATTATCATCATAATAGATGTCTATCATTATATGGGTCAGGATTTTAAACGCTGCAACCTCTCAACGGCCTATCATAATTCTTGTCTACCTGTGATTCGAAGGATATGGGCATTAAGTATTCAGTGTCGCTTCTGTTTATCAGTAGGATGCTTGGCTTGCGAGAATAACAGTTAAGCGTAAAGTATAATGGTTATTCTTAAAAGTTTGTGGTAATAGACTTGAATATTTTAATTTTCTCTCAAGCGTTTAACAAATTAATTGCGTTAGTATTAGCCCGTCGACATTATATATGTTTAATATTCTATGCACGTACATTGTCTTCACACTGACACCCTATTTAAAATAATGGTCTAAATTTCAATAAACAGATTTTTCATTTATTCATAGTTAATATTAATCAAATTATATGACTAATTCATTCGAAATACAAATATAAAAATGTTTCCTGTCGATCGATTTATCGATCAAGTTTATATAGCCGCTTATAAACTGATCAATCAATGCCTTATTGACTTTAGAGAACCGCTGTATGGTTCTTGGCGTAGAGTAAGGCCGTTTTTTCCTGTTGGTGTCGTAAGAGACAACCATGGAAATAAACAGTAGATAGGTTGCAGTGTCTACTTAAAAATATAAACCAATCTATGAACGCCAATTCGCCGGCCTAGCGTAGAGAATACGGCAATATCTCTCAATTCTGGGAGGCCAATAACCAGCAGTGGACAGTTACGGCTGTATTGATGTTTGACAAGTAAATAAATAAAGCCTTTATTACTGTCTACCAATAATTATCATTAATTAATTTAATTGGACAAAGGCCTCGTCCAAAGATTTCAATGCCGTTATATCTCTTGCTAATCCTATCCATCTGTTGCCTGCAATCTAATATATGTATAATATAAAAATCTCTTGAGTATTTGATATTAAACTCCTCCGAAACGGTTTGACCGTTTTTATGATTTTTTTATGTATGTATTTTTATACCCCAAAGAGATAAGGGTGCCTCACCCCAAAAAAATATTTTTCATATGCCAAAACAACGTTTATCAGGTCAGCTAGTTAATATATAAATCACTACTTATCAAAAATAAAAAATATTATGTTTGATAAGTAGCGATATTTGACTTCGAACCTCAATATGAATTTAATAACAAATTAAACCTTTTATTAAATAATCAATAAGGATTGGTTTTACAGATTGAAAAGTCAGAAGATGAGGAAAGCATATCCGGTGTGACGAGTGGACCAACGAGCCTTAGTGAAAACATGGACGAGTTAGCCGAGGGCGCGGATGAAACCACAAGAAGATTGTTGAGACGAAAAGAACAGTTAGAGTCTCGAAATGCGACCATAGAGCGCCGCAGGCGACGTATGCAGGTTCGTACAATATTAAAAAAAAAACTAGAGCCGTAAGAGCTTTTTCTAATCCACTCATTTTTTACAACGCTTACCAGTCCTTACGACAATGTTGTAAAGTGTTAGGCCATCCACAGACAGTCTTAAAGTGGCTGTGTTGCTTTTAAAATTTTCACAGTTCGTGTGACACCACTACACTGTGCAACCTTCTATCTTTGGCGGTATTTCCTTACCGATACGACATTGGCACCTTCAAAAAACCAAGTCTACTCATTAAAGGCCGGGCATGGCTTTCGTGACTCCTGCGGTGTCGCGGATATCAGTGGACAACGTTGATTGTTTTCCATAAGGACATGCTTGCTCGTTTGCCGTCATATCCCTTAAAAAAACGACACTAGTACCACTGTGTTTTACGACTAGATTGCTCAATATCAGTTCTATTATGTTTAGTTTAAGTTATTGATGTCAAATTTATTGTGGTGCAGGATATCCTGGGTAGCGGCGGTGTAAGCGTGGAGGTTGAGATTCGACCCCGGTGGCTTGTTCCTGATACTAATTGTTTCATCGATCATTTGCTGCTATTGCAAGCCGTCACTAACATGCCTGGGCAGCCATACCTACTTGCAGTGCCCCTTGTTGGTAAGATAATGTTTTATTTTCCTATATCTTAAATGCCACAAATAACAAAGACAAATACCCAAAAATATACATATGTAGGCAAAATATATCCTGAAGCAAGTAACCAACCCGTGATCTGGCTGAGAAAGCGAACGTTTCGCCAATGCGCCATTTAGTCATCAATACATTAAGGCTGTTACCTAATTACAACTACAAAATAAATGTTTTAAAACAAGACGTACACAATAAATTACCCAGGGGTCATGATTTGCGCGTGTACCGACTAAAATCCGACGACGGCCGCCATCGGCGCCAGGGAGGAGATCCGGGATCTCTGACACAACTGCTTCTGCCGGGGCTTTCCCGGTGCCTGGCTTACCTAGTCCGTCTCGGGTGTACCATAAGGTACCGCCGTCCTCCTCGAGCTCGTCCTCCGCTTGATGAGCAGATGCGAATCGCATGCATATCCGCCAAGATGTCCAGGGGCGGGAAGCAAGCCAAGGTTGTCGACGTTATTTGGCTATTTTTCGCTTGCGCCCGGCTGTACGGAAAAGTATCGTTTAATGTAATAAGTAAACGCTGTATGTGTTGAACTTAATATATTTAGCACCTTCATCTTTCTAATAACACTTGTGGTGATAGTTATGTCCGAGCTGGAAGGTCTCCAACGCTGCGGTCGCGTGGGGGGCTCGGCGCAAGCGGCGCGTAGCTGGCTCAGCTCGGCCGGGGGCGTAAGGTTGGCGACGGCGCGGGGATCTCTGCTGGCTTCGCGCGCCTTCACCGCCGAGCAGGACACCACGCGCGCCTCTAACGACGACCGTGTGCTCGCCACCGCACTCAACCTGCAAGCCAATCTCGCCACTCAGCATGGTAATTGTACCCTAAGTATATATATGTGTGTGTCTGTGTGTGTGTGTCTCTCTCTCTATCTGTGCGTGTGTGTGTGTGTGTACAAATAAAATCCACAACTTACTTTGTGTACTATTGATGATAGACATAGAGATAGCCTTTTATAATGAACTATTGTGTATAAATTAAATCTTGTAGATAAGTCTCAAAAACAACTAGGAAAACGTTCGGTTGTGTAAAATTAAAAAATGAGCTAGATACTAGTGTGAGAGAAAAACGATAATAATACAAAATGAGCAATAAGCCAGGGAACACCAGCCTCCATAAGCAGCACCTGATCACAAGTTGAGGCATGTGGCAGACATTGCCCTCCACAACCATTTTAAAGGGAAGTGGAACCCGTCACACGATGCCACCGCAAGCAGAGACCTTTAAACGAGCATAACATATCCAAGTTTTTTCTACAAAAAGGATGTCAATAGTAAAGAAACATGTCGCTCAGTGGCGTAGCTGTCGTAGGGCCAAGTGGTGCAGTGCACCAGGGCCCCGAAGTTCAGAGGGCCTAACTTAAGCTTTGAAAAGAGCGTAGCAGATAGCTCCCAAAGCTAAAAAACCCGCACACAAGATTTTTTTAATGATGTTAAATAAACATCAACAATCACAGAGCTCCTAATTTCAGACTTTAAATAAATGCGCCAAGCGTCCTTGATAAGCATGTGCTATTTATTATAGTTTTTTTGGTTATTGGGTTGAGGCTGAAATAAAAAAAAAGTTTTGTTTTACGTTTATTGATCTCATCCATATAATAATTATTTTATGTTGTCATGTGCTTCGTTGTTTATTTATTCCCATTTCCCCATAGAGATTCATGGATTTATCCTATTAGGGATTAGTTCAACTCATTGTATCCGATATTTATCTATAAGTTTGAAGGCCAATAGAAGTTCAAGCTATGTGGAAAGAGAGGGTGAGGGTCCGATTATTTCTATATGCACAGGGGCTGATATCCACCTAGCTACTCCACAAGTGTCGTTCTTACGTCATAAACAGAGCTTTTTTTGCAGACCCGCAAGAAGAGAGTAGTGAGTCTTTGAAATGCGTGCGCCCTGTCAGAGAAGTAGTGCTACTGACGGATGACCGCAATTTACGAGTTAAGGCGTTGGCCGCAGACGTACCAGCACGAGACCTACCGTCCTTTGTACAATGGGCGGGGATCTGCGACGATGCTTTGTCAGTTGTAAGTATCTTTTTTTCTTTCTTTGATGGCAATTAGTTATAACTATTATGCCAGTGTCAAGTAAAATACAATAATATCAAGTATCTTGAAATGTACTAGTCAGCTTGCGACGTTATGTCTTGACAAAATGGTCTTGAAAAGACTATTCTATCAAAATTTTCTATGGATTTTTTCAGTCAACTTAAAAAGTCGCGGTACACGCATTTATTTCATATCACTCCACTTATAGTTCATTTTCGAGCTATGTTGCTTAATACGCCACCACAATTGAACAATATAACTGACAATAACATAAGATTATGAAAATGAAATAAAAACACGTCATTGATGTAAATTGGCGGGAAAGGACTTGTAATTATTTAATCTTTTTTTTATCACCATTATGATCAGTTTAAAGCCATTATGGCCTACAGATATTTATTCCGCATCATTAAATACAACGTATACAACACTGGAACCTTCAAAAAACAAGCCTACACTTTCTTTAAAGACTGGCAACGCTTCTGCAATGCCTATGGCACTGAGAATGTCTATGGGGGCGTCGATTGCTTTCCATAGAGTGAAACGTTTGCCTTCCTATCCCATAAAAAAACCCACACAGCTTAAATCTATATTCATATGTATTACAATATAATCTTATATTTAGAAGGGTGTATTTTCAAGGATACTTCTTTATATGACTAGAACAATTATTGTACATAAAAGGATATTTATAGAGTGATTTCTATTTAGGTTCCACAGTCGCAGCCGAAGGCTGGGAATTCAACAAGTGGTCATAATTGATGCGCGTGTATAGTACACGTGTTGGCAGAAGGGAATAAGATGCGGCAACTTGATGTCATACAACGGCATGTTGTCTAATGGAGTTCATAACGTACATACATATCGTCACGCCTGTTTCCCGTAGGGGTAGGTAGAGACCATCATCAACAGACAGATCTCCATCTGCTACGATTTTGGCATACTTGTCTTGTTTCCTCCACACTCATCACTCTCTTCATGCAAGCCCGCCGAAGGTATGTTTTCCTTGGTCTTTACCTACCGACCCTTCCATCCACGTCTGCAACGTAAATTTCTTTTACCAGTCGTCTTTCATCCATCGTCTCTATGTGCCCAAACCATCTAAGCATCCCTTTCTTAACCTTTTTCTTGAGGAGTTCATAACGTTTAGAGAAAGTGTCGCGCACGAGTTTACGCTTCACCGACCCACGTGCGCTGAGCGCGCACTTAGTGTAGGAATTGAATTTAGATAAGTAAAACAAATACACTAATAGAATGAATTATGGAAACATTTGTTTACATACAGCTTTAGGATTCCACCTCCGTGTTCCTAGGGCTACATTTTCATTATTATATTATTTCATTTACGTTTCTAATGAACTAGTTATTCTTAAATGTAATGTTGCTGAACTTTTATTTTTATTGAATTTTTTGTATTATACTAAGTATATTTTTTAATTATTTTATAGTTTGTTAATGCTAATGAAATATTTTCTTTTATCCATTTACATTTATCATTATCTAATGCTTATTAGAATAACTTTTAGCAATTGACTAGCTTACCAACACTTTCATGTTAAACGTGTCTAACATTTCTCTATTCTGGTTTTTATCTGTAGCCTAGAAATGTCATGTTTTCTTTTTAGTGATATTTCGATTTAATTAAGATTCTCGTGAACTTTTTGCGAATTTATATATTTCACGAATATTTTAAATAAGTGCAGTGCTATTGTAGATGAATTTTATAGAGTTAACAATGTAATTTATAATTATAGAATGAAATTACATTACGCGTCACGATTCACTCACACAGACAAATATTTTGTTAAATTGTAATAAATATATTCAAATATAATTTTAACATAAATATTCCAGAAGGAAACGTTTATTAGTATATTGTTTTGTATTACAGCAAGACAGTTAATGGTACACTTAAACAGGTTATATTTTTAGTTAGAGAAGAAATGTATACAGAAAAGATGATAAATTTATCACCAGATAGATTAAAAAAATATATTATTGTAACAATTTTTTTTAGGAATAAATTTGACGCTGTTAATTTTTATCATAATCATGATGTTTTAATAAACATTGATTACACTTGTCGTCTTTTTATTTCCCTTGTTTACTTTTCGCCTTGATTTTCAAATATTTCATGTAGCTTTTTTGTATTGTTTTGTACAGCCTATATAAATTTCACCTTTGGCCACGGGACCTCCCGATTTGTGGGGAATGGACGTTAATTCACCATGTTCGATCAAGGAAATTGGCAGGACATTCACACTCTGAATATATATACACTGCCGGCTAAAAGTTTGAGACCACTAGTAAAATTATTGTAACTAACAAAATATTTTAAATGTTTGTTTGTCAAATGCATTCTTTTTAAATATTTTTTGGGCTATTAACCTATAAAGGTCTATTGTTTCAATACATGAATGAGTGCTGCCCAAGGACCAGGTGGTAGAGTCATTACAATATTTTTAGGACCTGCTCATTATTAATATTTTGGTTTTGTTTCACGTTAACTCTTTGGGGCACGGTGGTATTAAAAATGTCCCACCGTTTTATGCGTAATAACGCGTAGTGGGACATTTTTTGACCCATCTTGAAATACAGCTGCGTGCTCATCCTTTTCTTTCTGATCTTTCTTATTTAAAGTAGTTGACAAAACCATTAGCAATTTTTAGAAATATATTCTATTGCGTTAGCAACTAGAGTTATTTATTAGACAAATAGATACTTTATCTTTTTTTGTAAATGATGTGTGTTGGGGCTTTATTTATCTCATCATGCAACTTCAGGACTAATAAATCAACTCATTTTTATTTATTATTTACGTTTTATAATGAAAACTATCATTTTAATTTTAATATATGTAGTTTTTGACCCTTTTGATTCAAAATGAACAAAAATAGGCTGAATTTTGAAGAAATACATTCAGATGAATGTCATTGAATCTGACGAGGAAGAATTGTTTACCCCACTGAAAAAAGAATTTGACTACATTGTACTTCAGATGAATCTAAAAGTAGTGACATAGATGAAAATGCGCCAGTTTACCGTAGGAAAACCTTTGATTTAAAACATCATCAAAAAAGATTCAAAACAGGAACCGATACGTTTTAGTCGTAGACGATTTGCGCTGTGTAGTACAAAAAAAATGAAGTTCGCACATTGTGATCTTGTACTGTCATGAGCAGTATCATACCAGTCATGAGCATGTTCATATACCATTCATCCCACGTCGCACGGTGGGACTATTTGAGTCCCACCTTGTAAGTAATAAAATAACTAAATTATTTATATTTTACGTTTTTATATAATTGTGTAGCGAAATTAACAGTGGAACTCGTTCTGCCATAGTTGTTTTACACAACGAAGGCAAATCTGACCGTGCGATTGGCTCTCAACTTAAGTTGTAGAATACTTGTGTTCATAACACAATAACCCGATACAAAGAGACTGGCAGTAATCAAGATCAATCGGGATGGCGGAGAGCTATCACTTCTGGCGAGGATAAATTCATCGTAGTTCGCCGCGTCGTGGAATAGACGTCTATCACCACCAGAAATTCATGTAGAAGTGAATAAATCTCGATTTAAATCTGTGTCATTGTCTACAGTAAAACAACGACTGACAGATGCTAAGTTATTTGGTCGCATCGCTGTTCGAAAATCACTACTAAGGCCACTAAAAGAAAAGAAACGGATGCAGTGGGCCCTTACTTATCGAGACTGGAATGAAGAAGACTTTAAAAAAGGTCTTTGACAGACGAATGCAAATTTGAAATATTTAGTTCAAAACGACGAATTTTTGTTTGACGTAGCTCCGAGGAAAAGATGATTTTAGACTGTGTGGTGCCAACATGCTGCATGTGCATGGTAGTTGTATCCATCACGGCCTGCTTCTCGGGACATGGAACCGGAGTTTTAGTACGAGTTGATGGAATCAGGAAAAATATATCAATATAAATGAATACTACAGCAAAATGCCGTTCCGTCTGATTTAAAATTAATTGGAAATGGATTTTTTTTTCAATAAGATTTTGACTCAAAACATAGTTCAAAATGGGGTTATTTAGAACATAAAAAAGGGGTGTGTTAAAAACATGGTGTGGCCCACTCAGAGTCCGGATCTCATCCCGACTGAGCTTTTGTGGGAAGAGTTTGATAGAAATGTACGCAGTTGTTGTCCCTCCTCGCAAGAAGACATGTGGAAGGCTTTAGGAGGAAGCTGGAATAATATTTCACAAGATACGATCGATAAATTGATTGTTCGTATGCAGAGACTAGTGAAAAAAGTAATAGAATGCAAAGGTGGGTTTTTTGCCGAAAAATGTATTTAAAATATTTTTTTTTTATATATTCACGCCTATTCCCCGCAGAGGTTGGCAGAGACCACAGAGCTTCATCCGCTGCCATTCATCGCAGCGAAACGGCTCGTCATTGGTCGCTTTTCGCCCTCGTGAGAATCAGGACGTGACGGGTGGCGAACCACGTCGCCGTCATTTTTCGACAAATTAGGTATATTAAATGCGTCTTTAGTGAATCCCACAAGCCGCAAGGGAAGATGGAGGTCAGCCCCAGCAGAGCCCTGCATGCTGAGGTAAGGCACCATATTCCCCGGGGGAGCCCGACCCCGGGACGATCGGCACGCTTACGACTAGGCTCGCCCCTAGCCACGCATCCATTGGCACGGCAGACCGTGGATTGGCGGAGAGGAAGGGAAAGGATAGAGAAGAAAGGAAGGGGCAGGAAAGGAAAATGTGGATTGGGGGGGTTACCAGACTCGGAATAAACATTTAAAAATCCATATAAATATTTATTCCGATGCGGGAATAGAACCCGCGACCATTGACTCCGCGGGCGGAGGGCCCCGCCACTGAGCCAATCGGTCGTAAATAAAAATATGAATGGAGTTTTTAACATAAATGGTTGATATTTTTTGATTTTCATGTTTTCTTCAGTAAATAAGTATTTTAATTAATAATTAAACCTCTTGCTTTGTTAAATTTTTAATTGTATAAATTCTTAATTTTTATTAAACAATTTTTTTACTGAGAAGAAGAAACAATTATTTCTTTATTGATGGAGGAATAATTTAAATCCGATTATGGTATTGGGGTCATGAAATCGAAGGTTGGATTATCTTGGAGCGTGACAACAAAAAATGCGTTAATTGTATTGGGCATATTCGATTATCATTAGATAATACGAGATTCATGCGTGGCGCTGAGTCAAAGGTTGAGAGTATTAAAGCTTTCAAGTATGAAATGGTTTTCAAAGAACGCAAGCTCATATTATGAGGTTCTATAAAACGTAATGAATAGTAAATCTGTTTATGGTCGTACAAGTGAGAAATTCCAATGTTAAGACTTGAGCAATAGGAATTGGCAATGTTCCAAAGCGAAGTTAGTGCGCGCAGCGGTGCCGAGCGAGCGAGGTTGTAAAAGCACCGTTATTCTTATTTACCGTGCGCATCTCACTGTAGGCGCTCCGCTTCGACCACTGACCATCGACCATCGACCATCGCATCGTGCCGACCGAGACTCGAGCTAGCTTATTATATGTAGATGAACGAGTTTGTGGGACACTACATGTGCTATTTATTTTTTATCCTTAATTTTGTTTCGGTTTTTTTAAAGAAAACGAAAATGTTCTTAATATTACTAGTTTTTTTGTTAACCATTCCAATTAAGCTAACATTGCTTGTGCTAGGAAACGGTTCCAAGGTTCATGTATCCATCCATAGGCACTGAAACTTATCAACTGAGCTATTGCTATATTATTTTTTTCCAGAGTAATGATACCAAAGTGTATATTTATTTACACGTCCTCGCACATTTCTGTTTACGATAACTTGTAAATTTCGTTTATATCTTTTTTTTTAAAAAAATTGAAATATTGGATAATTAATAAAATTCTTGTTAATCCTTTCATCTAAGCTTATAATAAGATAGAAATATCAGTTAATTTGTCAACAAAATTTTTCAGAGAACATTACTAAGATACATAAAAGAAGATAATGTAATGATTCAAAGTTATTATTGAAAAATAACAGAACGCATTATAACCATGCGATGCAATCACCATCTATTAATAAATCACAATATGAATTCCTATTAATGACAATTTTAAATATGTTATTGAAATTACCACAAGGAAAAATTACTCTCAGAAATTCTTTTATAATTATAGGACGTTGAAATAAATATTTTTGGTTAAGTGAGTCTCAGATTATAGAATAAAATGTCCATAAATTCTCTTTGTTTAATAATCAATTCACCCTCTTATAAAGTCTTCGTTTTGAGCACTAAAAAGTTTTTGGTACTTGTATTATGAATAATGTTATTTAAATTTTTGTCACCATCAGTTGGTTTTAATCAGGTGATGCGCTTGCTCGTTTGCCGCCCTATCACATAAAAAAAACCTTTTAAAACCGTTTATCTGCCGAGACTTTATGAAACTTTGTATCTTAATTGGCATTTATGAAAAAAGATGAGTAATAATATCAAATAAATCTAAAACTAATTTTAGATTTTAAATATGTAATTTTCATCAATGAGCCTTGAATTATTAATGCACTCTTCACATGAAATAAAGTAATTTTTTGAAAATTACAAAAACAGTATAATTGGTTATAATTTCAGTAATCCAAGTACGGTGAGATAAGTTCTTCTTCGTCGTTTATCTTGGCTTACGTTGAGAATACTTCGTGTAATATGTACAAATAACTAATTTTCATTAGGTTCAGCGCTACTGTAAGGCGTCAGTGTGAGGGTCACAAACGTTTGTAGGTCAAAAAAGTGGCCTAATTAAATTTTTTTTTTTTCATAGTTTTAATGTTTTCAAATAAAAGCTGTTTCGTGATTCATTACGGTATTTTGTCGACGCATGGTGCATTAATGAATTTTGCTTATGGGAGTTTACAAAGTTAGATGGTTTGATTATCGCATCGGAAAAATATTTGTAGATATTGTGTTTATCACGACCCAATTATTTCAGAGGTGAAACTGTTGCTTTTAAAGTTAACAGTGCAGGTTCGATCCTGCATTAGAATATATATGTATATCCTACGAGGGCTGATCCAAAAAATGTTAGTAAAATGAAAAATTGTACGAATATTTCATATTTGTGTTACATTCAATTCAATTTTTCATTTTACTTATACTTGTTACTGGAAAATGGTAAAGTGACATCATGGCTCTGTATAATTATGAGAACTATCTTATGAGAACTTTACTGGGTGACGGCATTGGCACACATATACTGTTCCCGACAATGGCGTGATGTATTTAGCATACGTATTTTGTCTAGATTCGTTAACATTTGAATTTCTTACATACTTTATATTATTTATTATAGGTAAGAATTATAATCTAAAAATTGTTTAGTATTTATGTTTCGATCTTCTTATGCACCGTTATTCAGCGAATACAATTAAAGAAAATGTTTTTTTAGGATAAATAATATACATAATACATTTTATAACTTTTTTACATTATTTGTAAGCGTGTAACACGAGTAGGTAAAATGTTTATTTTAACATGTTATTTGACCTGTCCAAATTTAACTGCAGGTAATTTGAACATTTTTTTTAATCAGGTGATTTATTTGAATATTTAGTTTGTCTACGTTTCTTCTCCTCACTTAGTTTCATCTTAACCGTTGGTACGGTGGTCAGTGGAGTTTTGTTCTTGAACAAAGGTTGTAGGATTGTCAGTACAACTGCCTCAGGAGGTTATAGTTTCAAATAAGGTTTGACTGAAAATTTTTAACATCATAAGTTGTAAATACTTAGCAAAAGACTGGAATTTTATATATAAGTTTCTATATCACCACCAATTGTTCATTTTGTGAACCTACAGGTTCGTAAATACTTAATTTAGTAATAGTCACAAGAAATAAGACCTTTACTACTATGGAAACTTTAGTATTACAAAATAAAGTAAATCCAATAGCATCTTTAATACGAGCTACGTTAACCAGTTTGTGTGAGAAAGACGAAGCATCAAATTACGTTTTTATCTTCTACACTGTAAAAATAATCTTTATATAATATTAAGATACTTTGAAACTGAATATGTCTAAAAAGAGTAGGGGTATAACTAGATCTTATTATTTCAACTATAAAGTGACCTAAAGGTGATTCATCTATACCATAGATTATGTTTTGGCGACCGATAAATTGATATTGGCAATTGACGCCCTAATTGACTCAGTGCCGAAGCTACTGCTTTCGGAGTAATGGTCGCGGACTCTATTCCCGCATTGGAACAAATGTATGAATGGTCTACATGGTATTTATTACGAGACTTGGTACCTCACCAATCCACTTTGGACAGGCGTGGTGGGTTATAGATCCAATCCTTAGAAATGAGGAGCCCTCCCGTACTCAGTAGTAGAACAAATATGGGCTGTAAAATAGAGGCTTGGGAGAGTGCTAAGTCAAACAGTGAAATAATATGAGCTGTTTTTAATGATTATTAAGTCTTGTTGGTTAAGAATACAACAAGAAATTTTAAATATTTACATGAACATTTTTAACACACGCGTATATATTTATATGAGTTGTAAAATGTTATAGGGTTGCTAGTGTTGTATATAAAGCGGATCTTTTGGAAGTAAGTAATCACAGCCGTCCATAGACATCGAAACACCAAAGGCACTGCATATGCATTCTACAGAAATCTTATGATAAGATGTAAATAGTGGGAGGATATGCGGTAAGTAACGACAAAGAAGTAAAGGTTGGTGTTTAATAAGATACACAAGATTTTAAAATATGTATATAATTTAGCAAACCTATTCATATGGGGTAAGTGTACGCATGCGTACACTTAAACGACAAGTCTATGCGCACACCTTACCCAAGATACCAATTTTGGTTAAATAAAAATGAACAGACACAATGAACTAGACAAATACCATGTTCGATGCAAAATAACTCACGTGCTACACTGTGATTAGGGATTGCAATCCCGCAAAACGGGATCACTAATTCCCGCGGGATTTCGCTGCTTTTATTAATTTTCTGGATTCCGTACCTTCAAAGCGCTGATCCCCCAATATTAAAAATTTGGCGCTAAAACTTTCGCGTAAATCGCGAGTAGCACTAGCGCGACGTTGCCGTTCCGCACAGCGCGCCGCGCCGGCGACTATGATACAATAAATGCCATTTGTTTTTTAAGAGCGTATTTTCAAAAGTTATCACCATAGGTAGGTATCATAGTAATAGCAACTAAGAGAAAGTTGTGATTTGATTATTAGTCATTATTATATGAATAAGACTAATTTAAAAATATAAAACCTTTTCTTAGGAGTAAGGGTTTAAAAAGGGTAAATTAAACAAAACTATTATTAAACTATGCCGATTATTTAAAGATGAATCTAAGAGAACAGATTACTAATTACTTATAATTAATAGTTGAGTTTGCATTGAGTAATCCCGTATATCAATCCCACGGGATTGAATAAGCTGCGGGATTGCAATCCTTGATTGTTATATTTATACTAAAAAAGGATCGTTGAAATTTGCAAAATATTGTAATATTTTAGGTAAACAACTACTCACTGATGGAGACAAGATGGCGCGTGCACAGAACCCGACACCGGGCGTTGAGTCTTGTATCCGACGGTTCAATTGAGGGGTAGGGCAAGCAAAACGGGTCTTCCACATCACACGCCACACGTCGTGTCATCTCTTTGGAGCAGGCAGAATCATCCTAATTGGGCCCATCGCTCCTGTGCCCTCCCCCCATGGGGGACGGGCGGCGACTGGAGTAGGTCAACGCGTAGCGACGGTACATCCTGGGTTTGAGCATAACGATGACCTTCTTAGTTCTCCAGAACTCTGGAAAGTACGCCGTCCTGAGTGCTCAATTGAAAAGTTTCGTCATAGCGACTTCCGTGTGGGAAGTGGGAATACCGTCATTGCCGGGCGTCTTTCACTTTGGCAGACGCAGCGCAGCCCTTCTCACCTCCACGTAGTCCAATAAAACCCTCCGTTGTCTAAAGAGTATCCATAAAAGATTTCCCCTGGGTTAAAAAAAGGTACTTGCATTAAATTTGAGTAATTTGCGAAAATGGGTAGACCTTACTTTTAATTATATTCTGGTATAGATTAACTTTCACAGACTAGACGTATCGTCTTTCATGTTAAAACCTTGAAAAATTGTGAGGTTTTTTTTTAGGTAACTGGATCTTTTCTTACCTACCACAAATAAAGAGAGGTTTATTATGTTGAGCTACTGACGCGATTATGACAGGCATTTGACCTTTTAATGTATGTAATACTTGGTTTACGTACTTTCGGCATAGGTTTCTTATATTTATTCCGTATAATTTTGGTCCCCACAACGATAAAATTTCTATATCGTTTTGTTATCAGTGTATTATTCGAGTACTAGTAGTTCCTTTCTTCGGTTCTTTCTCTATGAATACAATTAGTCTCTAAACAGAGATAATGTATACTCTCTAATGTTTCGACCATCATAAATATACTGATCATAATACAAGCAAAATTAGCGATTAAAGAATATTAAAGGCCCTCCAAATTTATATAATAAAGTATGTATTATATTTAATGGATTATATTAATTACATTTAATGGTATAGTAAAAAAGTAAATACAAATATAATATTTATATATACAAACATAGGTATAAAATTATAAAGAATCATCTGAACCCTTTCTTATTTTATGTCAAACATTGTTAAATTTCAAAATGGCACTTAAAACTTACGGTTGATTAAAAATTACTTAATTATAGTTACAAAAATTTAAAGTACCTATTTGAAGAATCATGACTATTCGTGATATGTAGACGTAATGCGGAATTATACTCAAAGTGATCTACCTCATTTGACCAGGAACAGGAAGGCTTACGAATATGATCATATTGATATTAATTAATCACATCTGTTTTTAACCCTAATAGTTATACGGTTTTCATGATTAGAAATTAAGGAATTTGTAATTGTATACTAACTTCTATTATTGAAAAAACTATAATATTGTCTCATTTTCTCATACCAACATAAGATGAAATCGTTATTTTTACATTAAAAGGCTAAAGAAAAACGCATGCCAATGTTTTTTTTTTCAATTTAACATAAAATGTTCATTGACTAAAATTGTAGTAGGGATATATATCCCTGATTATTTTTTTTAGGGGATAGGAAGGCAAAGAAGCAAGCGTGTCACCCGATGGAAAGCAATCAACGCCGCCCATAGACATCCGCAGTGCCATAGGCAGTGCCGAAGCGTTGCCGACCTTTAAGGAAAGTGTCATTATGGAAGGGGGAGGGACCGGGGGTTGGCTCAACCGCCCAAGGGATGAAGGGCGGTAGCTAAGGTCAAACGCCGACATTCTGCAGGAGTGTGGTACTTCCCCGGGCCAGCCGGTCCATTCATGCTACAGACAAATAATATGCCATTCTTGACAAAGCAGTTTGTAGCTTGGCTCTGCCATTTGAAAATATTCAGTCGTTACGACGAAAATATATTTCCATGATATATATATTATTAGTAGTATGTAATATATAATTTCAAAGATGCGGCTTGCGTATAATTTTGATCTACATCATTTGAGATACATAAAAATAGATAGATATATTCTTTATTGTACATCAAAAATATTATTGATTGTAATATTTATATACAAATGGCGATCTTATCGCTAATAGCGATTTACATAAAAATAGATAGATATATTCTTTATTGTACATCAAAAATATTATTGATTGTAATATTTATATACAAATGGCGATCTTATCGCTAATAGCGATTTCTTCCAGACAACCGTAGGATGGACACAATCCATAAAAAGCCATAATCAAATATTGTATATAAGTATAAACATACATACATACACAATATATATATATATATATATATATATATATATATATATATATATATATATATATATATATATATATATAAAGAAGAGAGAGTATGTGAGCATTCCGGGGAAGGCGAATGGGGAGCCACTTGAGCTTAGTGCGGAAATATGAAACATGGTCATATTTGCATATAAACCTTTTACAGAAGTTTTGAAGGCGCTCAAATTTGTCATGTTGTACCTCCGTAACATTAAAATAGCAGACGTCAGCATAATCTAGGACAGAAAGAAGTGTCTCTGATAGAGCAGTCTTGGTTGCAGTGGGAAGAAAATTTCTTAGTCTTCTTAAGGACACCGCGAAAGCAAAAACGTTTCGACTGATTTCTTTAAGTTCTTTAATTTATTTATTTCATAATTGGTAAACGTTCTTTAATATGCTTTATATCAATATTAAATGGTGTTGTTAGTTTTCATGAAGATAAGGGGATATTTATTAGTAGTAAATCTATGATTAATGTTTTAAATTTTATAGCAAATATATCATTTATGATATAAACGGAGGATAGTTAAACATAGCGGTTTGTAATCATAGCACTTACGGTTATAAACCATCTCAGCAACAGATTACGGCAGGTCACCAAGTTCATAATTGTCTGAACCCATTTCTTAGCTAGAGGATCACATATGATGAGCATTTGTGTGCCGTCATCACATTACCTTTTTAGTGTCAGTCTGTATTTAGAAGATGACTAAAGACTTATATTATAATCACGTATAAATTATACAATTGGAATTAATTACTCAATAGTGTAACATTTTCCTACAAGTAAATATTTTATTAATTGTGTCTTGTAATTAATTCGCTCCAGCCCTACTCTACGCTATACGCATATCTGCCAAAACATATACGTAACTCGTTACAGTGGTGACGTGAATGTCAGTTGCGCAATTATTTTATAGAATTTAATTGGTTAGAAAAATAATATTATGTAAACAGGGTCTGGACAGATCCCGTGATTCTGTGATTTTAAGCCATCAGCTTATAACGTTAGTGATTCAACAATCACTAATTTATATGTCACAATCACTAATTCACAATCAACATTCACTAATTTACGTGATAATTTTTTCTAAGTTAGTTAAATTCAAAAATGCACGGCAGTTAAGGTGAGGCCTTTCGATATGAAAAACGCTTATAGTGGTAAAAAGATGAATATTATATAAACAATAGAAGAATAAAAATAAATTTTCTTACTTATTTTTAAATATTGATAATTCATGTAATTATTTGTTGGAAATCCTGTCTTTTACCGCTGTGTAACATGAATTACACGGCGTGATAAGTATCATAAAATACAATTATCATAAAATTTTACGACGTTCAAAAAAGTTAGCGAATAAAAATGATTTGTTCGCTTTGCCAGAATTTGAATTTTTTGAGGAACGATAACCCGGATTTAGAATAAATCCGTTATGGAATGATCGACATCTTTTTTATTTTAAAAAGAATTCTAGCAATGTTTGGTTATCACTAGAATTGTTATTATGAGTTAAGCTAATAGCTGGTTAATAACGAGGTGCTAGGAAAATTACATGTATATATCACATTAACAGAATCGAATCCATGACGCCAGATCGTGAGCGCAATCTTACAAATTGAGTTATTGTTGTGACTTAAAGATCACTCAACCTTTGTAAAATTAACGTGTTTTAACATTTTCATCATTTCACGCTTATATACGACTATATATATATCCAAAGGAAATAATATGTTATTCTTGACAAAGTATTCGTCTGCAGTGTATCACTTCAGAGTGAACTTTGATTGCTGTATCGATGATGATTGAAAATAAGAGATACATTTTAATATCAAAACAGAAATGATAAAAAAGTAGTTTGCTCTTTAACATTGATCTATTATAGATAGCTTATCTAGGAGTTTTACATGAACACTTCTTTTAAATCTCTACCATCTCTTACTAATGTTGTCACATCATTCCAGATTTCAAACCAAACTAAAAATTATAACAATTAGCCTTATTATAAAAATATGACAGGCAAAATAGAATACCATAAAATTAAAATAGTCCTCTTAATTTTGAGCCCTTTTAATGTAGCAAGGATTTTCTTGAAACATAATGATAACGGTAAGATTGGGAAGTTTTAGGAAAAGACAGTTTCAGGTTTATGATATCAAACTATATAAGAAAAGTATGGATGCGAATCTGGCTAGACTACCTCGCCTTTGCCAGTTAGTGCGCTGATCAATATTATTGGAGATTGATTCGAAGATGTTAATGCTGGTAGCCTATTGGCTTTAACAGCTTTATCGAATTCAGGGCCCGCGGGCTTCCAGCCCGCAAGTAAAATATAATTGGGAATCTGCGCAAATCGCAGACTCCATCAGACTGACGCCGTGTCGGAGGTACACATATGTGTGTGTGCTGATTTTAAATTCGTCATAATTCTACGTTAAATATGTAGGGGAGGATTGAACTTAAGTAACTATAGTCCCTATTAGCCCCATAGACCCTAAGGTCTAGGGGGTGAGAACCGACCGGGTACGTGAGAGAATCTAGTGTAAGCGGCCGGTGCAGAAGTGTTCCCTACTCTACGTGCTCGGCTAGAGCCGGGGTGCGTGTGAGTGTTGGTGTCGTGGATGGGTCCGAATGACGTTGTTTCGTCGTCCGGATCGTGTAACACGTTACGCGGGCGTCGTCTTTTCGGGCGCACGTTTAAATCGGGTAAACCAAGATTATTGGAATAACATAGATTACTGTATTGGTTGAAGTCATTATCATTTGTTGAGTTTACAAATACTATTGTTCATCTTTCAGTCCTTCTTAATACATTTAGGTAAATATTTCAACATTACTTTCACATTTTTTATTTCTTTCTCATAAGACACTACATTATATTTCTCAGTCTGTTAATTTAAGCATTGTTTTACCTTTTCACAGTGAGTTTCTTTTAAACGGAGAGGCAATTGCGTAAGAAAATATGGGGGTATCTATTGTTTCTTCAGATTTTCGCTTATGTATTATTTTTAACAAATCCCAATCGTGTTTTTGTACAATAACTATTACATAATAGCTATTTCTATGAAAAAAATAAAACATTGATCTATGAATCATTGAAACGTGAAATATTTTGTCGTGCATTGCGATTTCTCAACAATTTAATTGTAGACGATTAATTTAATAATCTTAGTAACGTACGTATATGAAGTTTATTATGAGATGTAAGAAGTCGTCATCCCAGTGACATCATCTAGGCTTATTATTTTGTAGACATCCGGGTTCTGTCTGCCCCGCTCTGATACCCCGTTCTATTCTCAAATGAGATTGTACATGATTAGGATGTTGTGTGACGTGTACCTTTTGTTACTTTGACATCAAATAAAATTTTACTATATAGTATATATATATTGGGATATTTTATCTTTTTTAATAGAGCTTAGTCATTGTTCTGTAAAAATTTTTTGTAATGTATAACTATGAGAACTGACCATTGCCACTCGGAGAGGATATACATATTAGTGAATTTGGTTATCCAGCGAATTTACGTTTCAAATAAGATTTTTAGTTTCAAATTATATCTTTGAGAGAATTTCCGAATATAGACCGATCGATCTTATGCTTTTTTATCTACATTAATTCTGCTACTTTTATGATTTCGTCTTCCCATCTTAGACATTATCCTACTTTTTAAATTGTATTCTATAGTATATATGTACACTTCTTTTTCACATCTCTAGCCCATTTATCATTCCTATTTCTTATCAGATGACTTGTCCACTTTCATTTTTGCCTTTAATACTATATTTTTCATCAGTGTCATCGGTATACTGTAAATGGCCCTGATCTACTTTATTATTGTTTTAGGCGTTGTTTTTAAATTTATACCAAGCCAAGACTTTGCTAACTAGTCACGAATGAAATATGAAGTTGCGTTGGTATTGGTAATCGTATTTAATAAGGAGCTACATACTATGCGTAGAACTGAGAGCTGTTGTTAAATTTTGATGAATTCGTTTGAATTATTAATTGTAGCCGATGTTTTTCAAGGCAATCGATGAATCGTGCAATGGGACGGGGCGGGTTAGCTCATCCGCAAAGTATTTGGGTGGTTTTTGTGATCCACGCAACGCGGAGAAGGCCTCGGCGGACACGATTTTAAACAAATGACGGCATACGATAAGCTCACATCAAAGGTGAGCTTTTCACTCGAGTCTGCAATAGTCAACATTATGTTTACTAAAAGAACTGAGGCTATACGCCCTTGACACAATCAGACATCACAATATCTGTGCATCGTCAATTGTTAGTTATAAAGAACTGTTAATTTTACATAGGTCAACAATTTGATATTAAATTGTTAGCATCAATAATATCGGAAGATTAGTTTCAATTAGCCGCTTGCACAATTCATTCAAGATTTATTTAATGTTTGTGTCAGGCATGTAGGACACGATGCTCTCCAGTATTGTCTCATACTTAACTTTTGTTTTTTGTGTCGTTTATAGTTCAATTATTTGGGTGAATGTTGGTTAAGCGTTCGCTCATTAATAGTTTCATACTAGTCATTAACCTATTGAGATTCTTTTGTTTACTGTTTACTATTGAATAGTATGTGTTTAGTATGTATTTATAAGTTTACATTTTATCTTCGAACCGTGTGCTTTGATAATAACCATCTCTTTATACATTTACTCATAAAACTCTTCTTCAATTTTACCATATAGGGGAGTTTGCGCAATTAAGTAATAATTATACAATGTTGTCCATACAATATATGATGTGCGCGATAAATAACGGACTCTAATGCTTAGGAGGCTTGATACATTTTACAAAGTCTTGATTTGGTACTCATTAACAAGTTTCATTATAAAGTAAGCTGAGGGCCCTTAACTGCCACCCGGCAAGATTGCTTTTCGTGGTCGGCATCCATTAATAGCTGTTTATAGCAAAACAAAAGAAATACAAAATGCAACACGATGATGACATGTGTCAGCAATGCATCATATATGTTAGGCTAATAAAAATATTGAACCCCTAATTTTCGTAAGTAAAGTTATGACTTTTATAAGATATGATCGTAAACTTATGTATTAAATGTTAATTTGAAAATTTATAAAAGCGTACTTATTAAAAATATGTATAATATGTTTAATCATATTTTATTTTAGGTTGTACTTATGTATGTAGTATTTATATAAAGTTTTTTGATATTCTGTATTAATAATTTTATTATTTTTATTAAATAAATACTCAATAACAATGATTTATCATATAAAAATATAATAACAATAATATGTTGCTAAAATTACAATAACAATATTTATATCTCATCACCCTATGGGATATTTAGCTACTAGCGATATTTCTAAATTGATACGACATTGAAACCTTAACAAAAGTGCGCTGACATCTTTCTTGAAGGCCGGCGTCGCTCTCGCAATACATTGATTTGTTTTCATAAAGTGACATCTTTGCCCGTTTCCCTCCCATTACCATGAAAAATTATTTCTTAAAGGAACATTTGTAAAGTCGTTTTTACAACAAAGGCTGAATGTTCCTTTTTGCTAAAAGATCCGGGAAGAAGTTCTTAGTCATATATAATCTATAGAATGAATCATCTTCATTTTTGTTTTAAAGATACAATTAGTATTTAATTTTCGACATCATTCGTGTAGCTGGCACAAAACATTTCAAGAACCCAAAAACAAAAAGGATTCTTGATAATTAATGTTAAAATTAAGGGCAAGGAAACCTAAATTTAGGTGTCAGAATCGTCTTAACATAGTAATTGTCTGAATCTAAAGTTTCAAAATGATCGGTTGTTTTTACAACCATTGGATTTTTCCAAAATCCTAAATTTAACTCAGTTACTGGGAATTTAAGTTACAATGCAAATTAAAAGAACATTTTTCGAATATTTATATCAACTTAACACACAGATTATCATCTTTGCCTACATAATATACTTCATTCCATGCACCGTCACGCAATGGAACCAGCTGCTTTCGGCGGTATTTTCGAACCGATACGATATTTAAACCTTCAAGCATACTCATATATAAACATAACTCATATAATAAAGCCGACAACTCAATTGTGATGCCTCTGGTGTTGCAGTTGTCTATGCGGCAACGGCAGTGATTGCTTTCCATCAGGTAATACGCTTGCTCGTTGGCCACATGCCACGTTTTTTTATCACATAACTAAATTGTATTTTTTATGTGATAAACAAATTTGTCAATAAAAAGAATTATGACTATTTTCACTGATGACAAAAACACTAATCAACTATACGTGAGAATACAACAATGACAAAGAACTAAGATTTCCAGATCGGTTAACATGGCGTTAGTTTCAATTATTATGCAAACTTCAGTTACTGTTTTTAAAAATGTAGCAAGCAAACAATGCTTTAACTTATATGTACTGAATATTAAATCCAAAATCAAACTTTCATATTTTAAGTTAATTTATTTTTATCAAGTAAAGCGCAAATAGCAGTTCTTTTATTTAATTTAAACTATTATTAAGTTACGTGTGTATTATTACGTTTAAAACATGTATGTGTATTATTTCGTTTAAAACATCTATCTTATTTTAAAACGGTTTTATTTATATTGACCCCGTATATTTGTTTGATTGTTGCAAATCTTGTGGCGCCTTTTTAAACTGTTTTTACTAAACCGATTCTTGTGAAACTTTGCACACACATTTAGTTTCCGTGATAATACAACATTATTATAATTTCAACTTGGCATCGTGGGTCTTTTAAGAGGTAGACAGTTGAACTGAATATTATTTGTAATCCCCTCGTGTTTGGGCTTATTTGGATTTTTTGTCTAAAAATAACTAAAACTAGTAAAAAAATATAAATAAATTCTATATAACGACTGTATAATTAATTCAAATTCTAATGCACCCCACGTTTTTATTTTAGTTTTCGAATAGAACAGTTTAGCTTAAAAGTTTATTTATTTTTATTTTAATGAGTTGGTTTAGTTATGATTTTGGATGCATTCCGTTGATAAATGTATGTATTGATAGAAGGAATTGCGATGCAGTAAAAGCATGTAGACCTAGCCGAGATACCCTTGAACCTGAGTGGTTGGTTGCGGCCGCGTTGCCAATGACCCCACGCTCGCAGCCGCGTTCGCCCGCCTCCTCGCATAGCTCCTTCGCTAATTGTTATGTAACAGTAAAGGAATCCGTGCGCGTACCCGAATACTCCAAATATGTATGCAATCTTTACACTGCTACAGTTGCTATTTAAACAAAACATTATCCGTTACACATTAAATAATTCTATCTGCGTTGTGTTTTGACTGGGCTCACTTAATGAAAGCGGATTCGATAAGGTAAAATTACGACGAGACAAATGTAACTATCACCACTTAAAAACTCGCTAATGGTTAGCGCAAGTCTCATGGAAGTACGTGACCCGGAAGATGGTGAGACCAAAAGTCCACTCCGTAAGGCAATATTGGGGTACACAAACAGGTTCTGTAAACGCGAATACAGCTTCCTGGCAAGTCAGGAAGGTGAACTCAGTGAACCGTGTGCCGACTGCTGTTTAGTAGTTTTATGGTAAAATAATCATTTGTTTCCTGTGTTTGTACTTCATTACTCGCTGAATAAAACGAATTACTTCCCTCTCAGGGAAGCTTTTTGTGCAACAGAGCTGAACAATTAAACAGTGGAATCATTTTACGGTGAACATTCATGTTGGTGCTTAGTAAGTAAATATATGGGAGGGTGTATTTAACATAACATGTAATTTACACAATCAATGTAGAAACTGAATGATTTTATTACTGATTAATTCAGATATTGCATAAGATTCGTTAAAAATATTATATTTATTTATAATAGGTTTTAGTAATATATAAGAAATATGTAAAATTTTATGTTTAACTCTAAATGTGTTGGTTGGAGCATTGCTTGCGTGTTTTAATAAGAGCTACATTGTCGAACTCGTGAATCAGCAGTGTGGCCCCAGCATTAGCGCCGTGCTGTGATAACACAACAAGTAGCTTGGTACAGTATTCAACTCCTCCTGATACTAGGGGACTTCTAAATGTTGTCGTTAAAATGTTTCCCTTCTGGTGAATGCGAACGCCGCGGGCGCTTGCGCTAGAATTTTGATTGATATTTTTTGTCTGCTACTCGGCAACAATAAGATGACAGCCAACAAAAGAAGTGCGAAATGGACGTAACTGAAAGTACATATCAAGGTTAGCCGGCGGCGAATTGAAACTCGGCTAATAGTAACAGTACACCTACGAGCGGAGCGAAAACTGGGCACACAATCCAGCAGCGGGCACGCTGTCACTTTTGAGCTCCACCATTCAAATTAATTGCATGAACACTTGTGAATGGACTAACAGATGACACGTGCCGTACTCTTTCAGTAATTTCCTCCATTTAATTAGTAGTAAGTGTAGTAAGTAGGTGCGTTCCATTGTACGGAATGTACCGTTTTCGCCATTACCAATGAACGTAGTTCTATATAAATATTTTTAAATTTCGTTTCGCAATAATAGGGGAAAGAGTTCGCTTTCGATGGCTAACACAAGCACACAATTTGTTGCGTACATTTTAATGAAAATGAATTAGTGTGGATGAAATTCAATTATTTAAATAATTAAGATCGCTATATCGTCAGTTTTGAGACATCACGAGTAGTGGGTATTGGGTCGTGGTGTGCTCACGAGCCTGCTTTCTTGGCCTCAATATTGACCGTGTGTCGGAAGGTGCTGTGTTCTCATAGTCGACAAACCGATGTATCTATGTCGATTGCTTGTAGGCGGCCTTGAGCGGCAGCCATTAATTTGTGTGCAAAGCCGCCAGCGTGGTCCCGTTAGAGCGAGCACCTGAATCTTGCGCCCACTCACAGATATCAGTGAATAGTCCACTCCAGTGGCCTAACATATGGAGTATAGTATAGTGTACATAAACTCACGTCCTTTCTTTCTTAATTTGTTTCAAAGATTAATGTCTTTAGATATACCGTTTTTTTTATTTACCCTTGATAATTATCATGTTGCTAGAGCTGGCTATACTCGTCTGGGGGGAAAAACGGATAATACTGGTATGCTATAAAACAGGCTGCATCAAGGTCATGATGCAGTATGTAAGTCATTGTAATATATGTACGTTACATAGTGCGACTTATCATTTTAAACGTGACGACTTATGAACGTAGCAGTGAGCAGGCTTTATAGCGTATGAATTCATTGGAGATGATAGATTTTTTTATGACATAACGGTACACGGCGCACTATTTACGGATATTAATGCAATTTACAGATGCCGTTGGGCCAGTAACTTAAGTGCCCGTTTTAAGACCCACAAAATAAAGGTTCGATGAACTACGTTAAATTTTATGTGGTTATGTTGCTCGGAGATTTGATCAGAGATTTTGTTTTGACAGTGCATTACTATGATGAATAAAGTTACTTTGAATAAATTAATAGCAGTAAATTCAAAACCTTATAACTTTTGAAATATTTGCCCGCGATCCATATTGCTTATATTTTTTGATAATTAAAAAATGATGTTGGATTTATTTGTGATTGCGTGATTATTCTCCAAAAAATGTTTTGCATTAAAATTATTAAATTAAATCATATTATACATATAATTCATTATCGTGTTTTAAATTAAACCATTATATTTTTCTTAAAGAATTTCATCATAAAATTATACATACAAATAATTAAATAATGCACTTTTCATTAGCTCTGGGTAGCATTTAAATGTATTTGATAAAAAATGTCTATATTGAAATTGACCTGTAAGTAACTAAGTTTTATTTTTAAACGAATATCTTTATATTATTATAAAACATGCATTCAGAATCATAATATTATATAACTATACATTTGCATTTAATTTTTACGTTTTCAATACTAGGTAACGATGTCATGCCATACAATATATAATATGTACAAATTGTTGAAAAAATACATATGTGTATATACATAAGGTATCAACAACAAGATTTAATTGCACGCCAGAGTTTTGTCTGTCGACTACTTGATATTTATTACTAAAATTTGAGGATATATAAAGCATTTATAAAATAAAATTGCCAACATTTTTATATTAGCAATATAGACGATTTGAAATGGACTGGTAGTTAAATTAGACGCCGTTCTCGGCCGTGCCGCGCGCCCGTGTGATCAGAATTTGTTTATATCGCCTGGGAATAGCACTGCGCACTAAGATAGTATTCTTGTTCGGCCAGGTAAAACCTTAGCGTTTTACGTGGTACGCTTCGCAAATACAAATAAAGCTGTGAATTTTAAAAACTCGCTTATTTGCATAGATAGGAATAATATTACTTTGCAAATACTCACAAGACGCGACCGGCAACAACGCTTATTCCAAAATATTAATTCGTTTTAATTTTGTGGGAAACGATGTATATGGTACTGTAACGTGCCAGCCGTTCTGGTAACGGCGACACCCGGGATCTTTAGGGGGCTTCTTTAAATAAAATTCTTCAAAATGATATTGATTTATTCTTGCGTTTCATTTTATATTTATATAAAATATTATTCACGCATAATTGAAATATTTTATATTGAGATATAAAATATTTCAATTATGCCGGAATGTCACCCAAATGTCTATTTAAAAGATATCAGTCGAACTTTTCTTTTTATTTAAAACAATTTTTTTTTTAAATTTGAAATAGCGAATTTAAAAACAAATAATATTTAAAGTTTTTTTGCATTAGTGATACGTTTATCAATGTATCACTACAGTACATATGTATGTTCGAAGCTGATACTTTTTAGATAGGAATTTGAGTTGTTATACTGTGGTATGTAAGTGATGTGAGGGGTCACCATACTCACTTACATACCACAGTATCGATAAGAAAATCTGATCAGACAGACGGCAGCCTAGGCAAATTGGTCACCGTGTACAACGCGAACGCGCGCTCCCGCCTCTGCCGACGTGAGTCTATTGTTGCCGCTAATAGATAATTAGTTAGATGCCGTTAGTTATCCGACGATCGGCACTTGGAAGCCACTATTGGCCCATATCGACTGCCAGCAGCATCATTGCCTTCGGTTTTGAACAGTTTTACTGACTTTACGAACAAGAGAATAGTGTTTTGAACATTCGAAAGACGATAAGCAGGCATGAAAGTTTTATTATTTCCAGTATTATAGTTGCATCTGTAAAATATAATTTTAAAATTGAAGGCTTGAGGGATTTTTTTCTAATAGGATAATAACTGGAATTATTTTTATATACATATGTACTTCATTGTGTAAACACATACTAGAATAATTAAATTACAAAAAATATATACGCAGGGCTTATGTCTATTTGAGATTTTTTCACAACCCTAGCTTAACAAAAGTAAACCTAACTCAAGTTAGTATTAGTTCTTACTTAGATAAAGCATACAGAAAATTTTAAGAAACATTTATTTAATCCGTTCATTTATTAAGGAAATAGTAATTTGTATTTTAATACAAACCCGAACAAGTTATTTTTGTTTCTTAAATGCTAAATTTGTGACGTTTCAATGATATCTTATTTATTTCTTTTATAAAAGGTAAAGTAAAAGTAAATCTCTGTAACCAATAAAACTAACTTATGGATATTGTTCCTTAAAAATGTTTAACACGTTAAATCATAACGATACATACATTTGGGTTATTAGATTACTCTAATTTACTTACCTCAATATGTTTTATTTAGTGTTTATCCAGAAAAAAAAGAACGTTATAAAGTAGATTAAATATACATACATAATAAATTACACTTATTACTTTTAATTTCAAGGTGTTGTTCAGGGGAAAGATGTATTTATGATAAAAAACGAAGTTGTTCTCTGATGGTATCAAGTACCCAGTGGCGCTGATCGTTATGTTAATGACGTTAGTACCGATTTGAAAATTTATGCAATAAATGTTGTCGGTAAAATTTTGAAAGCGGCAAAATTAGCAGAATGTGCTTCACGAGAGTACGTTTTTCCTTCCTTTAAAAGAGTTCAACGATCACTTGCATATAAAAAATGTAATAGATAGCCGCTTTTCACATAGGAATAATTTGTTTACAGTTATTAAATTTGTTGAAACCTAATATATAAATCTAAATTATCACATATTAAAAAAATTAGTGTAAAAAGTTATAGTGTTGCGAGTGCTTAAAAATGCTATCACTGTAACCGAGGATTCTTAAATTTTTTTTACACTTCTACTGATTTTTTAGTAAATTTCATGTAATAATAGATAGGAATATGTAATAAATAATTTTGGATTTTAATAAATTTAAATTTCTGATTTAAATCAATAAAAATATACGCAATGAAGAGAAGAAATCACTGAAGTCAAGCTGTACGATCGTTAGAAACTTACACTAGACAACGTGTGCTGGGCAACGCAATCTCACTCTCTATTCATGAAGGTCGCTACGAATATCAACCATTGAGTCTCGCAATTGTAGCGTCACAATGCACTCGTGAATATAGACTCAAATGATGGATGGCTCTGAATCGATTGTATTATATGTTGTGTCATTAAAGAGTTCGGGATTCAATCCTGATCAAACCAAAACTTTGTTTCAAACACCAAAATTACTTTACAAGTTTTTCCAATTGTATCAACAAAATTGTTTTAATTATATATATATATATATATATATATATATATATATATATATATATATATATATATATATATATATATATATATATATATATATATATATATATATATATATATATATATATATATATATATATTATATATATATATATATATATATATATATAATATGATAAGCATTAATGTTATAGGATTCGGACATGTTCTGTTGTTGCACGCACTCACTTTAAGTACAATACATAATGTATTTCGCAACGTTAGTTTTGAGATATTTGAAAAGAGGTTACCCGTAGCGTAATTGAGTATAAAACCATAATCACATAAAATATTATTATTCACTTATTAACAAAATACGTGATTCTTGTTCACTTATTGCTCCACTGCTCCATTACGGGGCTTTTGAGAAAACTGTCGACAAACACTTTGTCAAATCTCATTTTATTTTCAACAGAATATAGATATACTTAAACAAAATGTACAAGGAAAAAGAGAAAAGTATGTCCAACATTCTTACGAGTTCCATTAAGTACCTAAAAATTACGATTATCAAACTGATTTAATTCCTTGAACTTTATAAAGGCTTTTACAGAGCTAAATATTTTTCTTTCTTTGAAGCGAATTACCAAACTCTCTATTTCATTTTATCATTAAAATTTATTTATAAGCAACTGTTGTACTAGCATCTATTTATAAGTCAATGCATATACATAGACATATATATGTGTTTACTTATAGATGTTGGCCAGCAAATATTACTCTATCTTCACAGGGAAAAGGGCAATCTTAGCACCAGATGGCCCTCACAAGTTTGATTTAGGGATCTATTTTATACCTTGAATATTCGAGATAGCTATCTCAAAAATAAGCTACAAGGCCCTTCAGGCCCTTCCCTTCCTCCGATTTACGTGCTCTCCGGAAGAGAAGGGTTGGTAATTGGCTACAATCACTGCATAAAGGTGATTAGCATTAATGTTAAGCATTATTAACCGTAGTGCATCATTATCCACGAGGATCTTTTGTGGGGATTTATTCGTAATTGATAGTGTTAGGAATCCTTTGTGGGGATTTATTCGTAATTGATAGTTTTAGGAATCCTTTGTGGGGATTTATTCGTAATTGATAGTGTTAGGAATCCTTTGTGGGGATTTATTCGTAATTGATAGTGGCTGTAATAATGACAATTGCAAAACTGAAATATTGTTGAGTGTAAATGTACGTTTATTATTAGTTCATGGCGGTGAAAGTTACAGATAACTTAGCCTTTGATATTAATGTTCTCACACGTGTTTTGTAGTTTATTCGCTTTTTTCACAGCCTATATATGTATATGTTACTGTTTGGCAGAAATCTCATTTTTAAAGGAAAGAAGAATGAAAATTAACCCACCGCGCTTGTGTAAATAGAACTGAGCACACTGATTAAAATATGTACATGTAAAATATGTACACTGCTGGCAGTAGTACAAGCGAGCAAACTTGTAACTTTACCAATCAAATCGTTAAATATTTGTTATTTATAAATTTATTTCTGCAGCGTAGGTATATTAATATGTTATATCTATTAAAACTATCCTCGTTTTGGAGAAAGGATGTTCCGGAGGTAAAATGGCGAGAAGCTTTCTTATTTTTATTACTAATTTTTACTATTTTTTAAAATATTATATGATGAGAATCAGATCAGATGGGTCTTTTAAACTGCTCCCATCATTAGGTGAGCTGCTACGGCAGTATAGAGAGCTGCTGTTCTCTTGGTCCGTGAATACCCGCTATGTGGTTTTTAAGATGGGCTCGAGATGTCATCGCTTTGGATTAAGTATAATATTTATCTAATGTCAGCTCGTCGCTCATACCCGATCCCGGTCTGGTATAATTGGCGATTGCAAGAGGTCTCCTGAAAGCAGTCGCTCGATAAGGATGTTTATATATGCGATATTTTTTTAAACATCTCAAAAGTATCATATGCATATATAAGTTTTCCACGATTGCGCAAACACACAAGTTACAAATGTTCTTTTATTATAATAAATCGAGTCAATTCTTTAGACCATTTGAAGAGCGTTTCAATGTGTTGTTATGCCACAACGATCTTTTTTTGAAACTACGATAGCTTTGATATTGTAGCTTATGCTTATATAGATTTAATTTAATATATAAAAATTATAATATTTAAGTATATTTAAATATTTTTAAAATATGGACATGTCAATGTGTTGTTAATTTTTGAAAAGAATATGCAGGTGAGTTACGTATTTAATAATGAAATCTGTTTAAGTTTTGTAAAAAGATTCATTTTGTGTACTTACCTAGTATTTTATTTGAAACGAAAAATACAGTAGCACGGTAATTCCCGTTTTATTTTGTACGCAGTGTAAATGTTTGACGTCATGTCTGAGCGTTAATTATTGATATGGTGATTAATGGGGTCAGGTGTTACTTTGCGGATATCCATTCTATCATTCGGATCTACTTATACTTTCATTTGTATTTGTTCATCATGATTATCAGCTTTGGAAGTCTATTGGTGGATATCGGCTTCTCCTAAGACGCAGCACCTAGCCTAATCTTCGGCTACACGCATCCAATTTCTGCTAGCCGCTCTGCACAGACCCTTGTTCCATCCAACCGGAGGTGGCCCATATGACGTTTACGGAGACGCGGTCTCTATTCTAGCGCTCGTTTACTTCATTGGCTTTCGGTTCTCCGGCAGACGTGTCGAGCCCAATTGTATTAATGTATTAGCAAACCACCTTTATCATTTTTTTTAATTTCCTATTTATAATAGTGTATGTTGTCTGAATAAAATTGCTCTTAGTGATATGATTGTAAACTTTTTTACCATCGGTCTACCAAAGCCTACTGCTGCAGTCATAGTTCTTCCCCAAGGTCAGCGCCACCTAGCCTTATCTTCGTATATCGTAGCAAATTTCATAACTTTTCGCTATCCCAAGATATTCGCAACATCTATAGATGCGATGTATCTTTATAGGGTTAATGGCTTTTGATGGACAAATACGCTCTCTTGAATACTACAACGTCGTAATTGTTCGGGAATACTTTAATTGTTAAGTCATTCTACAGTTGAAGGAAATTACGACTAGATTGCACAGTGGTGGGCCGCAAACCATCAAGGTAGTGAGGATGGTAGTATATTTAAGGACAATTTAATATTTAAACTTTGTGTCCAAATCTCACATTATTTTCAAATATTTACAATACTAAGTACTAAGTAGGGATTTATCATGTGCTCTGTGGTCAAAGAAAAACTACATTTTCGGGAATATTATCACCACTTACATCTCAATACTATAGTAGGGCTTCCACTCAAGAGTGAGTGAGTTCATGCAAGATTCTTCTGTTGTCTGCGGCTATCCGTATTTCCCGTAATGCATAGTTTTCCAGGCTAGAATAATTACGCTTTTAGTGAGACTGTACGGCAACTGCTAGTCTGGTAGTGGCTTATGTTGAATATATTTTAGAGAAAATGATGTCAGTCTTTGGTCTGATGTTGTGTTTTCGATGTTTTATAGATTTGACTTTATTTTATGCATATTAATAAAGAAGCTATAAATATTAAAACAAATAAAATAACTTTTATTAGTATCCATGAGTTTATTATTGACATGAGATTTATATATAACAGTAGTTTCCGAAACGTGTACAACCTGTGGCATTTTAGTTACAGCTATAAATAATGAGCTGATGCGCATATTTTTAAAAATCACAATTAAAATTAAAGTGTTTGAGAAAACAGCTTTTTTTAATTAATAGGCTTAATGTTTTTTTGCCTGTCTGCCTATATTTCTTTGATTAGTTCGAAACGGCTAAATCGATTTTTTATTTTTTTATTATTATATTATATATTAAATAATTATTTTTTACATTATTGTACGGCATACACAAACTTAAGTTTTTCCGTATACCGTCGTGATGAGGCGTGGATGTATGTATAGCGGGTGCGTGTGCTCAAATTGTATAAGTATTATTATTTAATAGACTTATGTGAAAATAAAGGACTTGATATAGAAGGATTTAGAATATATATTATTTGACCTCGGCACTTATAGACAACGACATGGACAAAAACTTGGGAAAGGGTACAAGTGTAAAGTTTGGTTTACTTTACGGCATAGAATAGGGCCGTCCCATTTATTGTATCCCATGGGTATCGTACCAAACGACTTGCAGCTGTGTTTACTTGAACTTAAAACCCGATCGCAAATTGGATATACCTCTCAATTTTGTGAGAGGCCAATTTCCAACAGTTGACTATTACGGCTGGGTTGATGGCGATGATTATTATTATTATTCACTCTACGAATTTTCTAATTTTTATGACTAGTTTGGGGTTTGAATGAAATATACTTCTATTCAAGTTCAAAATTAATCCTTAAATTGATTTTTTTTAAAAGTGCAATTAAAAGTATATGTTATTAGTATTATGTAGTATGTTATTTGCATTAAGTATTATGTTTATTGTATCACTTTACTGAAAAAATTATTCTCCCTTCTGCCACTAAGGTTTTACTAATTAATGCTCTAATTTTTCCTTTGATTATGCAATGCTACGCAAATTTGACCATATATCTCACTTTCGATCTCAGTTTGACTGGCTGCCTATTCACCAACGCTGAGATGCTAGAATACTATGCTGCACCCTTTTCACAATTTTAAACGATCCTTGTGCTCTAGTGTACCTGAAATGGAAGTTCCAACACCTGAGGGTTTCTTATAAAATCTATCTCCGTTCCACATATAATCTTAAACTTCTTACTCCTTCATACCGCATGGCTTTATTTCTAAATCCTTTGTCAGCTCTGGAATGACATTCCTCTTTACATTAAAAAATCTTTACGTTAATAAGTTTAAATATTTTTTATTTAAACTGTATTTATTGTGATATGTTTTGTTTGTTTAAAAATGCCTGATTTAACTGTATTGTATTTAACTTTTACTAGCTCCATATGTATATAGTGTAACTGCATACATTGAATTCCATATTTCGTTTATAAGAAGAAATGTATCTCCCACAGTTATTACGGCAGAATTGACGACATTCTGAGCGTGATTGTTACTGGAATATTTATCTATCTATTTTTTATTTCAAAAACCTATAACGATTTGTTTTTTTGTTTTTCGTAGTTAGAATTATTATTTTTCGTAAACAAAATGTAATAAATAGAAAGTTGGTACTCATATTTGTGACACAAACTTTTACGTATTGAAATTATCAATGAAGTTTTCTAAAGTAAATTTTAATAGAATAAAACGCTCTATATTCATGAGCCAATTTGGATGCGAAAATAAATATAGAGGGTTGAATTCGCTGATTTGAGCAATTTCATAGATCTAAAACATAGACTATGAAGTTATGATGAGATATATAATATAATACAACCTTCTGGTATTATTCAATACTTTCGTTTGCTAAAACAAAGTTTTAAGTCTAAGATTATCTTTATTTTTTTATTTTTATTTATAATAAAGTATTAAATTAAAATTAGATAATTAAAGCGGTTATAAATTATAAGATTAGTGGTAATAAAAAAATATTCGGATCTCAAAACAATATGAATGTATTGTATTTGATGTATATTACGCATATTGTAAATATTAAATTAAAGAGAAGTTACAAAATACTCGTGTTTTCCGCTCATTATTTACCGCTCCTACAGTTCTTCTAACTAACGCACATACATGAATACATGGATAGATACATATTAAAATAATATTCATAGTTACGATTAATACATTAAACCACAAGCTGTCAGCGGTAATACCATTACGTAGAAAATAATTTTATATTAAGAATTTACTTTTAACTGAATCAATTGAATGGACAATTTCTACGTATTAACGATTACTAATATATTTTTTAAGTTCGTTGTTAATATGGAACCAGTAAAACAAAATCCGCACAACATCTCACGAACTGGCATGTGGTGAGTCACGGCACGAGGAAGATCTAGGAGTCAATGGCGTCATAAGCAAGCAGCAGTGCGATCCAAGCTCACGCTTAACCACTTATCACCGCACAACAAATAATCCTTTAATCGTTTTTGTTGCCTTCATCGGTAATATGTTAATATTTGCTTCCGTTTCCATTGATCAGAAAATAACCTCGAGTATACATGAATATTGATAAATAAGAAAAGATTACTTACAATTTCAGACAAACTAATATAAAGTAACTGGAAACTTGAAAGTGCATGCTTTTCATTAACAAAAAGACATTAAAATCCGCTGTAGTCCATAAATCCACGTTTTAAAACGTGTCATACTGTGATACAATACGGTATCACAGTATAACACGTTTTAAAACACACAACAGCCACACGAAATTCTTGTGTCGTGGCAAAACTGCCGTTTCAACTATTTTATTATAATTATTGAATAAACCAAAAAGCATATCGTTTTATATAGTGACAAAGAAAAAGGTACTTTTACTTTTAATGGGTTAGGCACCTAATTTAAATATCTTAGCTTTTTTTATTCTATGTTATTTAACACCAATTAAGTTAGCTTAAACTCAATCATAAATCATATTCTATATAACAGTATCCAGAATACGCATACGAAATGCTATGATATAGACCTATGAGTCATCAACATTCGGACTATAAAATTCTAATATTATATATTTATATATAATATATACACCTACCTCTTGCTTAGTCATGCTATACGTTGATTAGATGTCAATATTTTATGTAAATATTTTTCAGTTACGATTAATTATTTGAAAGAAGAAACACATTCCATTCCTAATGTTATTACCTACATATTTGAATTTAAATGCTTAGTTATCGAGAAAGAGTTGACGTTATTAAGTATAAAATTGACTAAGGTATTAAAACCACAAAGAGTCATGCTTCTTAGTAAAAAAAAAAACAAGATAAAACCCCTGTATCAGGTTAATGTTCTCAAGCTACATAATAAGTCCACGGGTTAAAGTTATACCATTAAATTAAATTAGTGTCCAGTTAATGCGCTACATTTTAAAACTCCTATTTGTAAAATAAAACTGTTCCTGTCACTCCAATAGCTATTTTAAACTTTAATATATAGTTCTAGTTTCCTCTTCGGCGACTTATGTTCGAGGTGGTAATATAAAAAGTAAATACATTACCGGTTCTCCGGTAAGAAAGGGAAAGAGAGGTATCAACGTTTTAACAATTCCGTCCGTTACAACAAAGGCCGTCTTACTTTGCTCTCCATAATTTACACTTATTTGTGGTTCACTCGCTATCAAATTTGTAAGTTCACATTGCTTTTGGTGAATAGTTTAGTCACGTTCACCATAGTGGTGTTAACTTATCAGATAACCCGAATCCAATTCGCAATACTTTTCCTTATACTTTTATGCTTTGTAAGTAGACTCCTGGTAAAACATCCTGAAAATTAATATGTAAATAAAATCACTTATAATATTGTGGTTTAATATCACTATGTGTGATATTAAACCACAATATTATAGTGATATAAGTAAATAAAATGGAATTTATTATATTATAAATGACTTTTTTTGAAGAGGTATGCAAACGACCAACTAGGTTCAGGTATGGCAAATAATCACTGCTTCCTACGGACACCATTTTTTTCACAATCCATACATATTTTATAGGTCCCATTGCTGGGATCGGGTCTCCATTTCTGGAGGAGAAGACATTAACCATGCTTGTCGAAGGTGGATTGACGGGGCACTCAACCACTTAAAATTCGAATCGAATTTGCGCGGCGCCAGTTGTTTTTCTTGGGCCCTCACTTATGTAAGTATTTCAAGAATATCCTAAAAATCATTAAAAAAATAGATCATATATTAAAAAAGCAATAGCAAGCAGATTTAAAGGTCTCAGCTATCACGAAACTGAAAATATGCTACGACCAGAACTGTAAACTTTTTAAAATATAATATGTATTTAATAACAATTGAATGCACATTACGGACAAATACATTTAAGCATACACACATACGCACGCACATACAAACACATACGTGCACACACATATTTTAATATATAATGTTTGAGGTTTTATATATATTTCTCCATAGATATTAATAATCAATAAGAAATAAGGGGTGGAAGGCTAGTGACCTGAGATACAGGCTCACCCCTAGTTCAGGTACTAGCCCGCCACACGTCTATTGTTTTCTCTCTTTATTGAAACCTATATATGTAACTTTGTGTTGTCAAAATAAATGATTATTATTATTATACATACATTAACACACACTAATATAGGTTAATCGTAAATAATAAACGGATAAATAAAAAGATAAAGATAGTGATTTTTGACAAGCTTTTTGAAAATTGGGAGAGACTTCGCTTGTCTCACCTCCAGCGGAAACAAATTCCATAACCGAACAAAGGATTTGGTATGATAAGCAGGCATTTTTAATATTAAGTTTTCAAATGTTTTCAAACACCACGAATGTGAGTCATACAAATTGAGAAATTCAAAGCGAGTCTTGAGATAAGAGGTCTTCAGACAAGGGTTAAATAAAATAGAGTAAAGAAGAGAGAGTATGTGAGCATTCCGGCGAAGGCGAATGGGGAACCACTTGAGCTTAGCGCGAAAATTCGAGACATGGTCATACTTGCGTAAACGAAATATAAACCTTATACAGAAGTTTTGAAGACGCTCAAGTTTTTCGAGTTGTACCTCCGTGAGATAGCAGATGTCAGCATAATCGAGGAGAGGAAGGAGAAGTGTTTCTGCTAGAGCAGTCTTGGTTGTAGTGGGAAGAAAATTTTTCAGTCTTCTCAAGGACACTGCGGAGGCGAAAACCTTTCGACTGATTTCTTTAAATTGAGCATCCCAAGTTAAATTTTTATCGAAATAAACTCCCAGGATTTTTATTACTTGAATTACAGGGATCTTGGTACTTTCAAAATAAATTTTGGGAAGTTGAGCCAAATTCGACTTTGCCTTCATTTTTGGGCTGCCAATAATTATAACTTGCATTTTTTCCAGATTAACTAATAGACAGTAAGACTTGCTCCAACTTAAAATTCGAGCTAAGTCAACATTAGTTTTTCTATCGCTGTTGGTAACTGGAGAGAAACAGCTTGAGTATATATTTGAAGATTATCTGCATAAAGGTGGTAGGAGGAAGAATATTTGCGGATATGGAGTTTATAAAATCTGTGAAAAGTAATGGAGATAAAACGGTACCTGAGGAACGTTAGCCGTGATCGTCTGCGAAGATGAGAAATTATCATCTATGAGTACACGTTGCCGACACCCGAGCAGATAGCTGCGGAACCAACCAATCACCGTTGGAGATATGTTAAGAGAGCCGAGAATACCGAGTAAAATGTTAAAATCAACGTTAGTTAAGGCATTGGTAAAATCTAATAAAGACAGAACTGTTAATTTGGCATCTTCAGTTTTTCTTTTAGAATAAAAAATAGATTAGACTGAAAACAATCTCAAGATGTTTCGAAAATAATAATGTTTGGGCGACGAGTTAAATAAAAATAAAGGTAATTTAGTGGGAACTTTTTATAATTATAATTTTTGAGGAAGTTAGTTATACAAATAAAAATATGTATGATGCAAATATTTTCTGCTATAGTTAGTTTGGCAACGAGATGCGCTTTATATTCAATTTAGGATTTAAATATTTTATACGGGTGCGTAAGGAAGACGTCAGTAAGTACGCCAGTAATGGCGATCCACTACCCGAAGTGATGACCACCCCCGACAATGTAAAGGGCTAAGGAGAAGAAGAAAGCTTTTTTGTGTACGTCAAAGAATCTGTGTTCAAACTCATTTGAATCTAAATTTTCTGCATACAAGGACTAGAAAGTAAGTCTAGTCTTTTTTATTTTATAAATTAAGCTTTCGTTACATGTCACATTTAATTTATTCAATCAATTTTAACCATATAAAACACTTATCCTTCTTAACATTAAGGTGGACAATGAATATGCAAAATCTCCTTGTGTTGAATATGTCCATGGGCAGCAGTGAATACTTACCTCCAGCTAATCCACTTCCTTGTTTATTACTCTGCCCTAAAAATATTTGACAATATCGACAGAAAAAACATTGACATTATTAAATTAAAGACTTTTCACTAACCGAAAGCTGCAATGCATGAAAAGTGGGAGAATATTCCACAACAACTTAGTAATAATTCTCTTTTAATCCGTACAAAAGTGCGTTAGAAACCGGGAAGAGTACAAGAGGTACCTACTGACCAAAGTTTTGTATGATATTTATTGTTTTTTATATGCATAAAATATGAGGAAATTTTACCTTATATTGATATGTTGACTTTATGCCCTTTCATTAAGTAGGATGAAATATGTCAACTTATGGAAGAAAGAAGATTGAACAAACACACAGACGTAAACAAATATAAAGATCTTGATAACCAGATAGGTAGAGAAGTACGAATCGCAAGAGATTTTTGGTACGAGGAAAAATGTGACTTTTTTGAAGATTTGTTTTCGAAGCATAACGCTTTTAACCTCCATAAAGAAATAAAATCCCTGATAGGCCACAAAAAATACTAGTCTCATGTGCTGGTTGGCCATAATAACATCCCGGTGCTATAGTGAGAAGAAGAAAGCTATGTGGGAACAATATTTACAGACAATGTTCACGGATGACACCCGAAGTGAAACACAAAATGTTATCACCGATGACGCTGACGACCATCCCATTTTAAAGTTTAAGGTTTGGAAGGCTTTACGTAAGGCAAAAACGGGAAAATCCGCAGGACGCGGATATAACATTCACATAGATATTTTTAAACGTCTTTCAGAGGTATACATTGATGCACTCGTGAACTTCTTCTTTATACTATGAAAAATGTGCTTTGTAATCGAAATTTAAAGATCCTTTTGTGTATTCGCGTATTGCACTGTTACATCTGGGTAATACTTCTATACGGATGTAGACTAGACTGTAAAAGAGGATACCAGAAAACATATAAAAGCATTCGAAATGTGGCTTTATAGGCGCACGATGTCTATCTCGTGGATACAAAAAGGATTTGATTCGAAGATGTTAATGCTGGTAGCCTATTCGTTTTAACAGCTTTATCGAATAATGGGCCTGCGGGTCCGCGGGCAAGTAAAATATATTTGGGAATTTACGCAAATCGCATATTCCATTGGCTCGACGCCGTGTCGGAGTTACACATGTGTATATGTGCCGATTTTAATTTCGTTATGACACTACGTTAAAAGTGTAGGGGAGGATTGGACCAAAATAATTATAGTAAGTTTATAGGTGTCTATATTATTATTATATATCCTATTATTTCTTAAGAATAAAATTTTCCATCAAAACTAGGACTTAAAACAATGTGCTCGCTGAGCGTTGTTCAAATCCTGTTTTTAATCAAGGTGTTCTTTTGTTTTAAATCGTATGCAGGACTACGCAGCCCTCAAGAAAGAGAAAAATGGGTCGCATTATTTCAGCCTTTGAAAATGAGATTTTCTTTCATCTGTTATATTTCGTATTCTTTATGTTTCATAAAGTAAAATAAAAACGTGATTCTTGCATTATTTATGGATTCAAAAGTAAAAACAATTTTTTATTTATATAATGTCGAAAGGTCATAATATAAGCTAAATGGGCTTTTGGGGTACAGAAGTTTATTTCATAAGTTTTAATTTTTGTTACAAAAATTCTTAACACGTATTTTTCTTATTTCATGTCGTAATAGAATTCAGATACAGCATTTAAAAACAGTTGAAATCGACGAAGGTAATATATTAAATACATTATATTAAGGGCTAGGTTGTTGTTATTGTCATGTAATTTGAATATGATAAACATAATATTGTTACGAGCTGGGGTTCGGGATCGGAAAAATGAAATCAGCCACTAGTTTTACTTCTCTATACTTAAGTTTCACTTTCAGTTCTCCTCTTCTGCTGCTTTCTTCCGTATTACAACTATAACTTTAAACTCTTTGTCGACGCATCGTCGCCCGTATATAAGTAAAACAATCAAAAGTTGTAGCATTCGAAAATTCGAAAATGTTCCAGCAATATGTAGTCTTTTCTAGACATCGTTATTTTTCTTTTCCGCGCGGAATTATTTTTTATTAATTGCTTTTGTCACGCATTGATGGACATTCAAATGGTAAATATAGGTAACCAACTACGTGTCGAATTCGCCTCACAAACATTTTTATCGCAAAAATATTTTTATTACAAAAATTACCTGGATAATAAATAACCAGGTAATTTTTGTATTATTGTTTTTGTAAAAATGCCTAATATTCGATCTAGACATTGATTCTGAAAATATATCATCATCCCACGTTATTACGCCCATTATAAACTCATTAGCGTAGCGAGAAACGGCACACGGCTCGGCCAAATTACCAACATTATCAATTTATACCCGACATGCACAAACAAAAAAGTAGAATGTAGAAGACCGGTTCCCGTTAACAAATTCGTATTGTGCAATGCGAGAGAAAAATTGTAACGTGCGTTTTGGATAAGGCTCGCTTTGGTTAGGTTTTGTATCGCTACGAAGGTATGATATACACCGGACGGTCCCAAATGGTTTCACTGCCTCCCGCGTCCACCATCAATCATCACGTGCTCTGTACGACGTTGCGCCGCCAGCGACGCGATTCGCTGCATCCCAACGCATGAGCGACATTTCATTAGCGCTATCATTTATAATGTTGCCGACGTCTACCAAATTGAATTCAACGTACATCACATTCTGACAATGTTTAGTTAAATGCCGCTATTCCGCTTTCGCAATAATAGTGGCAGATAAACAAACGCCTGTGTTGCTTATAGATACATATATTAGTGACTTCTGTAATCACGTGTACCCGTTAATCTGCGTTTGTTTGTATATGGCGGCGACGCTAGAGGCTTTAAAGAAAATAATTGTATGTAGTTACGTGCCTAAATAAGGTATGTAAGACGAAAATTGCTGTTTATTTAATGGAATTGATAAATTCCGTTGAGAATAAACATAATTAAAATAATAAGCAATTGAATAAATATTTGTTTTTACTGGCTATTCATAGTTTATTCAATAGACCATGTTGAATTTCACAGCGAATAAAACATTGTAATTGGCAAACAATTTTTAATCGTTTTTGTTCGTACCGAAAACCTGGATTGTTATATAACAAATAATAAGTATGTAACTTATAAAAACTTACTATTACTATTTTTTTTATATTACCTATCAATCGCTTTTTAGTGTGAATTATTATTAATCGGATAATTAAATAAAATCGTGCGTATCAAATAAATATTTAATATTTATTTGAACGGTGTGAGGAGCTAAAGGTTACTTCCTTGTTGTCCGTGGCCCATGTTTACGTAATAGCTCCCCTCGTCACGTCTCCATGCTTAACGATTGACACGCTGATCACCAATTACTATTAATTATAGGTAAATGATCGGCCTTCACTAGGACGCACCGGATAAAAAGTCGTTAACAACATTCTCGTTCTAATCAAACTTCAAGGTGTGAAGGATCTAACAGAGTGACTGATGTGTGTATTAGCTTACTAAGTTATGTTACTTCCATTTCATATTTTTGCTTCATAGCCCATACATGTCCCACTGCTGGGCACGGGCATGTCCAACAGTGTAATATGATCGGAATAAATATCTGTAAGCCAAATATTCATCTTGATGCTGGGATCGAACCCTCGGTCACTGACTCTGTAGACCGCAGCCCTGCTTCTGAGCTAATTGGTTGTTAAATATCAATCTCATTTATCAAGAAGATTTGGAGCATAATTGGTGTTCTAATAATAATAAGAAGCTTCACATGTTTTGAGTATATTTTAAGTACATTTATTGCATCATAGCGAATATGATAAATCCATACATCACCAAAATTGTCATATTTCACTGCCTTTCCCAAGACGCGCCATCTACCCTGATCATCAGTAATATACATCTAGTTTCCGCCAGCCGCTTTACGTAGATTAGCGTTCTAACTAGCTTGGGGCTTCCCACAATACATACATCACATTGTGATTATGTAACAAAAACCAATAATTGTTTTGATTTATTTTTGCGTAAGTCTCTTAACAAAGGACTCTTATCCTGTATAGATAGACAAAAATGACATGCACTCAAACATAATTTAAAAATAATGGCCTAAGCTCTTGTCAGACTGTATAGAAATTGGGGTTATACGTTTAGATATATTTGGATAAGTAAAGGTTTAGTTATAATTTTGAACCATCGAACAGGGGTTTCTATATTTTGTGAAAAGATAAGCGAGGCTGATCACCATTATCTGGGCTTTAGATGAGATGGCGATGCTAATTTGGAAGTGCGAAGAATTGGATGTCCTTGGTGAACTTCACGTTGTCTGTAGATGAGGTCATGTCCTTATGCTTAATTAGGCCTAAACGGCCATTGGAGGATTCGTCGTGGGAGCCGAAGGACTAAGTGACGGCTTTTACAAGGTCGCGAGTCATAGGCCTTGACTGAAATAATTAGAAATTGTAGATTGCTTCTGTAGGGGAGAAGATTCAAGGACCCCTCATGTGAGGTCGAGACCTCGATTTAGATTGCTGTCGGAGACATGTTATCATTTAAAAATGGATAATGCTCGGTACATGCACCCTTATTTGTAATTTCAGTGCTGGACATTGGCCTAGTTCAGAAATAAAGGATTGTTGCTGTATTCCGAATGTCAGCCGGCAGATTGGGAATCGTTTGTAGATTAGTTTCTAGTTATTAGATAGACGCTGCTGCTTGTCTACTGGTTCTCACAGTTCACTCATAGGACATCTACGAGTAGAGATGGATCTATTCTATACACAAAAATGATCCAAAGGATGAGACCCAAATGAGAGGCCAAATGAGTATGTAGAATAATTCGAATAAATCAAGAATAACCGACTTGATAAGATCCAAGGTCTACCATTTATTAACTAGACTCTACTGTTGCATATGTTATCTGTGGGTATTTCACATTTCAGCATTCGTTGACGTACTCTCGTGTTACATTTATATGAATGGAACGAAAAGAGACTGAGGAGAAGTTGTAGGTGAGGCGGACACCCCTAGATCATATGGCGTACAAAATAAGCTTGATACGAAATATAGGCGAAATCGTGGCCACTTAATTAAATGTATAATGTCCGATCAGAACTCTTGCACTGGTCCTAGTATATCAGTAAAAAAAGAAAATAAAACAGTAAAGGTTAGATCTCCGCCTCTCACGAGAAGGAGAGCTAAAATGCTCCAATAGAGTAATAATGTGGCTAAAATTGTATAACATGGTTTTAAATTGTATAAACAACATTTGGTAGGTTTAGAATAAGTTTATATATATAATACTGTACTTAAGGGGAAAATGTTGTATATGTTATCTGTATGTGGGTGTAGGTGGTGGGTATTTCACAATAAAGCAGTCGTTGACGTATTCTCATGTTTCACTGGTCACAACAGTACGATCTACCATTATATACAAAGTTAAGAATTGTATTTCTTTTATTACTTGTATATCCATACATACATGGGAAGTGGCAACAACAAATTGAAGATTATTCTTAATATAATATATTAAAATTATATTGTTCATTACCTCGCCACGATCGACTAGCAAGACTAACAGCTGCGAGCGACCAGCTTATCGCGTTCATTTATAATTAAAAAAACAACGAAAACTAACAATATGTTTAATATTACTAGAATTCTTGTTAATTATTCATATTAATAGTTAAATGGAGGATACTATCCCGATTCTTATTAACTCGCCTTGTGCTGCTTAACATGATATATATGTTTAAAAAAGTGTCATGCGAATGTGGTTGACTACATTACTCGTTTCTCCAACCAACTTCGACACACTGAGATTTAAAATTATTTAAAATTTTCGTTTGTGTTTTAAAAACGATACCTTAGTTGGGAAGTAAAGGGTAATAATTTATTATTCACAGTTGAGCAAAGAATATTACCGATATCGAAATCAGCAATAATCAGAATCTGAAAGCCTTAGTTAAATAGTTTTCTTTCATATAATAAACTTTTCAAAAAATTTTCATTTGTTCGTATTGTTATTTGACAGATTAGAATGTGTAACGTTATGTAAAAGGTTATATTCAGGTTTTGCATTAGATTTTGCATGTCTTCCGGCGTTAAGTTCGCCTGGGCACTAGAATTTGTACAGAAAGAATATATAAATAAACAAAACCCGGTGAACACAGTTTCACCTACATTCAGCAATTATCGATTATAATCAATCTTCTAATTTCAATTCATCGAGATCAATATTACTCGCTGCATTGTATATGGTTAGAATTTTAGATATTAGATGAAAGTTTATTGTAATTCAAATAAATGAATAATTAATATTATTTACATTAAAGATAAATACAATTATTTAATTTGAATCCTTCTGATCAATTACGTTCTTTTGCTGACTTTCCGAAACGCGAACACGCGACATATAGTTTGTCTCTGATATGTTAACTGGTCTATGGTATGGTTTTTTTAAAATTTTCCGCAAATTTTTAGGCCCCATAACAACGGGTTTAATAGTTATAGATCGTTTGATAGGTATATATGTATACAACGATTTTTAAATTTCATCTCTTGGTAACTTATGTTCACCTGGTTTTAAATTACTAAATTTTAAATTATCTTTTACTGGTATCTAATATTAAGTAAAATTTAAATATAATATACATATTAATTCTTTTTACTCGTACAATTTTTGGCGGAATGGTCATGGTTATATAATATAATAGATCGGACGATCCGTCCACCGGTCCATCGACCGATCTATTGACCGATCCATCGATCGGTCGATAATGTGCGAAACTTAATTTTCATCATCATCATCAGCCTACACATATTCAGTTTCTTAAGTATAAATACGTTCAAATACAAAATTATGCAAATATAAGCGATATTTGTAAACGCACTTCCTCCTTCAGGTAGAGTCGGTTAAGAGACAGTTTGACCGCGATATAGCGGACACAAGAGTATACAGAGTACTGCCATGGAGTTATTTCATTCATATGTTTATCACGTTCACATACGAAGCCTTCTAGTTATTAAAACTGTAAATGTAAAAATAGTTGCCAGAAAGCGTTTTGTACACGCATAGACGATTAGATATCCATAACAAAACGCAAATGAATCAAAAACTTGACTTTTTTAATGTGTACACACACTGACAAAGCCAATATTGAGTTGATAAATGACCTCGTTATTGTAACGGTTGCGAGTGCTGCATGATTTTTATTTCGAGGTCACTATATCTCCGTGAAACACGTTACACGCCTCTAAGAAGTGCCTGAACACAATTTTAAAGTTTCAGAGTTTTATTGCCTTACATTTCTTTTCTTTTATTTTTTCTTTTCCTCTTTTTCATAAAGCAATTAATCAAACTATTATGCCAGTGTCAAGTAAAATACGATAACATCAAATCTCATCTAGTTAGCTTATTATATTACGTCTTGATAAATTGGTGGCTATTATAAAACATATATAAAATATATAAAACCTATGGCCTTTTGTCAACTTATAAAGTTACGATACACGCATTTATTTAATATTAATTCACTTATACGCTTTAAACGAACTATATTGTATAATACGCCACCCCAATTAAACAATATAACTGATAATAATATAAGATTATGAAAACGAAATAAAAACACGAAGTCTCTGATGTAAGTTGGCAGAAAAAGTCCTTACATTTCTTATACATAGTTTTATTGTTATTTTTCAATTCTTGATAAAGATAATGACTATGATACATTCAGCCAAATAAGGAGTGATATATATGTAGTATATTTCACTACATACATATGTATCTATTTAAGATTTGCTTACACTATCCACTGGTAGTGTAAGGAAATATTATATAGATAAATTTTAGATAGTTTAGTTCAATTTCATCTTCTTTATTTTTCGACATAAAAATTACATTTCATATATCATACGCCAGGCCAATCAAAATAAAACCATCATTTTGTAATAAAGTTCTTTAATACGGAGAAGAAATGGCAAAAGAATTATCTTTTCTTCATCTTTTTTCTTTTTTTCAAAATAAAGAGCACTTGCGGTTATATCGATGGAAAATAAACGTCATTATAAGAATTTACTGGTAGAGTTGAGCTAGGCACCGTTGAGCCAGTCAACTCGCCCCGGTAAAACAGATGCCTGTTACAGGCCTAAGTTATTTATGTCTAGCTTTATTTAAGCTGGTTTAACCATCATCATTCAGTCGATAAAGCCTCGTGTGCTATGCATTAGATTACACCATGTGCATTTTAGGTTGACGGCAGAAACGGCGAAATGGGATTGTGCCCTATTCATCCAATAAAAGAGAAACAAAAAATAAAAGAGGTCAATGTCCAGCGATGGAATGTAACACTTTTAATCGTAGTTTAAATTAAAACATGATTTGATTGCTATAATCTAAATCGCAAAATACATTGTACTATAATTTCAGTTTCCGTATTATCCAATCAGTAAGATAGATACAAATAGGTATTAATATAATTTTTAAGTGTACTGTTTACACTTTCATATATAATTTGCATTATATTATATTATACTAACCTCAAAACTAAACCATACATGAAAGTTGTTTTACGGTGGATGTAATAAAATATAAATACATCTTCTAGCGCCAACTTTAACATCTATGTCGGTATAAATTATTAAACACGGAGGGTTAGCTCGTTTTGCGTGCGATGTGACTCACTCCCTGACGTTCCCACAAAGGTATTCGCAGGAAAGACTTATTAAGCCATTATGATAATGTCACCGTGAGATCTGTAAGTTCAGTTAGTTATACATGTGTCGACATACACATGTAACTTCAGGTCCGAGTTAAGTTGATTTGGCGTTGTATGATAAATTTTTATAAAACTAAAGTTTTAATGTGGCGCATGCTAACATAAAACGTAAATGCTATTAACTATTTCGTTTGAAGTCACGAGCAAATTTAATGTCGGCATAGAAACCCAACCTACATCCGACACGAAAGCACGTAACTGTTTGTATCAGAATAAACACAGGGTGCTCAATTTTGATACATAAAATGATTATGGTCAGAGGAAAGAAGGCCGCGCGACGACCTTCCAAATGTTGTCAGGCGAGCATTGACCGGACGCCCGCTCCCCACTAGCGGCGTGTGGAGCTCGCCTGATCACAGCAATTAAGTCTCGGCGATACCCAGCACACATTAAGCGATATAGACTCATTAAATTTACGAGCTGTGTACACTTATGTAGGCGTTAGTGCGAGAGAGTATGAAAAACAAATGATGCTTTCCAATTTACAAGAAAAAGGTCACGTCACAGGCCGCTATATGTAACGACTTTCAATGTAGCTGAAATTATGTTTTAGACAATTATTGTATGATTGTTTATAAATTAGGAAATGTACAGTTACAGCATGCAGTTAATTTATTTACTGACAAATCATTTACTACATTTTATTCAATAAATATTTAGTCACATTATTAAAATAAATTGAATGTATAACTTATATAATAAAACATAATACAATTTTATAATATAACAAAAATGAAGTGTCAAGCAGTTATTCTGATGAATATGTTTCGTCATCAGCATTAGCGTATGGTAGTCCATTGCTGGCCATTGACAGAAGTCTATATAGAATAATAAGAAAATAAACAATTATTTTCTTCGGTTTCTTGCCGGAGGATGATCCGTATTTCATTTGCCGAGACGCAGTCTTCAGTCAAGTCTTTCATTCCACTGGATTTCGGTTCTCTGAGAGACGTGTCCGGTCCTATGAGCTATAAGAGCTATAACGGATATGATTCAAATTAACAGATTCGCCGGAAAATCAAAGTAACCGACATAATATTTCCAAATAGAAAACTGAAATGACAATGGTAAGTTCATATCTGTCGAAGGACTCACCACCGCTGGAGTAGACAAATATTGGAGTGAAAACAGCGTCTTGGCCTAGGAAATGAAAACTATGTCTTTCTCTGTGGACTGTTGTAGGCTGATAATGAAATTAATGATGATAGAAGTTCAAAAAAAATGAGGATCGTTTAAAAAGAAATATTTTTTTTCTTTTTCCAAGATATAGACAGTTTTTAATACATGCTTAGTGAAGGTAATAACGAAATAAGTCGAATAATTTAAATTTATTCATACGTACATATTCACATGTGCTACGTTTATTTTTATAACGATAATTTTTTTTATTGTTAATTGATAATTATCAATCATCATCATTCATCATCATAATGTCATTGTATTATTACAAAGGTGCTGTCTATATAAAAACCAAAAACACTATCTATTGAAAACCACATAAACCACTGTATACATTTAATTATTCTTTACACATAATTTTGAATATATACTTTATGCGACTGTTGAATCACAGCAAAAGCTTATAGCAACTTTTTTATAGTCCATATATGTCCCACTGCTGAGTACAGGCCTTCCCATTTCTGGAGGAATGGACGTTAAACCACCACGTTTGTCCAATGCGAATTGGCGGGTTTACAAGACTCAGAATAAATATCTGTAGGCCATACATATAAGTATTCCGATGTGGCGATCGAACCCGCGACCATTGACTCCATGGACGGGGGGCAGCGCCACTGAGTCAATTGGTCGTCTTTGATAGCAACTTATTACATATAAATTTTGAACATTTTTTGCATTCAGGATCCGTAAAAGTACAAAAGCCACCGATATAAATTTTCGAGTTAGCAAACTGAGGTGGCAATGGGGTGGTCTCGTTTGTCTGAGAATCGACAACCGTTGTAGTGAGAAAGTAAGGAACAAAATATTGTCCAGTCAACACGCAATGGAAAGAAGCATTTTGAAATGAAGACGACAGAGGATGAGAAATGTAGACATTCGGAAGCAAAGGAAAATAAAAGATGCTCGCAAGATAACAAAATGGCTGGGTCCAACAGGAAAAAGGAGTGTAGGAAGACAAAGGAAAAAATGGGCAGACGACATTGCAGAAATAGCAGGAAAAAACTGGATGAGCCGAGCTCTAGACAGAGAGAAATGGATAAAGATGGAGGAGGCTTTTACCCAAAAAGGGACCACACAATAGGAAAAAAAATATAGTAATACCTAACAAAAAAGCAAGTGTGGGAAATAAAGCTATAATAATAATAATAACTAATTTACGACCATATATATTATAAGTGCACTCAACACTTAAAGTAGGTTCTGAATGTGTGTGTTGTATGATTCAGATGTAATAGTATCTATCTGACTCAAAGTAAGCACGCATTTAATGAGTGTATTGAACTATATGGCTTAGTGGTGAAACGCTTTCGGAGTCAATGGTGGTGTTTGATTCCCGCACAGAGAAAAGTATATGAATGGTTTATGGTATTATATTTTTACGAATATGAGTGTAACCAAGTCGCCTTAAATAAGTGTGGTGGGATAGTGTACGGACCTCAAAAATGGCGAGGCCTCATAGCCATAAGACTTACCCGTATATGGGCTATCAAAAAAATGCACTTTTTATTGGTAGAGCCGTGGTAGCACCAATGGGCCGGCTCGATGTACCACCGACTAAAACCCCACGACGGCCGCCATCGGCACCAAGGAAGAGTCCCGGGATCTCTTAAAGAACTGCTTCAACTCGATGTACCAAACCAACTATACCAAAATAAGTACTAAACTCTCACAGACTTTGGCGCCAAGTCGTAGCATTTTATTATATTTCTGCGTATCGTACTGTGAGTTCTGGAATTCGAAGACCTAATCCGTTCCTCTTAGAAGAGGAAGAAGGAAATAATGTGTACACTTGCACGATAATAATGGCAGGGGAAGGGCGATACATCTGCAGTGCCATTTTTTACGAATGTCCATGGGCGGTGCTGGTTATTTACCATTATTTGACACCTCTGCTCGATTGCCTTCTTATTTAGTAAACAAAAGCAAATATTCTCAAGATATATTAATTAACCTTTTGGTAATTTATTAACGGCAGTTAGCGGGTTTGGTTCCGGCGGTTATGACCGAAATGCGATAATTTGACTTGGAGCCCTTCGGCGCGACACGTGTCGTGTCGTTGCGGTCGTGTCACTCGGCCTGCGTGTTTGCTCTCTGAGTGTAACGCCCTTTGTGTTCCTTGTTTTGTTACAAAATATTGAACACAGTTTCATTTAGCACCAACATTCAAATTACTAGTATATTGACATGTAACGACACAGAGCACGGATAGATTTAAAAAGGTGTTACGAAATGGGCGACGGTGGAAGTAAAACGTAATAGCGATTGTATGCACAAAAAAATGAAAATTATTTTTAACTTACATATTTTTTAAAGCACATGTATGTCCCACTTCTGAACATGAGCCATCCTATTCTGGAGGATTGGGCGTTAACTACAACGCTTAACCAAAGTGGATTGGTGGGACATCCAGACTGAGTAAAATATTCATAGGGGTTCATAAAATACGCCATGCTTAGTTTTACATTTTTGGCGCCACTGTTTTACGTCATGTACGGGGGAATTTTATATTGAAGGTATCAGAAAATTTGATAAGCGTGTCAAATTTTTTGATACCTTCAATATAAAATTCCCCCGTACATGATTGTTCGTACAATCATTCATTTCGATTTAATAGGACACAAATAATGATATTTTAAAATATTTCTATGTTCAAAAAATAAATTAAAGTGGAATTGTGTGATAAACCTAAGACCTCTCCTGTTTCCTTGTCATATTTTGTTACAGCAAGCGATATCACCTCGCGTGTGAAAATATATGAACAGCCCCATAGGCTATAGATGCATATGTGTTTTCTCTATTGGTATTCTCGATGTGGGAATCAAAATTGCGACCACTGACTCTAAAAGCGATAATTTTGCCAGTGAGTCAATTAAATCTTCGTAGGTCGTGTAATAAATCATGATCGATATTTTAATTAATATTAAAAAAAAATATGTTTATAATATTAATGAAAATATCGTTCTTAAAAATAAAACAAAATTCTTACTTTAACTTACGTCTACGTCAACTTCACGGAACGGTAGATAGATTCAATTGATTTATCACCGCAGATATTTTTCAAGGTATTTTTCACCGCAGCGCGAATGATAAATTGTGCTAAATGTTGTTAATAAATGACAATTGTAGTGATTAGGAGATAGATTAAGAGATGATACCGTTTAATGGGTTTCTATAAAATCAAATGTAAGAATGCCTTGAGCTTCCATGATTTTATCAATTATATATACATAAAACTTTTTTGGATAAATATTAAATTGGTATAGTCATAAAGGAAACAATAATATTAAAATATGTAATTCCATATTTGAATATAAATAAATATATTTCACCGTTATCTGTGTTATTTATTGTTATAGAAAGAACTAAGACAGCTTAATGAAAGAACGTCCTGGCATAAATTTGAAATCGAATAGACACGTTTTGTCCGCACGTTGCTCATAAATTTATATGTATATGCATTGTAGATGTATATTTTTTAGAGAGCATTTGGAAAAGAGTGAAGATTTAAGGCTTGTAAGCCTGAATTTTATAGAAACACTATTACACGTACTTTCTTGTTACACTTTTTCTACGTGTGTTGGTAAAGAGCTAATCTAATTAATTTATTATTATTGACAATAAGAAACTAAGTTTAAGTTCATAACTTGTAACTTTAATCAAATAATAGTTAACCAGAAATATTGTCCAAAGTTTTTTCGTTAAAAGTAGTCATTATCATATCTTTCTATGATAATGACTACTTTTTCCCTTTGTTCTTTTACAATATTTACAAAATTAGTTTAACCATTTCAAAGATGATTCCGTACAAAAATTAATCACAAACTTAAAGGTTTTTATCTAAATAAGTCAACTCATTTTGCATATTCTATTTATACACAAGATAAAGCAAATAGGATTTATTTTTATTATTTATGCTGTAAATATAATTATCATATTTATTTAATATTCTGGACATAAAAAATACATTTCATTTCTCAAACGTCACACCAATTAAGCTTCTACTACCCTTTCGTAATGAGGTTCTTACTGTTTATAGTTAAGTGGTATCAATTATATAACAACATTTTAATAAAACGCACAGTTATAGATTTCACGGAATTTATGTTTTGCTATTTCTCTTAGACTTCTGTCCTATCAACGAAGTACTCTATTATATACTCTAACGTCAAATTGAATGGAAGCTGTTTTCAAGACCAAATTAAACTTTGAACGCTGTAAACTGCATGTTAAGTATTATTATTTTGTATTTAATCTGTCAATAAGCTAATGGAATAGTGTAGATCATGTTACAGAGCCGGGTACCAGTTTGGTGAACGCGTGTTCCGAGAGCGTGCAGCGAGCAAGTGCACTGCATAAAATATCTACGCAACGGATGCGCCAAAGTTGGAATGCCAATGAACTTGGAACGACTATTGACAGGTATTGCGTTAAGACAAATAGACGATCCGGCGGCTGGGACAGACCTCCGTTCACTTGACCTGCCTACCACATATATATACGTATGTACATATGTGCTCCACCTTATACAACCACAGGCCTCCTGAGAACTTCTTTGTAAATACTCACTCAGGGTAAATAAAAAATTCTTGTAAGCAGGTACATGTTTTTTTTTTATTTTTACTCGTCGTGACGTGAACTTTGAGCTATATTCGTATGTTTTAGATCTCGTATTGTACCGTTATTACCTTAAAAATATTCATATAATATTTGTCACGTTTAATTTTAAGCGACATACGAGTATATACTATACTATACTCGTATTGCGCTTGGCCGGCCATACATTATATTATCATTGCATTTTTTATGGCCGGAAGCCCATAACAAAAAATGAAAAATATAACGTAAGGGTTTCAGTAATAATGCATATGTTATTCACTCACTTGTTCTACAATATCAACCTTGCACAGTGAGTTATGAACTTATACATTACTCACTGTGCAAATATGAATATTTTCTGGTATTAGATCAAAAAGCAAACAAATTAATCAGAGAATAAATGAATATATGTAACTGTTGTATATGTAAATGATGAAGAAGACACGGGTGGAGGAATTTTTTTGGACCCACGTAGTTTCAAGCAAAACTTGAAATAAATGGAGTTGTGATCTGTCGTAGAATAGCTAGATTGCCAATTTGTAGGAAAGTTTTTTTCCCATCAGGGAATTGTTATAGGCCAGTTACGATAGAATGAAATACTATTTTAGAAAATAAATCAAAATTATTTATATAAAAACCAGATCAACTCGTGACGAAGTAATGCGAAAAACTACGCTCTTTGCATTTTAATATAATAGTAAAAAGAGGACTTTTATCTACAATGGGGTATAAAAATGAGATAATCATTTTTTAAACTTTTGTTTCACGAAGTTAACAAAAGTGGCAAAGGATGAAAGAATTTTAATGTTCAAAATAATAAAATAGAATTCATATATTTTGTTATTAATTTTTATATGGAGATTTGGTTTATATTGTGTACTGTAATGAACAATTAAGTCCATTTATAGGTTCTCCTGAAGAAATCATTTGAAGTGAAACACCGCACATTGTAGTTAGTAGCTTTAATTAAGAGCTGATTCCTTTGCATTAATTATTTTGTATTTTTGATGTGCAAAAATTGACTGAAGTCTAATCTAGACTAGTTATATAAAACTGTGGGCTGGTGCAAATAAGTGTATAAAAAAGTAATTTTAATTCTGCTGTGTAATAGAAAGGAGTAATGAAGGTGCTCTATAAATATACTTATGTTTAAAGTCATAAAAACAAATAAAAGACAAAGTTCTATTTAAAATACAAACAAACAACAAAAACTTGATTATAATAACTGAGGCTGATCCGGATGATGGTATTAAAAATATAATTGATTGCAAAGCTTAAGATAGAAATTAAAAAGTTATATCTCTAGTTGATTGGATAATGACTATGTGGATGTCAGATACCGTTGGCGCGAAAGACGCTGTCGCCATCTTGTCGTCTGAGTTTGTTTACCCTTTGCAAAGTGATAGCACTGGTTAAGTAGGCATTAGCATGTTATTAGCATATTTTTTGGGCCTAAAATAATCAAAAAATCATCAGTTATGAAATAATTTTTTTATCAATCAAAAATTGAATGCACAAAAATATGGTATAAAATGTAATAAGTTCAAAGATAAAATGTGTGTAAAACTATTAGTTTTTTTTATGAAATTGATGGGCAAACGAGTAAGCAAGACACCTGATGGTAAACAACCACCGCCACCCTCCAACATCTGTAGTACTACGGACAGTACAGGTCCGTTGCGTAACTTGGGATAAAAATGGAAATAAAGGGAAGAAGGAAGTAATGGGAGAAGGAGGAAAGAAAAATGAAAGGAATTGATTTTGGAATCTCAGTACTCACTGTACGAAACGCGGTAGCACAATATTACTTTACGCCAATTTTCTGTGAGGGTGTGGTAAATCATTGGTCTCTCCCACTACAATAATTAATAATTATTCTGGATGAACTTCTCACAAGATTTTTAGATGATAACAACACAATTAGTCTTTTAATGAATGATTTTTTTACTAAGACCAAGTTCATAACAAACGTTAAATCAAGTTCTACTCCAATTACGACGGATATGCATCCGTCGTGTAATGGCTAATGACGCGATGGGAGAAATAGGTAAAATTCATCAATGCGCTAATGCTGCAGCCGTTATTAATGGTGACACGTTAATGAGCACGTCTTCTCCAAACAAAAATACTAATGTTGACGAAGTAGGGCTGTTAAAGAAGAAAGGATCCCTATTAACCGAATTGAATGACTGTTATAAAGTTATAATGGTCGTTTTAGGTATATTTTTCTTCTATCTCAGTTAAGATTTAAAGAATTTTCGGCAACTCTCACTAGGCATAATTGGACTGGCTTGTATGGAAAATACTAAACTCTCGAAAAAAAAAACTAAAGGCCCAACGTCTCTCCCTTTCTTTACTTACACTCTCGTTGCTTTCTTCTTTCCTCCCAATATTAAGGACGGCGATGCCCTTGATTGTAAAGATATCCTGAGCACTATGGATAATTTTCAATCAGATAACCAATTACTTTTTCTTGTTTGCCTACCTCTTCACGAAATAAGGCTTCTTAAAGCATTTGAACGTCTCTAACTGAAATTGACATTGATTTAGACAGTATAAGAACTCTTTCTTTGTTACTATTTTTAAGTATTAGTGACGTAAAGCGAAAGAATAAGATATTCAAATGATAAAGCTCTTTCCGTTTTGAAATATCAAACGTCGAAACTTAAGATATTTCTTTGAATATTAATTTATTCTCAGCTAAATTTTAATATCTTAAGTCAGCCGTATTCTTTAGGAGTATTGGGTATTAGGCGCTAGTTAGGTGAAGAGAGACCGCTTTTTTGTAGTCATAATTAAGAAGTAAACTTAATTTTTCTCAGGCTGTGATTTGGTTGCTTAGTTACTATGATCATATTATAGTAACTAAACAACCAAATCAGTAGTTAATACAAATAAAGCTTAGAAAAGCCTTTCAAAGAACGGAGACACTTGTTGAAACGTATTTGATAAGCACCCATCAAAAGACTGACACGCTACATAATGCTCTACATACGGATTTTGAAGTGAAAGCGTCCGTACAAGCGCTACGTTTAGTACTTTCAATTAAACTTATTTTAAGTGACCTCATTTTAACTTTCCCAGAATTAAAAAATTATGTTATACATGTCCGACACGTACTTGGTTAAACACTTTTTATTCATTATAATTTGCGATATCAGCTACAGTTTTCTCGACCAAACAAAAAATATTATTGAGTATGTATTAAAAACTTTATATTTAGTATTTTTTAAAAGCTTTCTCGCATTTATTTGTCTCTAGTATCTCTTAGATTATTGAAGATCCAAGTAAAAACTAGGGAACGCGTTAAACAAAATATTTTTTTGGAGTTTGTAATCTTTAACTAGATCATCGTTACCGACGCGAGTCTCTATCTTCACAATCGTATCAATCGTCATACTTAGAGTTTCTACTACAGTATAACGTTTAAATTTAAAGCATTATTTTCTAAATAAGTTGCTATTAATGACGACTAATTGGCTCAGTGTCGGGGCCCTCCGCCTGCGGAGTCAATGGTCGCGGGTTCGATTCCCGAATCGGAATAAATATTTATATGGATTTATAAATGTTTATTCCGAGTCTGAGTTTATTTCTTTCTTCTCTATCCTTTCCATTCCTCTCCGCCAATCCACGGTCTGCCGTGCCAATGGATGCGTGCCTAGAGGCGAGCCTAGTCGCAAGCGTGCCGATCGTCCCGGGGTCGGGCTCCCCCGGGGACTATGGTGCCTCAGCATGCAGGGCTCTGCTGGGGCTGACTTCCATCCTCCCTTGCAACTCGTGGGATTCACTAAGATGAATTTAATATACCTAATTTGTCGAAAATGACGGCGACGTGGTTCGCCACCCGTCACGTCCTGATTCTCACGAGGGCGAAAAGCGACCAATGACGAGCCGTTTCGCTGCGATGAATGGCAGCGGATGGAGCTCTGTGGTCTCTGCCAACCCCTGCGGGGGATAGGCGTGAATATATAAATAAAAAAAATTCTTAAAAGAAGATTAAGCACAATTCTTAGAGAAGTTAGTAGAAATATTAGTACACTGCTAATCTATTATATATATTTATACTTTAATGTATTGTTTAAAAAATAATTATACAAATAAAAATGACGAATAAGAGAATTAGTTTATTTTGAAGAGTTAGAATAAAAATACTTACCTAAGGTTTATGAGATCAAAGGTGCGGGCATGGTTGGTATAAAGTCACTTTCGGAATGGATTCTACCCCAGCGAATTAGTATGCCGGTAGCGTTTCGTAGACTACTTAGGCTGCAAATTAGCAATAGTATAGCGACGAAGATGTACTATTTCACACGATCCTTCCTTCACCAAGCCTCGCACGCACGCCGAACAATCCACAATGACTTAACAACGGCCTGATTGGTGCACTTTCTCACAAGTTCGTATGTTAAATATTGTAAGCTAATTTGCAACGCTCCATCCTCTACGAAAATTGATTTTATAAAGTTACCGCTTGAATATCGAGCATTAAACAATAATCAAATAATAATAAAATATAATAATTGATGACCTAATGGTTCAAGGGTGAAAGTTACTGCTTTAGGAGTCAATTGTAGTGGGTTGTATTCCTGTGTTGGATGAAAGACGACTAGCAAAAGAAATTTACGTTGCGAATGTGGATGGAAGGGTCGGTAGGGGAAGACCACGGAAAACATACCTTGACTAAATTGCTGAGGTTTTTAAGGAAGACTAGGTCAAGAGTACCCTTAACCGGCAAGCTTGCATGAGCAGAATAATGAGTGTAGAGGAAGCAAGGGAACTATGCCGAGATCGCAGCAGATGAAGATCTGTGTTCTCTGCCTACCTCTACGGGAGACAGGCGTGACGATATGTATGTAACATATCGTCACGCCTGTCTCCTCCTTATATTAACAATTTTTCACTAAAATATTTTTTTCTATACTTATATAAGAAAGTTAAGTATACAATTTTTCCTTGCATCAAAAATAGTTTGAGACTGGTGGGAAAAAAACTTGAAATACTTTCGAACCATTAAGAGTAAAAAAAAGAAAGTATTACTAGAAAAACCAAATGAAATTTATTATGTATCCAGTAAGTGGGATCTGAGAAATCATTTTCGAAAATTTATCCCCTAAAGGGGTTAAATAAGTAATGAAAGCTGATGATAAACTTACATACAAATGTAAGTTTGTCATGAGCCCTTAGAAAATGAGATGGGTAAATGGTTACCATTTTAAAAACTTCTAATTATAATTTTGTTTGACAAAGAAAAACTTCAGTGAAGTTTGAAATTTTCATATGATAAACACCTTTCAACCGACCTCTAATAAGATCTGAATTACCTGTATTATTGAAGCATTGCACCTCGCGAAGGAGGTGGAAAGTTGTGCTGAATTAGCTGTTAACCTTCACAAGTCGGAGAGGCACTCTTAGAAGAAGTAGATATGGAATAGAAAGGCAAACGAGCAGGCATATCAGCCGATGAAAAACAATCAACGCCGCTCATTGATATCCGCAGTGCCACAGGCACTGAAAATGAGTTACCGGCTTTTGAGATTATATGCTTGTTTTTTTGAAGGATCCAATGTCGTATCGGTTCGGAAATACCGCTGGAGATAGCTGGTTCCACAGGGTAATGGTGCGTGGAAAGAAGTTTCTAGAAAAACATGCTGTACTAGATGACCACTGATCCAGTTGGTGGGGATGAAAATTTTCCTTGTGGCGAGTTGTACGGTAGTGGGATTCGGCGACCTAAATTATTCCAAACAATTCTTGGAGCACTCTTGACTGAAATATTGCTAAAAGATGTTGAGACATGAGATATAACTGTCATATTATCTTTAACACTTCCATATTTCCGCAAGCAAGTAATGCACTCAACTATTTTTTAACCTTACCCGAAAAATAAAAGCGAGCCCATATAAAACATTTAAAAAAGAATCCAACTGTACCAAGCTAGCAGTCCCGTTCTGTGTACCTACAGCGATAGGAATATATTTTTGTGATAGATGATTTGAAGAAAAACAACACTTCTAAACGATTATCCTTTGTTTGAATTATTACATATTGTTCAGTTTAGTAAAGTTGATAAAATATTTTATTGCTTCCCCGAGATGTTCGTGAGCCGATGACCCGTAGGAGATTACGGTACTTGCTGGCCGAGTGTGCGCTATGTACATTCTCACATTATTTGTAGTTTGTATTCTCAAAGGATGAGAAATACCTATCTGAAACTTAATTGGGTGGAATGGTTGATCAATATTCATAAAATTGGTAATAATGGATACATATAGCGCTGGAACTAACTGCTAATGTTTGTGAAACGTCCGAATAGCATTCACTTGGATAAAATCAATGATTTATGTAGACTGTAGAGGTTCGATGCTCACATACAAGTGTTTGTCTAATTTGTGAATAGTGTTTTTTAACACTCTAGATTGCCTGCTATTAAAAATAAAAGGATCGTTTGAAGTCTATATTCATAACAACACGGAATTTACGTGAGATAAATGTTGCAATATGATGATTAATAAAATTGTTGAAAAAAACAACATAAAATTAGTAATGTTTCACCAAAATGTTATTTTCTCTTGAATAAATATTTAATTTAAATAAAAGTAGTTTGAAAATGATGGTGTCAAATATTATGAAATTGATTGTTATTATCAAATTTAATTGAAATAAATTGTTTTAATAACAACAACTGAAATTTATATAAATTAGTACACAATCTGTTTTTAATTCCGGGTCCTACGCGTTCTCTCCGAAATGGCTACGTGATAAAAGTAACGTAGACTAGAGTAATAACAGCCTTTTATTATAATTCGGTCACTTTTTACAATTCTGTTTGTTTATCCCGTAGATTCTCGTAGATTTTAAAGCGAGTTAAAGTCAAAATACTTATTGAATTTTAATTAGCTATAACCGCTGTTTAACGGTCTTTGTAAAAAAACTGTCCAGAGCAAAACGGATGAAAACTTGCGTTTTAAGATTCGTTTCTTGTAAATATAAGATATTCGTACACATATGTATTATATTGAAACCTGCTAGTGCCCGCGGCTGACTTGCAGCTTTTTATAATTGTGTCCTAGTCCGTTATAGAACAGCATACGTTAGCAAGGAGATGTAAAAAGAGGGGCACACACATCTTTTCATACCTTCTAGCAGATTAAGAGTGACGATCTACGCAAAACGGCTGGCAGAGAGACTGAATGCATATCGCCGAGGAGCGGACTGGGTTTGGAACCTTTCACAATTTTTGGGATGTTAAAAGTAAGTGTTGAGCTTCGCATGGCGGCTGACAAATACTAGACGTGCGTACTTAAAGATAAGGTTAGATGACACGACTAAGGACTATGTACAGTAGTGCTGATGCTAATGAATATTTTAGTGTTTTTTGATGCACGTTAATATAACAAAAAACATCTACGATGCCTCGAAAGTCAAAACACCAACGTGTTTGCCTACCAGCAATACTTTCAACAACAGCAATACATACTTACTAGCAACAAAGTCTTAGTGATGATTTTGTTCCTAGTAAGTATTGCTGTTGTCGTAGTTTTTAAGGATTTATAGACATAACAGTGGCGATGTCTACGTGTTGTAAAACGTTAGATTCGAACGGACGGCGCGCAGTGTCAGAGATCGTGTCTGAGATGTGCGTTGCGCGCCGACAGTTGCGTTACACATGTGAACCGGTTGCAGTGGCGAGCGCTGCCCGCTGCGGCTTTGCTTACACGAACTAATGGGTTCGCTTACGTGCTTTCAGTCGCAACTACCATCTCCAAGTTTAAAGTTAACCGGTGGCCTTCAAAAACTAAGCCTGCACATTTTTAAAGGCTATCGATTATGACAACGAGAAAACATCTGCAACTTGCAAGCTTCTAAAGATCATAACATCATTTATACAAAATACTAAAACAGTAACCTACAGTCCACAAAACTCTGCAAGCGACATAATTTACTTATTTATTATTTCTATGTCACATAATCGTCCTTTTCCGAAATAACTATGATAAAATTATATAACTCTGTCTAATTTAATTATACTACAGCTAAACAGGAGTTGTAAATGTATAAGACCTTCATATGTAATATAATGGTATAACTTTCGTAAAGTCACTGTGTGATGTTATGGCTTAAACAAAGTTTTTCTAACCCAGGTCCCAAAGGAAATGTGAGTCGCTGTGACCATCGTACAATGAAAGTTTTATTAACTTCTTGCCTTGTGGTTAAAATATGTACTATAAAATAACTAATTAATTGAAATACATGTACCTACCACACTCAAAATTTTGTATTTAGTCAAATTAAATTAAACACGTATACAGGTAGAGCGTATAGTTTCCATTAAATATTATTTTAATTATTTTAACTAAATCAATTCACATCACCTCATCAGTTTGTTAACGTATCTCGAAGATACGGTTATAATTCTCCTCAAATATAGCAGTATCCTTTTATGTAAAAGATAAAGGAGTTTTCTAGGTTTGCGTATACACTTAGGTACATCAACTTATATTCTGAACAGTCAATACTACAAGATCTTTAATTTTGACCAGCCTATTTCCAAATCAGTTTTCGTATAGTTTTATAATATGCTTATCAGCTTTTTTGTATGAGTTGTCTCTAGAAATACATCAATTATTATTACCAAATATATTTTTACATTTATTAAAATAATTTATCCCTTGAGTGGCATTATCGTTTGGCAAAAGGCCAAAAAGTGGAACTGGAGTGGAATTATTTCATACGAGTACAAGATACAAGATTGGCTTGTTTTGCAATATATTTCTTTGAGATTATGATATTTGACTTAGTTTTTTAATTTATGTGTTGAGGTTGTAGAGTTAATTCATAAATAAATATAACATAAGTTATTACAATCCCAGCATATGACTAAGAGTTTAATTTACTTATGTAATCTTGTTAATAAAAGTGTTTCTAAGTTGATCGTTGACCTGCCTTTCAATAATTTATCTGTAGTAGAGATTAAGGATATAAGATAACATTTGATACCCGACAACCAAATATTATATGAGAAAATATCATTAATAAATTATGTACTCGTATATGAATATATACGCCGATAAAATGGAATTAAATGCATCTTAGGTACTATTTAACACGATTCATAGGGATGGGTTCAGAATGGGGAAAATTTGAAGCTCTTCTTTGGCCGAATCCACGATTTATAACTGTGAAGGAGGTTAATATCCATACACAATGATATTTGAATATTTGTTATATATTTTTATTTGACTCATAAAAAATCAAGATTATATGAAAACGACTGTCTCATTTTTCGTGACAGTCGTGTATACAATGACCGTACAAACTTGCTGTTGAAATCTTAAATATTTGTTTAAGGTCGGTGCACTTTCATATAATAAAACTTCAGTACATTTTTGAAAATGAAGTCTAATGTGCATACTTCCTTTAAATATATAAGTACTACGTAAAAACATAAACTCATTACGATTTTCGCCATCTTGATGGTTGGAGCTTTACCACCGTGTAATTCAGCCACAAAATAGATAACGAGTGTAGGTGTATATTAAAACTCAGCATTTGATTGATTTTTTTTTATATATATTCACGCCTATCCCTCGCAGAGACCACAGAGCTCCATCCGCTACCATTCATTGCAGCGAAACGGCTTATTAGTCGCTTTTCGCCCTCGTGAGGTTCAGGACGTGACGGGTGGCGAACCACGTCGCCGTCATTTTCAACAAATTTGGTATATTAAATTCGTCTTAGTGAATCCCACGAGCCGCAAGGGAGGATGGAGGTCAGCCACAGCAGAGACCTGCATGCTGAGGTAAGGCACCATAGTACCCGGGGGAGCCCGGAATAGTCGGCACGCTTGCGACTAGGCTCGCCCCTAGCCACGCATCGCATCGCACGGCAGACCGTGGATTGGCGGAGAGGAAGGGAAAGGATAGGGAAGAAAAGAAAGGGCAGGAAAGGAAATGCGGATTGGGAGGGTTACCAGATTTGGAATAAACGTTATATATATATATATATATATATATATATATATATATATATATATATATATATATATATATATATAAAACGTTATATATTTATATATTTATTTATTCCATTGCGGGAATCGAACCCGCGACCATTGACTCCGCGGACGGAGGGCCCCGCCACTGAGCCAATCGGTCGTCACCATTTATGATGCCTGTCGTATAACAAATTTCCATTTTGAGTATGTACGTACATACACCCACTTAACGTGATCTGCCACACGCAGACTCTTTTGCATTACAGTATTAAAAAGTCTATGAAATTACATTAATGTTCGTGTGCGCCATATAGCAAAACATAAAAAGAAATGTAATTTTTACATTAAAGTAATTCGGTGAAATACCGACTTACTGACACTGAAAAAAATGACGGATGAAGAGTAGCGGAAGCTTAAACCATTACCAAATGTGGCCGAAGCGTGAGCAAAACATGGTAGTGATATCCACTAGCAGATGCATGGAGTTGCAAAAATCGTACACAAATATTTATTATCAGTTATTTTTTTAGTCTTTTACTTGATTTTGCTTAATTTTAACGAGTTTTTAGATTACCCTTATCACAACAGTCTTAAATGAGAATAATTATAATATATAGAAAAAATTGACAAAAGTACTAATCCTAAGAAGCTCTAAACAAAAATGTTTGGTAATAATAGAAAACATTTATAGAGTGTTAAAAATCTCACTTATCTAAAATAGCATTTGTAATCAATTACTAATGAGTAAGGACTAATTATTAAAAATAAATAGAATAGAAATAAATAGTAGTTTTGAAAGCGGCATGCTTAATGCCGGCTAAAAACAAAATAGAATTAACCAGATCAATAACAGACTTTTTTAACTCTACGTTAAAAAAGAAATTGTTTCATTTAATGATTAATTCTTTTCATTTAAAGATAATATTTCATTTAAAGATAATTGTTTCATTTAAACATAATATTTATAACTATTTGTCTTCAAATAATACAAAGTTAAATAGAAAACAGATTTCACATTTATTCTTTTTCTCGTAACTTTATAAAAAAAAAATGAATGACATTCATTCAATTTTTTATTTAAAAAATTTCGAGAAAAAGAGTAAATATGAAATCTGTTTTCTATTTAACTTTGTATTCTTTGATGGCAATTAGTTAAAAATATTATGCCAGTGTCAAGTAAAATATAATAATGTCAAATATCTTGGAATGTTCTAGTTAGCTTGTCACCTTACGTCTTGATAAAATAGTGGCTATTCTACCAAAACTTTCTATGGACTTTTTTAGCCAACTTAAAAAGTCATGATACACGAATTTATTTCATATTACGTCACTTATATGTCTTAATCGAACTGTATAAAATAAAGTCTTTAGGAAAATCTTAATAATTTTTCCCAAAATGTCGTAATGATCGTAATAATTGTTTTAAGGTTTTGAATAAATTTTGATATTGATGCATTTTCTTTGGTTGTTTAGCAATTTTTTGTAATTATTTGTAAATAAAAGATAAATTTAATGAAAACACCCTAACATAATTTTCATAATTCATCATACTATAGTATAAACTTTTACACTAGAGTATGATATTTTTAGACAATTTATGTCTAAAAATATTATTATCAATATAAAACTCTTCAATAAGCTTATATATAAAAATTAAAAATTTTAAATAAATAAATTTATTAATAAAGTTTATGGTATTCTTGTCTACTGAACCTGAAACATTTTGAAGTAATTAGTGTTAATGAGAAGTGAACTGAATGGTGTCTGTTGGCGAGACGAAATATGATACGACTAAGGAGCGGCGGTATTGAGATTTTGTTTTTGGAATATCTCGAACAACGACGCAGACATTCTGTTTGTCTTTACGTTACCTATAAAGGTAAGATTAACGAAATTGAACCAATTTAAAAAGTTAAATGGTTTTACTAATCTAAGTGACGGCCAAAGGTGGGGCTGCCTTTTACCGAATCAATGGTTGCGGTTTAGATCCCGCATTGGATTAAATAAATGATGAATATGATGAAGATAGTCCATCCAGAGATGTGGAGGCAAATGCCCAGTATATATATATATATATATATATATATATATATATATATATATATATATATATATACTGGGCATATACAGTATATACAGTATATATATATATATATATATATATATATATATATATATATATATATATATATATATATATATATATATATATATATATATATATATATATATATATATTATTTGTGAAAAATTATATTAAATATTTTGATTTTATATCACTTGTTTCGAACGTATCTCTAATAAATTTATTGCAAAAACTTAATACGAAGACAATATTATTGCGCGCTTTTTAAGGCCAATAAGGCTTACGTTTAGCAGTGACTAACAGAAGATAAACTAAAATTATCTGTAAAATAACACATGTCGATAAAGCATTTTCTTATGTATGAGATGCAGATAATAAGTTATAATCGGATTGCAATTTAGCCTTAAAATTAACAAAAAATTTTCAAGGGATTCCCTGTTTCTGTCTAGACATTATGTAAAATTTTGTGAACTTACATCTTTTTGAAACGTTTTTCACACGGACATGGTCATTATTAAATATAGATGACTGAGAGATTTGAAGTTCGCGCTTTAATATAAAATCGTTTCTCTAATTTTATTACGTGACGTCCAGCGAGATGCTTTCATTATCTTTTCGATGCACCCTCTTTGTTTGATATCTTGTTTGCGACCAAGCGACGTGTTAAAACAACCACTCTTTGCTCTTATTCCTTTAATTAAACTGACACTGCCTGTCGCCGTAACGGTAAACGGCTGCAACTGTATAACCATAGCACAAATATTTTACTTTTCTGTGTGATCCCAAAAATGCTTTAACGTTCTTGAAAACCAACCAGAAATTTTATAATTTAAATTTTTTATGTCACTATAATAAGTTAAGCGATTAAATTGTTGGTAGTTGGTAAAAAGGAAGGATAGATTATACTAACCTTAAATATGTGCAGAATCCGGATAGAGTAATTACGACTAAACTATTTTAAATCAAATTTCCTAAGTCATTATTGTCATTTTCACGATTTACTTTTCAAAAATTAAATGGAAAAAGTGGTCAACTTAACAGATGTGACATTAAGTAGATCTGCATTAGATGACTCGTGCGCTTTGTCATCATTAATGATGAGCAGAATGTGACATGCCCTTCGAAAATATTTACAAAAGAACTGCCAAAACCATTGGTGCGAACGTTCCCAAGGCTACTACTTACCCTCTAAATAGAAATTGCGGAAACTTAATATAAATCGAATAATCCACTGCAATGCTAGGGACATTTTGGGTGGATAAATCTCTATAGGGGTAAGGGGGGAGCGGTACAGACGGCGGACACGCGGCCTGGCCCGGCCATCTGCTGCGCGGGATAATCGATATTATTTTGCCAGAGCGAGGCCCGTCTGCCTTCGCCCTCTATCAATTATCGCTTGCATTGGCTTGTATATAAGTCTTGACTCTTTTTTTATATTATTGGAGTCTTTGTATTATATCTGCTTTTATGAACAACAATGTGGAGTTAAGTTATGGTATCTTGGCATTACTGTTTAACAAATTTTATGGCTTTATGGTAAATGAAGCATTTAAAATTAAGATATTAATATTTTTATCTCAACTAAAAAACTTATGTCTTTAAATCAACTGTAAAAATAATAAAATCAAAAAGCTTGACGGTAATAATTTATCATAAGGCATCCCATACTATAATAAATCTGCCAATACGCGATCTCAATTACAGCATTCGTCTACTCTAACGAACGTGATCAGTCATTGTCGTTTCAGTAATCCTATTTCATAATACTAAAATATGTAACTTATACATATCATATAATAGTAATCTTTGATATTCTAAAGTACATCATTAACTTCTCCTTTAAAGGGTTTTACGCCGGAAACAATAAAATATCTTTCTTAAATTTAAATGACATTAGGTCACAAATTACTGAAGCTAAGCGTTCACATGTGACAAGAAGGAGCCTTCTTAAAATATGACCTTTCCAGGAGACCTTAGTATTTATTGAACCTAGGGAACAAGTGAAGATATAAGCAAATATCATACGTTATACTGTTATTATGTGTGTGTTCTTGTTAGTTTATAGGTGTATTAGTGAGCTTTTTAGTTAAATACGATTTTGTTGTATTGTAGCGTATGCGAACCTTCGCTTTCATCGTTACTTTATGGTTCATTCGAGCATTTTCAAAGGATAAAGCGGCGTGACAAAACAGTTTCGTCACATCAGGATTCGCTTGAATCGAAACGGCTTGATGTCTACGATAAACGAGTACTTCGGAAATATATACTTAAAGATAAGAAAAATATATACTATTATAGAATTGTTCTGAACCATTTTAATTAAGTTAATAAACCAATGATGAAATGACCTTAAATCATAATATCCGGTTTTAGGTAAAAATCATAGGCTTATAGACTTTGCTGTAAATTATTGTCGTATTAAATGAAAAAGTACTCTTCACAAACATATGTATATATATGTGCGGGTAGTCTTTCTTTTTCAAATTTTTCTTTACCTAACAAAAAGCAGCAATAGCTCAGTCGGTAAGGATTGAACTTGCGATCTAAAGTCCTGAGTTCGACCTTCAATTAGAATATTGGTGTGAACCATTTCCTAGCACAATCATTATTAGCTTAGTCGGAATGATTAACAATAATTTTAGTTATATTAAATGCATTGCACGTTTTCTTATTTATAAAATATCTTCATTATCGCAACCCTTAAAACTAGAATTAAGGTCATATTTGAAAGTTAAATATTGAAGAGTCGGCAAAGTATAAGTGCAAGTGCTCTCCGTCAGAGTCAGACAGTTAAACACAAAACTAAAATTGCCGTAAAGTATGCCGATGTAGATCTCCAGCTGCGTTGTTTTGATCTGGTGTTTTGTGTACTTCTATTATATTATACAACTACATGAAGACAGAAATAATGGTGAAGTTAAAGTAAGGCTAAAAGATCATCTAATCTGATTATAATTTTAGTAAATTCCGTTATGATAAAAAAATAAAGTTTTATAAATAGCCAGCTAGTTAAATGGTGATATTTGACTAGTGTGGACTGTCCTTTAAACTATTTAATATCCTTTTGTAAATCGCTTGTATTTCTTTTCTTCTTTCACAAATCTAAATGTCTCATTGCTTGGTACATTTCTGGAAGAGCATTTTAGCTCTCTATATTTCTGGAAGGAACGACCATTGCCTGCACAGCCCCGGCACTGAGACAACTAGGTTCTATTTATTCACGATAACCTAATTCGCTTAGTGGCGAAGTTAGTCGGCGTGGGTTCGATTGGAAATTTTTTTAGGATATAAATGTGTCGCCTAGAGGTTGGGATTGTAATTAAGTAATATATTTATTCCGAGTCTGGGTGTCTCTTCAACCCGCCTTGGACAAGCGTGGTGGGATTTCCGATAGTGACAGTGCTGTGAGAAGTGATATTGATTGTTTTAATATTACTATTATTGGCCCAAGTTTTAATATCACAATATTTTGAGAGAGGCTAATGTCCAGAAATGGACTGTTGTGACAGCTTATATGCTGTCACAATAGTAGATAAATAAAATAATAGCCGCCTAAACAAAATGAGCAATTAAAGAAGAAGATTTAAATAATATATGTATTTATATTTAACGCAATTTTTGGCAACTGAGCTACATATAAAAACAACTGCTTGGCCCAGTAGTTTAAGTATTTGACTGAGTAGTTTAAGTATCTGTCGAAGATTCTGGGTTCATTTTTTTATGCGATAATGAGACATGAGCAAGCGTGTCGTCTGATCGAAAGCAATCGACACCGCCCATAGATATCTGCAGTGCCTTAGGCATTGCAAATGCGTTGCCGGCTTTTGAGATGAGATTAGGCGTTCTTTACAGGTTCCAATGTCATAACGGTTCGGAAATACTGCTGAAGGTAGCTGGTTCCTCAAAGTAGTGGTGGGTGGAATGAAGTCAATTCTATGCATCACCACTATTCATTATTAATAGAAATTACAATTTGTTTAACAAACAATATTTGTTACGTGGATAAAAAATTTTAATTCATAAAAATTTCAATATTTTGTTCATACAAAGTTTTATGTTATTATATATCATTTATTTCATAAAAAGAATTTAAAAACCACTTAAACGGACAAAAATTAACAAATGGAGATTTTTTTTCTCTTCGAAATTTAGTTTTGAATAAAGAATGCTTGCGGGTGTCTACAAGTTGAATGGAGTTTTATCTCAATTTTCAACGAATTTGTCACGGTATGATAGTTTTAATATAGTAATGCAATTATGCGAAACGAATGACGATAAGGAAAACAAATATTATATTATGTAGCAGGCCAGACGCGTGTTTGTGACGTGTGGTAACTATAACTTACTGTAACGATATATTTTTGGCTCAATTGTAATGAAATTCAGCAGGAGTTCAATTCAGTAACAGTATTAGGTACCATGGTTTCTAAATAATTCCATTTCGTCTCAGCCGAGTCTCGTAAACTCCGTTGATTAACTTCTGGGAGTGAGTTAGTTCGTGACATGTTAGCGAAGTGACTAAACTGTACAATGTACACTCGTGAACATTTCTCGTCGGACATGCATTCGCTGCTTGTTGAAATCATAGGCGTACACACGTGTATAAACACAAACTTGGAACAAATTATTTAACAAGTGTTATTGTGAACAAAGCTTATAAAGCAAATTGACTCCCGTTCTTTTAAGATACTATCAAATTACCCTCTTATTCAGTCCTTTTGTTCATAATTTCATATAAAATTAACACGATAATTCAGCTTCCACATTTGACACGTGTGGCACTTTTGAAGAATCCCTTTCAAAAGAGTCATGGAAGTATTCACATACATATAAGCCCTTTGATATTCTTTGAGAGTAATTTTAATATTATGGTTTGAGCAAAATCGGTCGTTGAAACTTAAGTTTCCTCACATATGTTTTTATTTCGTACCCTCAATGAATATAGGTACGTCATAATGTATTAGTATTATTTAAAATAGTAGACGTAGTTTATTTTTAGAGATATGCGGTGTGTTTAATTAAGATGAAATATCCATATTGATATTCTATAAACATATAGGTACATACATACCTGTAAGTAATCACAACATTGCCCTGTCAATGATTTTATGCGATATAATACGGTGAAAGAAACAAAAACCAAAGCTATACCAAAAAATGAATCACCTAATACATTTTGTATCTTTTTCATGTGTCATTGTGTCGTGGAATAATTTATATATTTTGTTTTTGTATACCTAATGTTAACTAAGTCTAAGATTAAACATTAATTTAATACTTTAAAATCTATGTTTACATTTTTGTAATTTGTTAAAATAAACATTATATTTGAAAAAGTAATTAAAAATTATAAAACACCTTACACTCACAGCCTGTAAGGTTAGGCTAGGGCTCTGAATGTCGTGGGTACCATTTTAAACCATTTGGTTGTTTTCACAGATTCAAAATAAAAACTTGCAGGACGTCCAGAGCCCTGATGCATAAATGGAAACCACGCTCTTTAGCCTTATTTAATGTGGTAAAACGGATGATTTTTCTACACAATAATTTATGAGTATACTACAAAAGTAATTTGTTTTGCAAAAACCTAGTAGTAGTTTACTACTAGTTTACTTTGGATATATTTATGTATTAACTATAATACGCTTCAAGGCGCATTTGGGCTTTGAAGAATATCAGATTTAATGGCATTTGTAACGTTAACAGTGAAAGATCACGCAAATATATGACGCGATCAGTGATGTCAAAATATTTGACGAGATCTGACGTCAATCGGCTGGTGGATGTTTCCGAAGAAAAATCAAAGTAATTTGACACGTATTTCCCCAACGCTGATGCGGTGAATCACGGAGGCGTTTCAACATTCCATGCGAGCGTTGTCTCCACACTCGAAGTCTCTGATGCAATATTCAATTTTATTTTATCCTTGCAATGCTGTAATTTTTATAACAGGTTCAACCGTAATATCGTCTTTGTCTTCCAGAAAATATATTCTCGGTGTTGCATACATAGTAGGATGCATTGATCATATACTGTAAAAACACGGCAAGTAAAGTATTAACTTTTCATTATTTTTGAGTACAAAAATAGAACGTGTATATTTAGTAGACCATGTTAACGTTATACAAATAAAATGGTGAGTGTGTGTCATGTCGAGTGGCAAATTGGCGTCGTCTACGCATTTGTTCCACGCAGCCGGGTGCCGTGTCGGTCATCGGTCGCTGATTGCGCCACATTCAACCTTGTCACCGTCCACTTTACCAATGTCTGTGCCAATGTCGTGGATTTCTCCATATATAACGGCAAAACAATCCCTTTACGTTTATCTTATCAATACAAGTATTATATTTGATGGTAACAAAATACATAGACCATGATTATGTTGTATAAGAGAAGTAACTTTATTATTTTTTTTGTTGTTAGAATACAAGACACACTTTGGGTTGATGAGTCAGCCAAGTTAGTATTTTTTATATCTACGTTTGTGATCTGTAAAGGAAAAGATGTTGTGATAATAACTTCGTGGTGATATTGTTACTGTCAAACATGTATGCATTCAAATACGTAAAACTGCAATAAACATAGAGGACCAGTTCACGGGAGAAATTTTTTTACTCTTTTTTCACTTTTTAATGGACTCCAGACTCTTCAGCTTAGCATTTTTAAGGAAATTAGCTATCGAAGAGCAGTTTATTAATAATTAATAATCTAATGTAATATTACAGAGCTAGTTACGTGATACAAAATTGAACATGTCATTTGAAGCACTTGTCTTATTGAGATGTTCATTCCTAAGCAAACGGTCACGATTTCGTCAACCACAAAAAAAGCTTTATGTATGTTGCATAGTAAGTGGCCATAGACGGCTCGATAACCGATAACCCCAACGTGACCGCGAGTACCTTGCTCGATAGCTTCTCTAAGAATTGCCGTTACTTGCAAAATTGTGCACATAATCCTCGTTGCTGGGTTCGGCGGCGCCTACTGCGTAATGCATAGCTGTATTTTTCTATAATTTTAGATTGTAATTGTTAATACGACGAAAATATTTGGCTCTTTTAAGCGTTTGTACGTAACATTCAAATAACAATGTATGTCTAATATCGCGTACAAAAATTTCTTTTGAGTACTTTTGCAAAGCGGTGAAGTGCGGGGTCTGAAGCGTGTCTGTGGCGTTGGGTAGTGATTGCGGGGAGTACAGGGTAAAGGGGGAGCGGTAGGAACGAGGCTTCTGCGAGTGTCCGCGGCTGTCGGGCCGGACAAGCCCGTCGCTCCAGGTCAGCGCTCCAGCCAGCTATTTATAGAGATGCCCCTTAAACAGAGTAATTATTCACTGATTAGCTATGAATTGGGGATTGCGTTTCTGATAGCCATCGCGCAAACGAGAATTGTCGCTGGCGCCACGTTTCTTGCGCAAACCTATAAGCTTTATAAGAAAACAGCCATACAATATTATTAAAGTTGAAATAATTATATGCTAATATGGGAGAAATCTTAATTTCTATTTCAATTAACTAAAAGTCTTTTAAATAAGGTGATCTTATGATATGTAAGCCATTAAACTTCTAACAGTTTTTTATCTGTGTGATCTTTTCTCTGATGCAGCCCATATATGGTTTGCAAAGCAATAATAACTAATTGAAATATAATTTGCGAAAAGCATATCACTTTGAAAGAATATTTGGCTGCCGTGTTAAGTTAAACGTATCAGCGCCCACGTCATCCTACCTCTTCTGCATCGTTTATTATAATTTAAAATACATGTAAATCTTTTCGCGAGTGTCCGGATTTGTTCAAAGAACTAAGTTTTTTCTGCCATTTAAATCAATATTTATTACACTTAAACCTGAAGGTCTATTGAAGATGAATATTTTCTCCATGTAACAGACATTAAAACCGATCATAAATCGGGGTATTACGATAATTAATTACTGTTTTATCTTTTATAGCGGAAATTAAGTTCATATAAAATAAGAACTTTTTTTAAAGAAACCGGCCTTTGCAACGTCCTTTCCTTATCAGCTTAAGCAACCAGTTTATATAGGTTAAAATTTAAAGAGCATTTGATCCAGTGAGAAGACAAAAGTATTTTTCGTTAGAATGTACTGTGAATTCTGCTGTAACAATTTCCATGAATTATAAGAGAAGAATAAGAATTGTTTTAACAATGTCAGGTCATGAATGCTTGATTCGTTTTTGATTTAGGTATACATCTTTTTAATTTGTTTTTTATCAGTTTAACTGCACAAAAAAAAACTGGGTCATGAGTGCAAATACCTACCCCTGTTTAAGCATTAAGAAAAATTGTTCATTATACAAAACATTATTTCTATGAAATAACATTATTTTAAAAACATTACATGCTACTCTGTAATCTGTTTAAAATATAATTTCATTCAAGTTTAGCCTGACTGGCCTGACAGCCTGAATAGCTTAGTGGCGAAGCTGTCGCTTTTGGAGTCAATGGTCGCGGGTGCGTTTTCTGTATAGGCAACTATATGTATGTACGGTCTAAATGTATTTATTCCGAGTTTGGGTGCTCTGCTAATTCACCTTCGAAAAGCATGGTGGGTTAAAGTCAATTCCTCTCCCTATACCTGTAGTGTAACATGTATGTATGGGCTGCACAAAAACTTACTACTTGCGAATAGTTTTGTTACATTAGATTATCTCGAAGATTATCGAAGAATATTTACAAATTATGCACAACACGAAAAATGCCAGTTCAGAGAGCTAAATAAAAATTCAATAGCATCATTCTGAAAATGGGAAATTAAAACCATCGTCGAACGGAAGTTGTTTAGCAAGTTTTAAATTTCTATCTACTAAATAGCTTTGAAATATCAACATTCGCAAACATTTTACTGTACGTTTTATTGAGAAATGTTGAACGGTAAAGTGGTCCAGTTCTGACGTGGGTCGGATACTTGAGTATGAATGTAGAAAATTGATAAAGTATAAAAGCATTATCGGGGTGAGCGTACTTTCTGAAATAAAAGAACTCAAGGCCCGAATATCTATCACGTTTTGTCGAGGTATCACCCAGCAATTTCCAAGCCTAACTGGTTTTACGATCGGGAAATTCGCAGAAGGCTTGGGGGCTCCTCACACAAGACAAATATCATATTTTAATTCAAACTACAAGGAAAGATACTAATTAATTATTATGACATAAATTTCAATATTATAAAATTGTGCAATGTTCGAAAACTTTCATTAATTAAATTATTTATTTACTTTTTTATTATATTATTGGTTTCACATTTTTTATGAATATAATGAAATATCAGTTCAAATTATTTTTAAATTAAGTTTTCAAGTTCGTTCTCTAGTTTTAATTTTTCTTTTTTTTTAACAGCACATATAGATCCCACTGCTGAGCATGGGCCTCTCCATTTCTGGAGGAACGGACATTAACCCACCACGCTTGTCCAGTGCGGATTAGTGCGGTTATCGGACTCGGAATAAATATTTGTAATCCATACATACGCGCGACCATTGATTCCGCGGGCGGAGGGCCCACTGAGCCAATTGGTCGTCGTCGTGGTAAAGTTTTAATTTATTTCTCGATTTTTTCCTTAATAATGTAAAATTATACCCACTCTACAATTTATTATTTAATTGGGTACTTTATTTCATTCATACTTTGGTATTTCTTAACAAATTTATTACTTTTTATTATATAAAATATTTTAGTTTTCCACCTTTATATTATGTATATTAATTTTATTTGTTATTCACTTTGGGCACATTAATTGTTAAAATTTGGCATTGTAATTTCTACGTTACAGTTATAAAATTAATTTTTCTCAGTTACTGTTCTAGGTTTTATTAAATGACTTGTTATGTGCTAATTTTTTCCATTGAACTTAACTGTTTAGAATATAATCAAGTTGATTTTAATGTTATGATATCCTAGACGATTCGGTTACGGTAAATACTTGTAAGAAATACCAGAGAACTGCTCAGAATATGTATCATGATTTAAGTGCCTTCACTGTGTACGCAACAATACGGAAGGCACTTTTACGTCCCAAACCTTTATCCAACGGAAAAATGTGTTATCAATACATTTTTTTTCATTACTGAAAAATCCGGATGTAGTGTCTGCAATATACAATAAACATAAACAAAGTACCTAAATCCATCCATAAAACTATTTTTGTATTTAAAACAACCTTTAGTTTGTATCAGATTTTGAACGCAGAAGGCTTGGCTCAGAAGTCAAGCGGTCATTATTAATAGTGGAGCAAAATATGAACATTTTTTTATATTAGAGAGAAGAAAATCTTTTGATGTAAAAGATCGAACACAAAGATGTATATTTAACACAAAAAGAAAATAGCTTGCAGAAATAAAACCTGGAAAAATAAATAATAAACAAACTTAAACAAAAATGAATTGAGAACGTTACAAAAGTTGTTGTTATATTTGGGGCGCATTACATAAAATGATAATAATAGACGGGCAATAGAGATCGGCGGGTTATAGGTATTTCGGGACGGGGGTGAGACCGATCTGGGGTGGACAAAATCAATAGTCGTACCTACGAATAGCTACCACTACATCCGGGATCTGCACACGTTGCCATTTCTTATTTGGCACAACATCGCGTTCACTGGGTGTCTTCTAAACTCATCTCCAATACATTCATTGAAGGTGTTAATGCGTAAACTAACTTAAAAAAACAATATGATTTTTTAATTTATTATAAAAAATTATTAAAATAAATAAATATATATTAGGTATACAAGATAAACATACCATGACCAAATTGCTGAAGTTTTTAAGAAAGGCCAGGTCAAGAGTACCCTTAACCGGCAGAATTGCATGAGGAGAATAATGAGTGTGGAGGAAGTAAGGAAAGTATGTCGAGATTGTAGCAGTTGGAGATCTGTGGTCTCTCCCTTCCCCTACGGGAGACAGGCGTGACGATATGTATGTATGTGTACGAGATATATAAGAATTTTATTAAATTAAGGTCCAGCTAATATAGCTGGCCAATAAATCATTGAACAAAACTCGGGATTGCCAAACTTGAAGTGCAAGGTCGGGCGGATGGTCCAGTAGTGGACTCCCGCAGACTGTTGATAAAATGATTTTAATAATATATTCTATTATATAATACTTACATCTGATAATTTTTGTATAACCTGCAGAACTTGTCAACTACACCACCCACTATGGTCTGCTACAATACAACATTTCCGCTTGAAAATCCTTCCCAAAAATCCCGCTTTAAATTACTATTATGACCTAATTACTTTTTGAGTCTCAAACATAGGTGTAAACAACACAAAATAGAAATTTGCAAAAAAACGGGTGGTTTTGATTTTTCTACATTATTGGTAATAATTTAGTTTGAAAGAGGTTGTAATAGCAAAACCATGTTACTGGCACTTAATAAAGAGTCTGGGTATGAAAAAAGATATTTTAAATGCGAACCTTTTGTTTTTTATAAAATAATTTTTAATTGTGTCTATTGTAACGGCAGAAAAAGCAATAATACCTAGTAAAAACATAGCGCTGGACACGAGGTGACTGGAGTAGCGTATTCTTCACCAATGAGGCTTGAATTTATCTGCATGCAAATTACCCTTTATGGTGGAAGATCTGTTATGTTTTGGGCGACCGTGAATTCCAACTACCGTAGGTACTGAGATAGTATTAATTGAAATGGCTCACTAAATGCGCAAAGGTATATAACAGGAATCCTTTGTCAAAATGCACAATCCGCAATGACTGTAATTGGTGATTATGCCATTTACATGGATGATAAAGCTCGCCCAACGTTCAACCCCAACGTTCTGGCGATGATGCGTATTCGTCGTTTGGACTGGCCAGCGCGGAGCCCCGACCTTAACCCCATTGAGCACGTCTGTGAGAAAACGCAGGGGAATAAAAGATAGATTTAAACAGGATGATAGGGATATGATACTACCGCAATGGAAGACGAGGAGTGATATAGTAGTAGCTCAGGAGGCCGGGGTCGCGTACAAGCGGCTAGGCAAAAATACTCTAAATGAAAGTGATAAAAATCGATCGTTTATGTACTTTGTCTAATGTTTTTAAACTAATACGTGCACATTTATCACGTACGAAGGTGGCAGTATGGATTTGAATTTACATTACCTTCTCAGGTCATTCAGCGTCGGCCATCGAGGTTTATAGTGTTGCGAGCAATAATATATTAGTAGTAAATGTACAGTTTTAGATTTGCACACACTGAAAATGAATAATGCGGCAGATAAAGTCAGTCGTGTCCAGACGCGGGCGAGCAAACGCAACTGAAGCATACTTAAACGGTCAACTATCAATCATATTTCCGCTACAGTTAAGTCTTAAAAAAAGTGTGTCACATTGCGGATGCCAAGAAAATACCCTAACAATAAATTAGCATATTAATGTTACCCGCCGTTATGTTACGATTGAGTTCGTTTTAATTATTATAAACAACCGCTGATGTTTGACTCGTCAGCTCGGGCCTCTAATGGGGGAAAAGACGTAAAAGTTTTGTGGCTCTTAATAATCATTTCAATTAAATATTTTTACATAAAGTACACATAGTCCTTTGGAGACAAAATGTTTATAAAAAAAGCTTTTAGTGTACCTTATGTGGTCGACCCCACTGACTGGGTGAAGAACCCACCGCCTCAGGGTTTTGTTACTGCCTCAGAGTCTCTGGCAGCCGGAAGCGACTTGTCATGGCCAATTTGAAAATCTCTCAATCTGCGTACTCAGACTGGTCGCTGTGGGGAGAGCATGGTAAAGTGGGGTTTCTAACACAAAAACCCCTTTTGTGACTGTGGGAGCGCCAAACAAACATTGGCACATCTGACATCTTGATTTCTGTGCCATGTCGCCTGCTCACCTTGTGTCAGCCAGTGACAGGCCATCTAAGGCCGTTATCACGAAGAAGAAGAAGAAGTTGACCGCACCCCTAAATGTTTAACCAAACATCAAAATATTTTACAAATATATAAAGTTTACAGCGCACAAAACAGTTATGCTAGATATGTTAAAAATTTGTAATTGATTGATTGATGTATTCAGAGCCGTTGATTGACAAACATCCAAACATATAAATATTAACATTTATTCTATTAGCTATTGCAATTGCTATACATATATGTACTGAAAAAAGACGAGTAAACCATATTCAAAGTTCAAAAGTCTATTTCTAGAAAATGACATTTTTTTAAAATATAATAGTAAGTGTAATTTTTGTTCTACGATATATTATCATTATAAAATTCGATATTTTTTCACAAAAGTAATTGTAAATATTATTGTAAAAATAGATCACACAATTATTGTAGAAAATCTTTTTTTTCTGCAAATCGCCTTTTCGGAGATGTCGCAATTTCAAAAGATGTTCACTTATAAGTTAGTATACAAGGTGCATGTTTTGAGCGCAAGTATACTCCACGATCTCATAATGTCAGCGGAGTCAATGTTCGCAGGTTCGATCCCCGCATCGGAATATAACATCGGAATACAAATATTTATTCCGAGTCTGGTAACCCAATCAGCATTGGACCGTATCAGCAATCCGTATTGGACAAGCGTGGTAGGTTAAGGTTCGTTCCTCCGGAAATGGAGAGGCCTGTGCTGCTGAGCACAGGCCTCTCCATTTATCTCCATTCTCCAGTGTTTATATTGTCTGGACTAAATTCCCGATACTGTAAAGAGCATATTTTGTATTGTTATTACAGTTTCTTAGGCGGTCTGCACCAAGAGCTTAATTTCATAGAATGTCTTGGTAATTCGTGTTATAATATTACTCTGTAAGGTGCTTCCCAATAAATATAACATTTATCAAAAATAGTATGTACAGTATATAGAACGTCAATTCGCTAGTTTATATGGTTAATTCAGGTATAGATTTTAGAATACCAAATAAAGCTCTTACATGGTAACCGATAATGTTTGATACATAAAGACATAGGTAATATTTAAGTACGAAACTAAAAAAAACGTGTTAGTGAAATAAAAAATGAATCATTCAACTTTATTATAATCAATCAGGAAATTGATCGTGAATTATATTTTTACTTGATAATTAATTCTGTATATGATAAAGTATATAGAACTAATTGTCAAGTAAAAACATGTTTACATTCAGCACATATAATTGAAAATGAAATATTCTTTGATCATAATACCGTTGTTAAATTTTTAATTAATTTATAAAATTTATTCAAATTAGACTTTGTACAAACAGGGGATTATCTTCTTTACAAGCTTATAGCAAACCATTGCGGGATATAGATTTCAGTTTATCGTTACATTACAATAAATATATTTACTACGTAAATATGAATAAATGATATAATAATAATAATACTATATGGCTTACTCATATTTACTATGAAATATAAACTACTTTACTAAATAAAAGTGAAATTGTTCTAAATAATTATGAATTTATATCACTTCACGCTTGTAATGGTAATTTGTGTTCTCGAAATTTATTCCAATTAGAATTTAAACATGTATAGTAAGTAAATTGAATAAGATGTATACTTTCGCCAAGTTCGTTCTAGGCCAACGTTTTATTGCCTTTTACATCCTGTAATAATTTAATTCACACTGCAAATAAGCAAGGTAGTACATGCGCGAGAGTTGATATACAATATCAATGGAAGTAGTTTTTAATAGTGGTAGAACCACGCTGCAGACGAAAACTTTGTGAAGAATGGCATGATATTTGTCTGTAGCATGAATGGGCCGGCTCACCCGGGGAAGTACCAAACTCCCGCAGAAAACCGGCGTCTGAGTGGTAACTTAGCTACCGCGTTTCGTACGGTGAGCGGCCAAGTTCCGGAGGCTTAACACCCTCCCAACTTCAAAATTGAGGTAAATTTATTAATAGACGGTTTTGAAAATGAAATATGAAATTGCCGTTATAGCGTACTAGCCACAAATTATACTTGCATGTTATCAGGATTCAGAGTCAAACTAGAACATACTAAATTTTTTAAAAAAATATGACATTTGATTGTTCTACTTTCAATTATTTTTTTATTTATATTATATATATATTATTACATAGTAAATATATTATTTATATTATTACATAGTAAATATATTTTTATATAATTATTCAGCTGTTAAAGCAAAAATGGATGCCGCGAAAATTAAAGCAATTTTTGATTACGAGTTCTGTCGTGGGACTAATGTAACAGAAACTGCTCATAATATCTTGTGTTTGCAGAGGATTAATTTATATTAACCTCCTTCGTAGTGGAATTTTTGACTTGAAGAATGAACTACGAGTAAGGCCAGTCATAAAGGTAAACAATGATGAATTGAAAGTGTTGGTTTCCAATTTCTTCTATTTTGTATCCTCCTTACTAGAAATCGTTGGGACATACGTTATAGATACGAATACAATTCGACCCCCTGATATTGTGCAACAAATGAAAATCTATAGCGCATAGAAACCACAAGAACATTTATCAAGCACACGATAACACACGACGCGCACTTATACTAAACATAAGTTGTATTGTTGTGTACTACCGGTGTTGGACTTCGTTTCGAAACTATCGCTTCGGTTCTACCTCACTCTGTGAACAAAGACATTATTGCTGGTCTATCGCGTAGGCCGAGTCTATGGCTATGCTATAAGAGTTTTACTGGTCAGACAAGTCTACGCTGCAATGTGACTGATATCGGGATATTGCGACCGTTTCCGCAACATTAAATTAAAGCTACAGCTACAACTTAATCTAAATATTTTTTTACGAATAAAGTTATAACTGATGTAATGACGCTCAAATCTATATACAGTTATTTTGTGCTTCCACATAACACTCCTGTACGCGGAAGTCGTGACACGCTGTGGTGCGGGACTGGAGCTTTTGCTAATTGGCTGTAACTGATAGATAAGCAATAAAATCAATGGGAAGGACACCGGCTGCATCTTCAATTTATGTCGATGTGGATTCGCGATGCGTCGTAGTCCGGCGCCGACCCCCGCCACCGGGCTTCATATTTATACGCTTAGGCGGGTTGTGCGCAGAGTTCAAACGTGCGACGCGCGCTCGGAACGTTAGACGGTGGAGAAGAAAATCGCAATCGTGGGTACGCGAGGGCGAGTGCAGTGTGCAGTGCGTGCGGGTCGTGTGGCGCTGAAAGCTCGGCTGTGAAGCCTCCGAGAGCAGCGGCATCGCGGGAGCGCCCGCCTCGCGTCAGTGCCGGCCCGGCCGCGCCGAAGGTACCACGTTCCAACGCTTCCGACTGTTTACTGCTGTACACTGTGACTACAGCGAATTGCCGCCCACATCAACGCGGACTTGTTTTCTTCGATAAAGAGAGGTAAGTTGATTCACATAAACTGTAAAAACATTTATACATATTTAAATGTTTTAGGGTTTTTACACTGTTAATATACAACAGTTTATTGCATAGATGAATTGAGACAAGTTTGAATATTTTAAAAAGCCACTTTCAAGCTGAAGTTGTTTCTTTGAGCATTGTAAAGCAAACTGAGCTTTTCCGCCTCTATACTTTAAAAGTCAGTAACAAACCTTTTTTTAAATGCTATGAAAACACTGTAATGTCTTTTAAATAGACAAACACATATGTAGGTAGAGTTTACACAAATGTAGACAACTAAAATTATTTTCTATATTTTCCATATTGTTGTTTATCTTCAGTGTCTTTAGTTTATTTTATTTTATTATTAATTTATTTTAATAATATATTACATTTTGGTACAATGGCATTACAGTTCAATATTTTAGAATTTAATTTGTATTTTTATATATATTATAATTAGAAATAAATTTGTTAATTATAGTTACTGAAATGTTATTTAGGATAAGATCAAATATTAAACTACATAAAATACACAAGAACTTATTTGCACTTAAACTTATATAAATATGTAAAGTAAAATAATTGCTAATTATTTTACTTTACATATTTTTGTCGATTCAAATTAACTCTTTTAAAATATAACGAATATTCCTGAATACGAGTTAACAATACCATTAGTAAATTATGGTATAACATAATGATTTCTTTAAAAATTAAAAATCAATTTATTATACAAATTTTATTAATTTATATAATAATTAAAAAATATTATTATATATTAAATTTAGAAATATTTTTTTTATAAAACTCTTTACTTTTTATAAAATACGTCATGCAGATAACTAAACATTTTCCTTACTTCGTGGTTCATAATTTCCCAGATCTTTTAAGCGTCATTCATAATTAAGCAAAGTAAGGTATAACACTCGGCGTTAGCGCCGCGCTGGTATACAGACTTGACTAAGTTAATGGAAAAGTTGCGGAGCAGAGACTCTCGAATAATAGCGTAGATTTGAGCGAGTGGATCGGATCCAGCCGCGTGCCACAACAGCCGTAGCGGATCCAATATTTTACACTCACCACTACTAATCATTCACGATTGTAACTACAAAGTTAATTGAAATCAAATCATGCAAATGACGTGCACCTAATATTGATTCGTTGCATTACCATTTGAAGATTACAAGCATTACTGCCTATATACTTTGTAATATTTAAAAATCAAAACCTTTATCATCCATGTGTATCCAATAACTTACATCCATCTAACATTATTTACTATAAATAAATAATTAAATGAATATTTTTGATTTATTGTTGTTTACTACTGACGAAAAACTAACGTTAATGGCTAAAGAGACTTGTCAGAGGTTTCAAGCAAGGAAATGACTTCAGCTATATGTAGTTTTAGGACCACTGGTTACCACACGCATAAAAGTGTCTTTCGAAATTCGAAAAATGCTTTGTTTATTTGCCGTCAATGGTTATCGTCCATCGTAGTAGCAGATCTTATGTTACTTAATTCTTATTTTTATTTTTGTATACAGAGTTATGTGACGAATGTTTCTAAGCTATTCATATATTTAAAATTATATATATTAAAAATAAATATATTCGAAAATGAAAAGTGATCAAAATTAATAAAGAAAGTTAACAGTAGGAAAAATACGTAGGTATCTAAATGAAATTCGTATACGCCTACTAGGAATATACATATTTCGTTCGGATACCCGATAAATACTTCTTGATTTAAAAACAACAAAATAGTAGTTCAAATTCCTGGGTTCAAATTCTGGTGTAGATTTCTGGGTTCAAATCCTGATGATTTGGACGAACTGGACTCTTACTTACTAAGGTAAATAAGAGTCCATTTCGTCCTTACTATTCTGATTCTAGATTTCTGGGTGCAAATCCTGATGATTTGGACGAACTGGACTCTTACTTACTTAGGTAAGTAAGAGTCTAGTTCGTCCTAACTGGACTTAGGTACTCAATCACTGAAACAAATGGCCGTCTTATACTCGTCATATACATATAACAATCTCTGTCATTTGTTTTAATAGTACATAATTCACATTCAGCGTTCGCGAGTTCTATGCCCGCATCGGAATAAGTAATTGTATAGCATACAAATATTTATTCCGAGTTTGATGTCCAATGATTCTTAGACATGCGTAGTAGTTTAATATTATTTCCTTTTGATATGGGCAGGCTAGTGACCACCAGTGAGACATCTGTGAAGTGATAGAAAAAATGCTAAGCCTTAGTTAAGTAATTTTCAACTTACATTTTCTAATTGTACACAGTAGCGCGCATCGAATGTATTTCTGCCTAAGTTGTTTTTCCTCTCGTTGCAAGTAGTTTATCTACTAAATACAGAAAGAAGTCTTATGCAAAATTGAAAAAAAAAATATTATAAATAGTAAAATACTAAGAATACGTTTTAACTTAAGTATTTAATCTTTTTATATTCAATGATATATATAAAATACTAATTATTGATTATATCTTTCTCATTCACAATATTATTAATGAAAATATATATAGTATTATTAATGAATTACTATGAATACAATAAAATTGATATCCAAAGTCATATTTAATTAATTTATATTATATATTCTTAGTAAATTATAACAAATACGCTATAATTCTAATTTCCTAATAAAAATGGCGACTCTACAATTAAACGCTCTACCTAAACAAGCATCCAAAAGAAAAAGGATGATACAGTGGAATTTGAAAATTCGCTTTAATAATCAAATTTTAAATTGTAAAAAAAGTTGCCAAACGTTTTTAAATTAAAAGTCGCTTTTCTAACCTTCTAAAATAGAAATAATAGGACACTATTATTATTTTTTAAAAAGTAATTATCGAAAAAAAATATTACGCCCTATCAACGCGATACAGTAACTTTTGATTAGAAGAGATGTAATTGGGGTGTAGTATAACGTCACCGTACTAACACGGCGGTCCGGGATCTTAATAGGTTTCTTTAAATAAAACTTTCTTTGAAACATCTTGTTTTATTCTTCTACATAAACACATATATGATTAGTTTAACAAAAAATATCTTGTTCTGTATCAAATAAATAAAATCAGAAAATGCAATTATTTCTTTATCTTTCAAATTTTAAAATCGCGACGGTTAATGAAAGTAATATTATCAAAATATTACTATAGTCAAATAAAAATTTAAATACATTCAACGTATCACTACAGAAGTTACATTAGACTGTGAACAGTTTGTTTCGCTTCGCTTGATTGCGCAAAGCTCGGCGCGGTCTGTGGCGAGCGAGTTCAAGTGCAGGGTGAAGGTTCCGCGGGCCAGCGCCGCCCGCCCCGTTCGTGTACAGCCAAGGACTGTACGCCGCTTGCGAGATCACATCCGTCTGCTCTAAGTCTATCCGTTCCAACTCACGAAAATTCATACATCCTACTGTATCGCACGCATTATTTATATTGATAGTGGTAGAGCTGCAGACGAATACTTTGTCAAGAATGGCATAATATTTGTCTGTAGCATGAATGGGCCAGCTCGCCCGGGGAAGTACCACACTCCCGCAGAAAACTGGCGTTTGAGTGGTAGCTAAGCTACCGTCGTCGTACGGTGAGCGGCCGAGTTCCGGAGGCCCAACTTCCTCCCTCCCTCTCCCATAATGACACTTTCCTTAAAGGTCGGCAACGCTTCCGCACTGCCTATAGCGCTGCGGAAGACTCGTTTGTCTTCCTATCCCATAAAAAAAAAAATTTAGTGCATTTTCCTCGGAGATGAAAAAATGATGAAACATGAAATGTATAATACATCAAAATTTTTTTATGGCAAGTGAGCCCTCTGATGATAATAAACGACCACCGCGCATGAACATCTACAGTACTAATGGGCAGGAAGAAGAAAGAAATGGGAGGGAAGGAAATAAAGGAATAGCACTATAGCAATACAAAACACAGTAAAATACCACCACTTGACGCCGATATTATGTAGGTTATATTTTTCCGGTTGAGCTGACCCATTCGCGCTAACATGACTCTCCCACGATCAGAAAGTACTTTGTAAGCGCAGGTTACTTTTTTACTCATTCAGTTAGTCTAATATTGCCTGTGAATGTTTCATACATGCGTGTTCCCGTGGTTATTAAATCATCGGAACTAAATGTAACATTTAATAGTTTATGCCTTATATACGATCCTAAACTGTATATCCGATTGCGATGAAACTTTTGAAACTTGATTTTGGCTCGGACTACTAACGCTCGGAAAGGTTTATTGAATTAATTCGACTATTTTACAATAGGTGGCGGGCGAGTTCTATATAAGAATCATTTTACGTTTAGGATTTTCACTTAATTTGAGTCTCTATTTTATTTATCTCTATTGGCGGTAATAAAAGTCTAAATTTGTTAGATTTTTACGGATCAACTCCAATAACAAAATTGTTCATAGAACAAAATCCTTCGTTTAATATTTCAGTTCATTTCCTAATCTATTACACGCTATGTATATTAATTACACTATTAATAATAAATAGAATGAATAATTGAAAATAATTACATATAATTGATGAAATGTCTGAGCAAGTAATATGTTACGTTCCCGTTAAATTAAAAAATAAAAATTTTTGAAGTAGGAAGGCAAATGAACAATAATATCGCGCGATAGAAGGCAATCAATTTCACATATATACCTGAGGCATTTCAGAAACATTACCGACCTTTGAGAAATTCTTAGGCTTATTTTGTAAAGGTTCCAATGTCGTAATGTCGTTGACTGGTTTCATAGATTCTAGGCATCATAGAAATACAGTATAAATTACAAATAATTATATAAATTTGTTAAATGTTTGAACACGTTGATATATATGTTACTGTCTCCAAACTAGAAAAAAAGACGTTATCGACATTAACCTGTGTGTGAAATGAACCAAAAGAGTATAATATCGATAACGTGAATGACAATTTGCGATCAGATGTGAATACATTGTTCGTTTGTACTGAAGCAATGGCGATTTAAATAATTATGAAGCAAAAACATTTTTTTGCAAAAGAATCACGGGAGACACATTGATAATAAAACTCACCGGAAGAATTAGCTGTCAAAGTGCAGACAGTACAGCGCGACGATTCGATAATAATCTCAATCAATTGCCGCCCCTGCACCACAAACGCTTACAAATTGGAATGATGCTGTGTTTGTATCGAGAGTACCGAACCGAAAGAGCGGCGGATATGATTCACAGCCAATCGTTGATTTTTGTACTACAGTGGTGGCGCTGTAGTTCTCGTTGGGCAATTTAAAAACAAAACAATAATGCTTTGCAAAAATATTTAATAGTTGTAGAGCCACGCTGCAGGCGAATACTTTGTCGAAAAAGCCATATAATATTTGTCTGTAGCCGATTCGCCTCCCTCTCCCCTCTCCCCCCTTCCCTTTCGCACTCCCATAATAACACTTTCCTTAAAGGTCGGCAACGTTTCCGCACTGCCTATGGCGCTGCGGATGGTTATGGGCGGCGTTGATTGCGTTCCATCAGATGACACGCCTGCTCGTTTGCCTTCCTATCACATAAAAAAACCGATAAATTTTACTTGTAATTTTATAAATCTATATTCAAATTGACGACACATTACCGCTTACATATCAGTAAGCGGTACTTTCAGAATCAATGTTTGCGGCTGCGTAAATATATGTATGATCTACAGTAATATATTCTGAGTTTGAGTGAGCACCCAAATGTAGTAATTTTGCATATTGAGTTATTTTGTATAAAATAAAGTTGGTACCAAAAGTTACATTTAATTACCAATAGATTTATGTTACATATTACGAGATTTTTTTTTGACGACATAATAGGCTTAGTGACGGAGCTACCGACATTGAAGTGAGTGGTCGCGGGTTCAAGTATCGAGATAAATATACATACAGTGTACACTCTATATATTAGACAAGCGTGGGTTAATGTCCATACCTTCAGAAATGAGCAGGCCCCGTGCCAGTAGCGGGACTTATATCGCCTATGAAAAAACCCTTCCAACTCCTACTTAGATACTGTTAATCAAATTGTATATTTTAAAAGTTATGAAATATCTAGTTGAGGTATCTATTGAGCCTTTCGTTAAAGATGGCGTCTCAAATTATAATAGGATTGATAACGACCAGTAATTGTGCCCTGGGTTTATGCGCTTCATGAAATACATCTAGTCTACTGTAATATCGCTTTGGTGGCAATAAAACCTGAATTAAAATAGATATTCAGAGTGCTCGCAAGCTCAGTAAGTTAGCGTAACGAGTTTCATGTCTGAATAATTGTGTACTCGTCCATCCTGAATTATTGCATTCCATTTACTTTTACAGTAATAATTTTAATTATTGTTAAGTATACGATGAACTTGCTCCCAATTGGAGAGGTCTTTGTTTAAATATACGTACACACACAGCGAGATGTCAGACACATTCAAACACACATATGGATTAGAACATATTCCAGAATGCGGTAAATTATATCAAATCAAGCATTACTAGACTTTGAAAAGAAACTTATTTTAAATTATACGAGTATTTAATATATAATTAAATAATTGTGTATTTATATAATAGTATTCAATATAATATAGTGAAAGGCTGGAATATTTGACACAAAATAGTCTGTCTGCTAAGATATGAGATCTATCATCATATTTATGGTTAAAAATATTAATATTATGGATTAAATTATACCTTTAAAACATATTAAATATATTAATAGATATATTATTTAATGTAACGTTATACAAATAATGTTACATTATTACATAATATCATGTTATGAAAGCATGTATTGCTTCTTTTGACATACAAAAATACATTTCTAAACATGCGCCAACCCTAATACAATTCAATATTTTATTCGATATACGAAAATATCAAAAATATAAATGGAAACATGATGTTTCATTGCTAAAAAGAGGCTTAGCAATGTCACTAGAATTTTTATGAACCATTTGAACCTAGCTTATAGTTTTGACAGAAATGTAATGATCACACAAAAGTCCAAATGTAGAATCGAAAACGCCACCTTAGATCGTAAGGCCAATCCTCATTAGCAGCTTTTGCTGCTTAATTGGCAAAGTTTGGTCTAAGGTGAGAATCTCTGGTCTAATATTGTAGAATTGACAAAATTTATGATTTTATCCATTCCAACTGGTTACTTTAGCTACCATTAATTCCATTTTATAGTTCATAAAATATTACACGACTAGAGAGGAAATATGTATATATAGCGCTGAACTCAATTGTATTCACATCGATCCCACGAGCTTAGAATAGACTTCGCTTTAGGGAACCTATAAGGTACGTTATCTCCTTTTATGGTTAATTCACAAGAAGGATAATTTATCGCTATTCAGAGTTCTTCCCATCGTACAAGATCGAACTTTACACTGAAATCAGTTTTGTCATTAAAGTAAACTATTAAAGGCACGTCAAGCCAAAAATCTTTTTTAAATATCGTTCAAAAGTGTATCCATACTGAAAAGGATGTAATATATAACTAAAACAAGCATAAGTAACATTAACGTAGATGGTGAACAAGCAAGGTTGACAGGCTTCCGATTTCTTTGTTTTGCTTTGTTATTTGTCTCCGGAATCACGCTTTGTAAGTGGGAGTTAAATAGCTGGATAACAATTTTTTCTATATATCACTGACGTTGACTAGTAATTAAGTGCAAAAACACAAGGCCACTAACCACACCACTTAGTTGACGTTTATCAACGTAGACACCCTGAAGTTAGTCATTTTTTGAAAGTTTATAATGTAATTAAATAAAACTACAGAGTTTCGATTTGTGAGATCGTTTTACTCTTGACAAGTGAGTCAACAGAATGTAAGTCATATGATCCGTGGTGAGACACGGATTTATTATATACTAGCTGAGCCAGCAAACTTCATACCGCCGCAGAATCCTCAGAATATATTCCTAATATTTTTATCATATTTTCTCATCTTTTAAACCTTCCCTGGACTTCCAAAAATAATTCAAAACCAAAATTAGCCAAATAGGTCCAGCCGTTCTTGAGTTTTAGCGACACTAACGAACAGCAATTGATTTTGAAATATATAGATTGACAAAACAATAAAATACGACTTGCTTGGGAGCTTCAGTGATCGCGCATTAATGTGGGCGCGTCAATATGCGCACGCAGAGGCCCGGCGTGACAGAATGCGCGTACGGCGAGCCGTGCAGCGAACCCGTCTCCGTCCGGACCACGCGCCGTCGACGCTTCCTGAGAAAATGGCAACTTATGGGGAACTGAATCTGGGCCTCGCGGGTGCCGTTGACCTGTGCGAATTGCCACACTCGATGCACATGTTTCGCCATTCACATTTCATATTTGTCCATACCATTACACTTCACTTTATAGAGTTAACGCATTGAAGGAATCGTAGCCAAAAAAGAAATACTATTCATATGAATTATTGAAAATAATGATTAGTAAAAGTCTTTTTAATTAATTTTTGAAATGATGTAATAATATGTCGAAAGAAATATACTTTATAAAGGATAATCAATAATTAGTTAGACCTAGATCGAAATAACAGAAGGATCGACATGGAAGTCTGTGCTTAGCAGCGGAACGGTATATGTTAGGAAAAAATATATTGTAAAATTGGAATGTAAAAAAGTCGGCACGAGCGGGACGACAGATTGTATCTCGTCACTTGACGCTGTTGGCACACATTACCAACAGACACCAGGAGCTTTAACCGTTATCGGACCACAAAAATGTCCGGCTCGCAAAAAACTCTCAAACCGTTTCTGTTTCTGTTTCACTTGCCATTATCACTACATGATATGACATGACGTTGACTTCACTTCTCGTAGCGCTCGTCGGACATTAACAAACAATCACAGGCTTACCTTTTTTTTTCCACAGCCCATATATGTCCCACTGCTGAGCACGGAACTCCCCATTTCTCTAGGAATGGGCTTGGGGAACGGAATCTGGGGTTACCAGACTCAGAATAAATATCTGTAAGCTTATTTCGTATTCGTATTTATTCCGATGCGGGGATCGAATCCGCGACCATTGACTCCGTGGACGGGGAGCCGCGCCACTGAGCCAATTGGTCGTCGAGGCTTATCTTATCTCTCAGGCTTATCTTACTATTACGTAAATGTTAAAGCTTAGATTTTGCGATAACCTTAATCATTGTATGTGAGATTATATAAAGCTCAATATAGAATATCGTTTTTCAAAGTGGTTAGTAGGGCGCGAATACTTGAAATTCTTTAATACGCCATGGTTCATTCATTAGTGTGAGTCGGAGTATAAGTACATGGCATTACTAGAAAATGGTACGTGCATGCAGATAGCGAAGCAAAAGAGTACTTTTGTTGTGCGGCAGAATAGTTATTAGTACCGGCGAAGGGAACCCTGGGCGCGAGTGTATAAGAAACCTCACGGTGGGTCGCCACCTGAATATCAATATCAGAATATAGTCAAGCTGCGATGCCGGTAACAATGACCGATAAAAAGCAACACTCCAATATGGCCTTACTAGAAGTTCGCTTAAAATTCATATTCAAAAGCAACAACTCGCGTGGTCTCGTCGCCACCAAATGGTATGTAGGTTATGATGTTAGTTAGCCGAGGTTTTTTGCCGGTCTTAGTTTTTATTACTATGTCTTTATCTCCTTTCGTGTCAATCAGTTTCGTATAAGGCGTGAAAGTATTGACGTCACTATACCAAATTTCGCCTTTTTAATGTATTATGATCCCGGGCCATTGAAAAAAAATTTAACGATATTTAATATACGTGGGAAAAAAGTCGCCTACTTCTAAAATAATTGCATCGCCTAAAATATATGTTTCTCTTGAGAGAGTACTTTAATTTTGGCCATTCGATATTCCGAACGTATTCCAAGCACTGACTAGCCAGTATTATTATTCACGTTCATTTACACCTGTGTGAATGAATGGTTAGCCTAGTTGCTAATGGAATATTGATATCAGTCCGTAAGGCGATTGCTGCATTTGAATTCTAACACGATTTAAATAAGCTTAGCGTTGCTTATGGTTATTTAAACACGTTATTCAATACACAAATAGGGATATATGAAGAGAACTTATTACAATTTAACTTATTTTTCTTGAGAGATGTTTCATTAAATGCAGCGGGGTAATCGCGCGTCTACCATTTACAAAAGGCGCCCATGGTTTGTCTCGAGCTTTTCTTTTGCTACTTTAGTAAAGAGCACACGAACGCTCAACTCCCAGCACTCAGACACATAGCACCAACACTCTAAATACCAAAACAAATAGACATATCCACTTACCATTTACCAAGTAAAAATTCTCATGTTATGTTTGATTAGGTCTTTTACCAATTAGTATTTATACCGATACATATATAAGAGTAAGATGTTGGAGTTAAGGAGGCATGGTTGTTGCTCCTACAAACTTTGTCTAGTGGCTGGCATGTTGCGTCCAGTGCGAGGCGTGAAAAAGTAAGACCGCCTGACAAGGACCAATACATTGTTTGTTTTCCAATACAAATGGTTTTAAGGATAATTTGCTTTGTTACATTAACATTATTTTTGGCTCCAATGCATTGAAGGTCTGAAAAGCTATTATAATGTCACAATGGCATATAACTTTACCTCAATTCGTGATCTACAAGTAAATTATTTTAAAGCAGGGGTGAGCAACCATTATAAACAACGAGCCAATTAATATATATATATACATTTATATAATTAATATATATATATATATATATATAAATTTATGTATATATATATATATATACATAAATTTTATATATATAAATTTTTTTGGTGAACCGCGTGTTGATCATCTCTGCTTTAAAGCATTATTTCTATTACACCAACACCATAAATAATGTTGTGCTAATGTTAGCGTCTTGTGCGTGCGAATGTCCGTATTCATTCCAAAATGGTTTACTGCTCGCGAAACAAACGCAAAAATTTTAATCAGCCAATTATAAATGGTCTATAACAGTTTTTTGCATTAATAAAAAGGCTGTAGCAAGTGCTCATAGCGTCCAGGTTGCTTTATCGTGCGGAACGTGCGATGTCATTGTCCTACGTGGTGTAGTGGGCAAGGCGCATGCACCGACGCGCACCGCCGCCACCGGCGTTGATTCGCGGGTCGCCAACTTTTCTCCTCGCGCTTAAAGCTTGTGAACAATTATTTTATTACAATTCACACAACCATTGTGTCATATATCCAATATCCTTGCATTATGAACAAACGGGCTATCGAAACTAACATAATTAGACCTTTAAAAATTACTTATGTAATTATTATTACTATTATAAGAACTTTAGGTCCTTTTTGCCAACTTTTCTCCTCGCGTTCAAAGCTTGTGAACAATTATTTTATTACAATTCAGACCATTGTGACGTATATCCAATATCTTTGCATTATGAACAAACGGACTATCGAAATTAACATAATTAGATCTTTAAAAAATTACTTATTTATTATAAGATACGAATGAAAATTAAAATATTAAAAACTTTAGGTGCTCGTATGTAGGTATACAGAAGTAACTCCTATTTAGCAATTATACCTTTTTGCTAGCAGATGCTGTCAGTAAATGATATTACAAGTTTCAATTATCGTTAATGTGAAACATGAGACAAAAACAAAAACAAAAAATCTGCAGTCTTCCTGTACTAAAAGCTTTATTACAATGTAAGTGCACCAGAATATTACAGAGTGCGTGTTTTTTTTTTGTTTTCCTTTAATCTTAGAAGGGTCTCGATGGAAATAATGTGTTTGAGACCCCACGTGAATTATTCACTCAAGAGAATACTCGAAGGAAACGGAGAAGGAAAATCAATAGAGTCACTCCATCAGGTAAAGAGTATAAATTTGTGTTAAAGTTATATAATTTATTTACGTGGCTGTTATTTATGTTTGTTGTAAGTTTTTTCACTTTTGTAAAATAAAAATAGACTTGCACCTGCATACAAAAACACAAATTACATTTTAAACATTTCATTAATAATACCAGAAGAAACGTGAAATTCAAGAATTAGATTTTTTGTAGAAGCTATTACACAATATTATAATAAAATTCATCATTAGATTTGTTTGCAGAACCTATTTCCTGATCGTTGCGCTTCCCCGGTTTTGTTTTGACGGTTCATGTTCCAACGTCTTCACCTTGAATTACATCTATAGGCATTTTTTCGGAGTCTCTTTTTTATTGCCAATAATAATAATTTTCGTAAGTATATATCCATTCAATATGTTTTCTTATAGGTAATCACGACCGTCGCTGTTCTTTGGAATAGTAGAAAAAAATCATGCATGATGATGATTACAGAACTTTGATAAGTATGGGACTGACGTAACCTCCAACGTTTCCTGACTTCAATTTGTTAAAGTGACTCATTATGGTTATTATTAAAGTTTATTGCGTTTATCAGACAATTTATAAGATGATCTCGTATGAGTGTCGGCCCCAACTAAGGACTAGAAAATGGCCACATCTAGAGGCCATGTAAAATCATCCAAGGACGCCAAACCTGTGCGTTTCGAAAGTGGCAGCCAATGACTGGAGGAACTGTCGCCCATTTAAATTTATTAAAATACAATGTTATTTTCTAAAAGTTTTATTTATTTACCTAGTATATAGAACAAATTTACTGTTACTAATAATTTGTTTATAATATAAGTGGTGTATGTACAATTGTTTGATTAAATATCGATGAATGAAATAATATTATAATAATATAATAAAATTTCATTTTCCGCTCAAATAGTTTTACCGGTTCAATTGGATTCAGTAAAATATTAAGGTAATTGTAAATCTCATTCGATCCATTGCAAAATGTAAAATATTGAAATGAGTAATTTCATGTATAATCTGAACCTACGTGCAATTGCCAGTTAGTTCTTTTCAGAGTACTTATGCGTAGTAAGATATATGTACAATAGATGCAGCCGGCTGCGGTAAGTGGCTCAAAACAAAACTGCGCGATCTCCATAACGGTACTAAACCACCATTAATATCGTAATGCGTAAAGTATACATAAGCGAAACAAGCTAATTTCCGGTGCCGAGCTCTCTTTTTATGATTATTGGAAATTAAGCTCGATACGGCGTTCAAGTGCACGTTTTGAGAGATACGATGTGTTTCTATGAAGCTTTTATACCGGTATTTATTGCGCTGGCCGCATATTGGTTGCTATTTCACGTGTATGACAATTAACATTATCTTTTAAGAGTGATACATTGTAAATATGTCGTACCATTTTATGTCACACTTAAATTAATTTCTGATTTTTTTTTTGAGGATGGTTATCGAATTTTTACAAGTTTTGTTTTCTTTTAAGTAATAAATAATGGATACAATTATTTATAACTAGCTTTTGCTCGCAGTTTCGTTCGCGTGGAATTTGGTCTGCCACATAAAGTTTCGTGACAGATCATTTTAAATAAATATATATATTTTTTTACTTAATTTATGGTTCACAATTTTGGTCATAGTGGCTTCCACATAAAAGTTAGATATACGCTGTCCCGAACTTATATTTAGAACTATTCAAGAAAAACAATCCTACGTAAATCATCTTTGTGTAACTCCAATAGTTTAGGCAGCGTACGACAAGATAGCTCTCAGACTAGATTTTTTTCCGACTTAATTGACAGGTATCGTTATATTATGACCAAAATTACGTAAAATCATTACAAATTGTAGCCTATATGTTATTCCGATGTATATCCTATATTACTGTAAAGTTTCATCCAAATCCGTCCACTAGTTTTTTCGTGAAAGAGTAACAAACATACATCCATACTCATAAACTTTCGTATTTATAATATTAGTAGGACTAGTTCCTATAATCCTATCCTTAGGATTATGCAAATTATGCTTTTGAATAGAATATATTACCGTTTCACGGTAAATATTATTGTAATGGTATATGTAGTACAGGCGTACTATATATATCTATATATAGTACGCCTAGTGTGGTATCGAGGCGAGGTGGGTCGGACGCCCCGTTGCGGCACCGACTTACTAAATCAATATTTGCGCAGATGTCGGCGCAAGAGCATGTTATGCTCGTTGCGACCTAAACTCATACAGCTTATATGGCAACGATAGCGGTAAATTCTCTCTGCGGCTACTTGTAATCCTTCAAATGTGGGTCGTCGTGGCACGCATAACTTGACCCCGCCAATACTTAAGATACACCATTAAAATCGGTCCTAAGGTGACATACTATTTGCCAAGGACTGCCTGAAGAGTATGTTACATATTATTACTCAAAATATTCAAATGTATTTTTTATCTATCTCTACTATTATCAGTAACCTCCTTTTTCCTCGTGGTTATTAAATGTAAACGAATAGCATCATTTTTTTAAGCGATGACCACGACTCCCGTGTAATATGATAATGTGGCGAATAAATGTTTCACGTCTAGATTCTTTGCTATCGTTTTTGTGCAAAACCTGTTCTTTATAATGCAGTTCCGATGCGAAAACCGAAGCCCTTGCCTACTATTGTTGTTCGTTTTTTCACCTCAGTAAACCATGAGGAATTTTATGCAAGTATTCCCACTGACTTCATGCGAAAGGAATTTTTCCCTTGGTTTCACACAGTAATAAATTTAACTTAGCATTAATAGTATTTGGCGCGCTTATGTAAAACTGCAATTGTGAGTTGGTAACACTTATACTACCCTTGTTTAGAGCAAGCTTATCGTCTGTTGCTTGTGCAATCAATATAACAGATTAGGGTATATACAGCTCAGGTCATATTATTCTTGTAAAACATGCTCCAAGCCATAAAACATGTAACGGAAAATGCTTGTGAAGTTAAAATCTACTACGTGCTCATGTTCCCTCGTTTAGCGCACAGTTTTGACGTCCGTCCATAGGTACTTGCCATTCATTCCTTACACAGAGATATGGCCGGTAATGACCGACCAGCCGGTTAGCTATCGGCCAGACGCTCGTAAACATTTCGACACGAGGTATTCGGACACGGCTGCGAATACAAGTCAATAGACATCACGCCAGCCTCACTTACTTCCTGGTATGGTTAACTGTTCACACAAAATGCAGAAGTTTTTCATTGCCGGACCACTTCCAAACTGAATTTGAGATTAATTGGGATGCACATAAATACTAAATATACTTTTATATTTAGAGGTCAATAGATGAAACCAACAGCTGTCTGACCACGAGGGTCCACGAGAGCGTTTAATCATTGCACCTAATGGAATGCGAGTCCCCAATATTCGCGAGGGTGCAGACTTTTGCGTGGGGTTGGCAATTCAAATGTCACCAGGCGTAACTCTGTACTGCAGTTTATACCTTCTGTAAAAACGTATTAATTTATTACGAATAAATTAGAGTCAGGCAAATAATAATACGTTCGTATGCAGACCAAGTAATTTATTTTTATTTTATTATTAAAAATACAATAATCTATTATTAGGATTATTAAAAAATTTGTAATACGCCAAATAAAAGCTATTACAGATCGTTTCAGTATATTTAAATTAAATAAGTCAATATTTAAATTAAATAAGAAAATATAATACAAATATTACTTAAATTTGTGTTCTAAGAAATGAAAGTGTACGTGTGTGTGACAGTTAAGACTTACACCACACACACGTGTATGTATGTGTCATTAAACATATTTAATAAAAAGTTTAGGTATAAATAAATGGTAGATACAAATGAGAGCTTTTTCACAATATGAAGTGTCTATAATAGCGAACTGGAGTGAGGCTTGTTACAAACGAACACGTTAGCAGAGGCACGGGGAGCAATGATCGACGTGTGAGCCGCCTTCAAACAATTGCGAATTCAACGTAAACCTGGCAACCAGCATACCTTAACGGTGGCTGCGCTCTCCGCGAGCGCATAGCGCAAAAAATGCGTTTACGAGCTTAAAGCTTCACCGGACTTTGCACATTTGTTTAGACATCCATTGCCTTTTAGGCTTAGACATTTGCTTTGTTTCTCTTTCGTTTAAACGCATTCGATCAAACATTCCTTTAATCTTTTTTATCTATAATTTTGCGTATGTACTAAAGCTAATTAAGCTGGCAACTGTGATTTACTTTATAAGAACTTTAATAATGTAACTAGGCCTGGTACTTAATCTCATTAAAACGACAACAAATTACACTACTACGTACAAAAACGTTTTAAAAATATTTGTCAAAATTTCCGGCCAGAAATTTTACCTATGATGTACCTTTAGCTGTTTTTTCGATTTGACAACGTATAAAATGTATTCAAAAATATCCTTTCAGTCGAAACAATACGAATGACAATATCATTGGAATTGAAATTCTACGATTCTCACGAGTACCTACCATTTGTAGTTGGATGCAGATTAACAATCAGTGTGATATATATACTTGTGATCTGAATAAAATTTGAACACATTACCATATTCTTACAAAAGCATAATGTTGATACAGATAAATCGAAAACACGATGAGGCATGGAAATGAGATAATTCGTAGGAGCGCTCCACTTGAATATTAACGGTGTAACGGTGGTGAAACGTCTAGCGCGGATTTACCTAAGTTATTCGGAATACGTTGATGTTACGTGCGTGCTCTCGCGTGCGATACTGGATCACATGGTGGCCATGGCTATGCCGACCATGGCGGCTCCCACTCCGCGCCCATATCACGGTCAATAGCTTAAAGCAGAGCGTGAGACATTATGCACAACACGCAAATAAAAGGTAACGCAAACGGGCCAAAAATACATTAAAGTATATTGATTAGATTCACGCTACATCGTTCTAGTTATCCTTTGTTTAGACACGATGCACATATATCTAACATGCCTGTTGATTTATGTAAAATCTTAACGAATTCATGAGCCATTATGATTTGACATATTTTTTTTGTCATTTAAGAATTCATTGAATAAATATTTTTTTGTGAACAGAAAAATAGGGCTATCAAATCAAGTAAATGTTTTTATAATGATAAACAAGATATACAGAATTCTGTTGAATAGCTCAGAAACTATTTATATGGTGGTCTAAATAGCTTTTTCGCAAAACTTCTGACAACTGATACGAGTCAATGAACTTTAAAGCACGCAAAGGAAACTTAAATTCAAATATTTTAAAGTACTAGGTATAAAAGTGGAATTCTATCCACTTTTATAACCAAAGAGACATCAACTTTGATATATTTACTTATATCAATAAATACCTGTCTCATTGTTATATCGTTGATATGCAGAAGAAACGAAGTAGGGGAAAGCACACAGCCTTGCGGAACACCAGCATTCCCAGGCTTCAGATCAAAGCAAAACCCGTCTAAAACGACTTCTATGCTCCGCTCCGTAAGAAAGCTGGTGATCCATTTGCATAATAGCCTATAGCACGAAAGTTTGACTAGGGAAGCCTTGTGCCACACCCGATCGAAGGTCTGCGCTATATTCAGGCTTACTGCTAAGGCTTCCCCTTTTGCTCTCCATCGCTTCTGTCCATCGACGTTTCATGTAAGTGAGAAGATCATCAGCTGAGCGACCCTAATAAAACCCATATTGATGGTCACTAATCAGCATATGCTCCACATGATACTGTAAGATCCGAACGCCTCAGGAATAAGAGCTACCATTCGAGCAGCTTCTGCTGCGGTCCTATCCATATTTTATGGTGAAAAGTAATAAATATAATTGCTCCAATAAAGGTTTTAAAGGTTAAATTAATACGATGCACAGAACCGAGATAATTTAGCGTTAAAAGTCCGAAATAAACTAAACATGCACTTTATGCACAACTAAACATTATTTTATAAGTGCTTTGAAAATGTTAAAAATGCCCACAACAACACTTGTGTTCCTCTAAAAAAATGTCAAATGCAAAAAATTTGACTATGTCGTCGCATACTAATGAGAACAACTTTGTTACTCAAAATTAACAGGTGGGTCGATTTTTTTGACAGCCAGTATAGAAATATACACTGAATATCATTTAATATGCGCCCACTTGCGCCTGCCGTTAATCGACCGCTACAATTCCACGACCATTATCGCCTAATAACGATGCACTGCATCGTTGTCTTGTAATCCGAATCTAATAACGATTATTAATGTCGCCATGTCCACGACTTCTATGCTAATAAGTGGTAATTTACGACGATTGATAATTGCTTGTCGCGTACGTGCACGCATCGTGCCATTGCACGTCTGATGGTTAAACGTGGACACGTATTTGCGTTCGCCGTCTTACAATGTCACAACTTCCTATAAGACTTCATACATGGAAAACGTAAGGTATAATAACAATCACTCCTTACGCTATATCGCATAGCGACGGGAAATAATGCGAAGTACGCGAAATTGATTCGATGCTCCTTTGCTAATGATCCCCCAATCATCTTCGATCGTTTTTTTTTTACAGCCCATATATCTCTTACAGCTGGGCACCCCTTCTTTCTCGGAAGAATCGACATTAACTCATCATGTTTTTACAAGCCGGATTATCGGGGGACCCAAATTGTGACCTAACCCAATCTTTAGACCATACATATATTTATTCGAATTCAAATCCGCGACCATTGTTCATTCCGAAAGCGGAAGCTTTTCCACTGATCTAATAAAGATTTTTTCGATTGTTCGATTGTTTTGCTAACCAAATTTAATTCAAAACTTACCTAGTAATTGAAAATTGAAAATATCAAAGTGCATTAATTCATGTTCAAGAAATTGGTGTCAACGGTCTCAGCGGTTGCAATGTTCCGAAATGATGTGTTGGGCAACGCGCGGCCAGCGACCCACACGGCCGGCCCAGAGCGCGCCGCGCCGGTCGTCGTGCCCTTCCGATCGCATCCAATCACCTTTAGCTCCCATGCCGTTTTTTTAAATAACCCGTTTCTTCTTTTAAATAAACAAATATCTTTTTTATGCCTTTTACAAGTGCAGGCACACAAGTGCATATACATTTACTTTTAGACGACGAGTTGACCGTTAGCGTGCTTTAAGAATGCGCTGTATGTGACGACGGGTCGCAGCTCTACGTGAACGAACGAGTACGAACTACTATTCGATCAGTGACTGCGAACACCCATCTACAGTTATAAGCTCACAAAAACGATTAAGAACGCTGCTCATTCGTGCCATCGTGGCGTTTCATCTTCATGCATTTCAAATTTAGGTTTATTTTAATCAGATTAACTGTATCTTGTGACGCCGCGCCGCTGGAACAAACGGTACGCCAAATTATACTTGGGAAGTAGTCTCCCATTGTATACATTAACGAAACGGCGTCCCCCACCATGCATCCGCGAACCACAATATTAGATTGCGTCGGAAGTGAAAAGAAAGCTTAGCTTCTTTTATGAAATGCGATAAAGTTAATTCAAAATAAATTTTATCATTAATGTGTACCATAGGCATATACAGGTAACGCGCTTGAAGTAAAAATTACTGCTTAAGACGCTTTTATAAGTGGAAACAAATGTTATCGTTAGCAACAGTCTAATATAGCTTCCAGTATTTACTAGCGTTCGTTGGAAGCGTGCTATTGACAAGATGAAGAACGCAAACACTTCTTAACGTCTTGAGCACATATTTTCGGTAAAGTAAATAAATAGATGTTGGAGAATTGTGAGCGCCCTCACCCTCTTCGCTGTACTGACTGGCGATGAGTGTCTAGACGGAGGGATCCTTTCTTATATGTATGTACATACAATACAGACACATACAATACTTCTGATTCACAAAATTTGAGTAAAATCAATTAGCTACATTTAAACTATTTTTATCTCTCTTATGAGTTGCTGTGAATAAAGTCAATTTGGTACATGCATTTCTTTTGCATCAGTCGAGTGATACAGCCTTTTGAGAAATGCACGTAAAGCGAGTAGAATATGTAATGAATAAGCCACGCTGTCCAGACAAGCAGGATTAAGAATACATGCGTATGTACTGTGTGCGTATGCGTTCCCAGGGTAACACCCACTGAAGCCGCAGTAGTCATTTATTCAGTATAATATTTATTACCTCTTAAAGTGTGAACTATGGATAAAAGAAAGGCATTTAAAGCACAAATACTTAATATCGTAAATGTATCGAATTAAAATGTATTTGTCTTATTTAATGATTACTTAATTTAATAGTGCAAAAGGAAAATAAAACACCAGAACAGTTGAGAGTTTTATTTGTAATATATATGTGTGTGCGTTTACTTAAAGAAAATTTCATAATTTTTTTACGAAATCTAAAATACACGTTATTATTTAATGATAATAACGTTTATTTCAAAGTAATATAAATTAAGAAGAATAAAAGATACGCGAAAAAGCTACACTGAAAATCAGCACTGACTTGCCACGGCTTTTATACTGAGGACCTTTTCATAATCCTTATTGCAGTAAAGGAAACATATTGTACTAATATTATGATTGTATTATTGTTTTTCATTTTTATTATTTGTGTTTGTTATAATTTTAGTTTTTAATTTCTGTATCTTTTCTTTTATACATAGTGTAGTAGGCTAGATTATTGAATAAAGTTTTTCGTTCTTAAGATATAGTTTTTTCTTACATTGTCCTCTTACATAATCTATCCAAAGATACTGCTAGTAACGAAAGTGCAGCTATAGTAACAAAAGACGTACATATGTATACAATTAAACGAGCAAAAAACAATTTCGTGAGTTAATGTAAATAGGTATAATAAGTATGAAGGAATATATGCATATATCTGTAGTTGTAAAAACAACGCACTCGTAAAGTGTGTACATCTCAGGCCGGAGCAGAGGGGGTGCAGAGCAGACCCCACAGTCGCGGCCCCCACTCGAGAGCGCGTCCTGAATGCTTACTTCCACGACACATATTCCCACTATCGCCCTCGCCGCGGCGCACGCCTGCGATACATATCTACGTTTATTACGTCGCCCAAGAGATTCTTTAGTATTTTGTTACAAGGACTCACTTCATTTCCTTCCACCCTTCCAATTAAGATTTCAAAAACTTTACTCTTTTGAACTTTGAATGAAAATAAAATATTTTTGTTGAAAAGTTTAATTTAGCTTAATAAGCTTACTTCGCGGCCGGGTGTTTAAAACTTTGCCCCATTCAGGACAAACTTTTTTAATATTTTTTGCTTACAGCTGCCTTAATAGGAACACTTCCTTATGGACGTTTTTTAACGCAAATTTGTGTGTTTATAGTAAATGTAAAAGAACATGTTTGTAGTAAATGCACTTTTATATTTTCGCCTTAATTTGTACTAACAATATTTTTTTTAATCTCAATAATATTTTTTCAAAATGATTTAATTAAAATATTAGTTCTAGCTATTTTTTGTAGCGCATATACAATATATCCCACTAATGGACACTGGGCCTACCATTTTTATTTTCTTCCTCCCGAAAGTACATAATCTAACCCAGGGGTAAGCAACCTTTTTAATCAATGGGTCAATTTAAGTTTTAAAATTTTTTGACGGGCCGCATGTAAAGTAACACTTATTAATAATTTACAAAACTTTATTTATAATAAACATTAGAATAAAAAAATTAAACAAGTCGCCGATAAGTGAGTAACTCGTCACAAACAATTGTTTCGATTTAGTATGTGTTATTTACATTTTATTATAGTTAATTTTATTTCAATATATTGATGGGAGAAAGTCGATTAAACAAATTCAATTTTAGAAATGCTTGACGGGCATAAACATGTTTAACGGGCCGTGTTGCTCATCCCTGATCTAATCGCTAGTCAAATATATGTCATCAATTTTATTTTTATTCATCGGGTAGTGTGTTTGTTACAGACGGAAGGTGGCAGATGGATCGGAGGCGCGCGGCAGGGGCGCTGCTCGCGCTGGCCGCCTTCATTGCGTGCACCACGGCGGGTGAGTACACTTTGCACTGCAGCACTTTATCACGAACCAATTCAAAGATCCAATTGGTAAAAGGATCAATCAATTTGGTGCATTATAGCATTTGAGTGCAGGGTATTTGGAAGCCAATTCCTTTCCTTTGGAGAGTCCATTGCTCCCCGCTTCCTCTTTTGATAAATACTCTTCTTCCTCCCATTATTCTCATCCTTACCCTAATCTGCAGTGCCCTTGGTGTTGCGGATGTCGATGGGTGGCGGTTGTCGCTTACCATCGCTTGCTTATTTGGGGATCTACATCATAATAGAAAACGCAAAAAGAAGATCACAATATCTACAAGGATGTACTAATACTCGTTCTTTGTCAATAAAAGTACGCGCGAGATCACTAATTTATATATAATTTTTTATGGGATAGGAAGGCAAACGAGCAGACGTGTCATCTGATGGGAAGCAATCAACGTCAACTAGTGCCATAGGCAGTGCCGACCTTTAAGGAAGTAGGAGAGGGAAGGGGGAGAGAGTGTTGGGCCTTCGGAACTCAGCCGCTCACTGTGCGAAGCGCGGTAACTAAGCTACCACTCAGACACCGGTTTTCTGCGGGAGTGTGGTACATCCCCGGGCGAGTCGGCTCATTCATGCTACAGACTAATACCTATCTAATGGATTGAAAGAGTATCACGCTTAATAGCTAATGTAAGTATCGTGACTTACACATTGGTTTATTTTAAAGTTTTCATAGACAAGTTATTCAGTAAAAAAAAGTTATTCAGTAAAGTTTAGTTTTTAAGATATTGTCAACCATATGTCAAAAATGTTCTTTAAAATACAATTCCGTTCTTTGGTTATGGCACCTATCAGTGAAATCTACCAGTGTCAAGTCAATCATGGGAGTCACACTATCAAATAAAAACTTGAAAAATAAAAAATAGTATTATAGGGAAATACTCGCACCATAGTAACTTTCACGAAGTATTAGAGAGGTAATAAAAACAACAAAAATGAAACTTTACATAAATGAAAAGAAGACAATAATTTAAATTCCATTATAATTAAAAGAGCAAAATGATATGAACAATAATAATATTTATTTAATGCATATGATTAAGAAAATAAATAGTATTTCATATAAAAGAAAAATAAGACTACAGTAACTTTAAACGAATCTTATTAGCAACAATAAAATCAGATAACAAATTTACAAGACCTATTAATAATTAGATTAGCTGGGCGAGATGGGCGAGAAAATATGGTCCGCCAATTCTTTAAAATTCTTTGTTACAGAAATTGGTTAAATTTTTTTTAGGACGTTCTAATATTTATGGGACGGTCATTTATTGAGAAGTTTCATAAGCCTTGACGAAGGAGTTCCTGCATTCTCGAGTTTTATTTAGGAATTTAATTTTCTATGTAGCAAATTATAAATAAATCAGCACATTAAAAAGGCTTTCACGAACCTAACATTACATACATTTTACAATAAAATAAATAATGCAGCGTTGTTACAAAATTAACAAAGATTTGCAATAACTACAATGTTAACAGTCATTATTGCATTTTAAAATAATGCATTGATATTATTCTACACCAACACTTCTATTTAAATTTATAATCGAACAGATTTTGAGGGCGTTAATCGTCCGTCAATTAATTATGCATAAACGGTAGTTGCATATAAATATGTATGTTCTGGCTTAATCAACGGATGCGTTTGTCTCTGTACCTCTAATTATTCCACAAAGTTTTATTTTTAGAGTGTTCTCCTAAATATATATTTATTTAAAGTTATTTTAGGTACACAGTCAATATGTATAAATTCTTAAACAAATTTTAGCACATTTTGCACTAGACAAGCAGCCGATGAAAATCCAAACGGTTCGTGCAAACGGCCGCGATACCTAACAGTAAAGGTGTGTGCGGGCGCGTGTGCATGCCGTCTCGCAGTGCATGTTGTTAGATAATGCTATTTTTGGTCCGTGAAGATTTAGTATCCGCTGCACGGTTACTTCAAAGAATTCGTACAGAATTAATGGTATACATAGGAAGTGTATTCAAATGTGGCCTACAACGTTTAGGTCTACCCGTGTGAACTTCATCGCGCATGGCGACCACGACGACATTCATTCATTGAAACAACAATCCATATTAATGTAGTGCAAATTTTAAATTCATGTTGGCTCCGCATTTTGATTGTCTCGGGCCATGTTTATAAGCGCACGATTTTGAATTAAGTAGATTTTTTTTCGTGCAAAGCCATTTGTAACACAACAGTTATACGTAGCAATAAAAACATTTCATTCAATGGCATGGGAAAGTTTGTATGTTTTTATATTTCTTATAAATTTCTTCCAAAAGTGTAATTTTTCTTTTAATTGCTCAGAAATGTCATAATTTTTTTTAACGGGTGTTGTTTGACGTTTCATAGACGTTATGTGTAACCGTTACATTTTTATTTCCATTTTAATGATCGATATAGCGATCGTATTCGCGAAAATGGAGAAATAGTATAATTAAAATCACATCTTACAAAAACTGGATGCTGACGACATTCCTGGCGACCGTTAGGTTACGAGCTGCCACTCCGCGGACAGCGTATACAACCACAAGATATAGCGACGCCATATCCTAACGGGGACATGGTCTGAAGAAACGTGCTTCTGTATACCAGAGATGACACGAACAATGATCATGACAGTTAGCGATTAATCGGTAAAAAAAATAAATTATTCGCCATAATTATTTTTAAAAAAATTATTAAAAAAAATAATATACAAAGATATTCTTTCGATTTTATACGAATTTTAAATTAATTAATGTATCCGATTCTTATTTTACGCTTATGTTCTATGTGTAATACAAACATAACAACATAAACTCATAAATTATTCTGGGCCTGCTCCAAAGAATCTATCATAGAGCTGCCTCTTGAAGAAGAACGCGAAAATGCCACTACTACGAAGTTGCTCATTACTCAGGAATGTTTTAGAACAAATAATATCTGCTGTCTAACCATAAATTAACTAACTTATTTTAAATTGGCTACGCGAAACCTGACTGCTGCAGTAAGCTCTATACATTTAGAGAGAATAGTTTCCATTAAAATTATGATTACATTATCTACGAATATGTTGAATCATTATATGATATTGTTTTATGTACTTTACTTTTATATTCATTTCTCAATAAAGATAATGCGTAGGTAGTTGTTGATATTTTGTTTTATAGATACATTCATATAAATAAAAAAGAGATATAGTATATAATATGTTATAATTATTATTGTTACTTCATTACCTACTAAGTTTTTTGAATATACTGAATAAAACTAAATTATAGTTTGATACTTTCTACATATATAGTTTTTTCTTTAAAATATATATCATATCGTTTTTCGCCATTGTTTAATAAACATTAATTATTATTATTCTCCAATAATATTATAATAGTATTCTTCAATAAGAATAATGAAACCATGCCATATAATGTCGAAAGTTTGTGGCAGCTAATAATCTCCATCTCAATATGTATTCTCTACTTATTCACTCAGAAACAATTTTTACGTTCTCTACCACATACAGACATTCTTCTTATACTTTTTTCTTCATAAATTGACTTAAAAAGTATCTACCAAAATTGGTTTTTATATATACATTTTATTGTAATAAATAGCACGTCTATCAATACGAAAAGTTGTAATATAAAAATATCACAAATATTATATATTTATAGTCAATTTTAAATTAGATTAAATAATTTCGTTTCGACTGTTAAAAATAGGAATTACCGCAGGACCCTTCATTTTGGTTTTGAAAATGTAGTGGACTGCAATCGCTCAATAGAGAATATCTCAATAGGCTCTAAATTATTAACAGATTGATTGTTAGTCTTAAAAGAGATTATAATGGTAGAACAATCATAAAAATCCTTCAGAAAATCAATAAAATCCTTTTTCATAATCTAAATTAACAGTTTTACTCAATTTAATTACACGTGAATGGTATTTTCGCGTCGTTGAATACATTTTATTCATCAGTTAAAGGTATTTCCTTAAGACTGACTGATCGTTAGCGTCGGATCGAGTGTAAAGTCAACGATTTTAGTTAACGACGTTAGCCGTTACTTTTATTACAGCTTTGTCGCTGCGTTACTGTTCTATAATAATCTCCAAAAAAGAAACGGATTTGTAAAACAAGCTTAAAGATGATAACCGATCGTAGCTTAGAAGTAATACAGCCACGCTGCAGACTTATACTACTACTTCCATACTTCTACATACATCTACTTACCCATACTACTTCCATACTTATTGCATACTTTGTCCAGAATGGCATATTATTTGTCTGTAGCATGTATGCGCAGGCTCACCCAGAGAACAGAAAACCGGCCTCTGTTAGCTTAGCTACCGCGCTTCATCCGGTGAGTAGCTGAGTTTCGAAGGCCCAACCCCCCACCTCTCATAATGACACATTCTTTAAAGGTCAGCAACGCTTCTGCACTACGTATGGCACTGCGGATATCTATGGACAACGTTGATTGCTTTCCATCAGGTGACACGCCTGCTCGTTTGCCTTCCTATCTCATAAAATATGCTTTGGTGATTCGTAAGTAATATTGTGTCCAGATGTAACTGGTTTATTAAGTAAGCTTGTAAAACACCAGGTAAAACGTTCAAGCGCCAGAATCGGACATACTTCCCGCGCTGGACGGGTCACATACTACCTGTATAAAGAACGCCGGCATTGCGTTACGACCTATATTTTTCAGCATTAGGATTTTAAATTGCACTGGCACTGGAATGTAAAGTAACCACCCGTACACAGAGCGTAAAAGAAGGATTAATAATTGCCGCACAGTCGAAGACTCAAATACGACTAAATAATTCTCATAACGCAGTGAACGTATTAAATGTTCACTGACACCTATACCTATACTATATTATATAGGCAGTACTTACTATTAATATTATTTTTTTAAGGTTTTGCGACCATAGAGAAATACTTTTCATTCATGTTAGATAAATCTGTCTGTAAATATTAATTAAGCAACTTATTTTAAAAACTTGAAATGATACCCTAGATTTAAGTTGAAAATAAAAAAATAACCGTATCATCTGCATTAAAAAATAACCATGTATCATCTGCGTAATATTTAATGTATTACGCATAGTACATAATCTTTGCAAGTAAATCTTATGTTACACGTAAATATAACATAATCATTTATAACAAAGCCATTTATAAGCAAAAAATGATAACAAAGTTATAAAAGTAATGCCAATTTGCGTATTCGATTTGAAATAAAAATAATAAATCACTTTTTAAAACATTAATATAAGGGTATTTAATTTTTATTGATTTACTATTTCATTTTCTTTTCAGCACCGATGACAAGCAATCAAACGACATTAGACTTATATGAAGGTATGTGCTTTATTACTTTCCTTGTTATATATTAGGACAAATTTTATTAATATCTATATATATATCTATATATATATATATATATATATATATATATATATATATATATATATATATATATATATATATATATATATATATATATATATATATATATATATATATATTATATATATATATATTAATCTGATTATATTTTGTGTTTATTAACTCTATTTTACTGTAACTTTTTCAGGCGCGACTGAAGGCTGTTACTATAACTTCCAACACTATGGCGAGGGTGACCGAATCATGACGAACGAGCCGTGCCTCAACTGTACTTGTCATAACCGAATGCTCATGTGTTACCTGAGGGTTTGCCCGTTCACCAAACCTATTGGTCAAGACTGTACTGTGGAAAAGCGCGCTGATCAGTGTTGTCCCATTATTACCTGTCCCGATGGTGAGTAATTACACTATTACTTTCACATATTTTCCTGTACAAAATGTTTATTTTTCTACGCACCACCACTCTGTGGGACCAGCTTTCTTCAGGAGTATTTACGTACCACATTTGACCACCATCTTTTTCAAAGGCCGGCAACGCTTCTACTATATCACTGGTGTTGCAGATGTCTATTGGTGTCATTGATTACGTTCTATTGACGACACTATCACTGGCTGTTAATATACCACTAGTGGTACATATGTGTGTATGTCGCTTGCCCTGATACAAATTAACTTTTTAAATTCTAGGAAACTGAATAAATTCAAAACTTTACATCATCGTTGGTTATATTAATATTTGTTTATAATTATTAGTTTTAGTGTGTTATGCTTTTTTATCAAATGTACATTATGAATTTTAAAATTTATTCATTAGATATTAATGAAATATTATATAAATGTTTACAACTTTAGTTAATGAGCAAAAAATGTATATATTTAAATACGTTTACTTAATCAAATTCGTTTATATCAATAATAATAATTTTTTTACTCAAATTTATATTTAAAAACTCATTGTATATCGTAACAAACATAGCTGTTAAAAAGATAAGTTTAACTGACATCGAATACATTGTGAATATGTTTATTATTTACTTTAATCAAATATTATATTATTACAATATGCAAATGGGTGTAGACTTGCTATGTAATGAGGTTTTAAGACTAAAATTAAAAATACTTTTATAGTAAGTGTAAGAGTTCCATAATAATATGTGTGTATGTGCATTAACTTAATTTTGTTAATATTAGACTATGAGATTTACGAATATCTTGATATTATTTTCAGTTCCAGTTGATTTATTAACCTCAACTTCAACGACATCTCCGGCTGAATATGGTACAACTGGAGTAGGAAAAATAGATAAATATGGTTGCACCATTAATGGAAGACATTTCTCGGAAGGATCAAAAGTACCATCCACTCCAAATAAACCCTGTGAACATTGTTATTGCATTCGTAATATGACAACCTGCGTCATGCAAGAATGTACGCTGCACGTGGACGGTTGCACTCCGATTTATCACAAAGATGTCTGCTGTCCTGTCCGTTACTCTTGTGGTAAATTCAATTTTTTATTTAATATATATATATATATATATATATATATATATATATATATATATATATATATATATATATATATATATATATATATATATATATATATATATATATATATATATATATATATATATATAATTTTTTGAAATAAAAATATTTATATTTTCAGATCATCTAGTAGATGAAATACCACTTCTGGATGACATGACCACGACAGTACGACCTACACCAGGATTCTTACTAACAACAACAACTATGCCGGCCAGCACACAAATTTCACAGGAATGTATGCATGATGATCAAGTATTTGCCGACGGAGCTTTAATAAAAACAGAAAAAGCGTGTGAACATTGTTACTGCATGAAAGGTGATATTGTCTGTGTTGTACAAGAATGTGGCATGCCAATGGAAAATGAAGGCAAAAATTGTACCTCTCTTCCTCCTCGCCAAGGACAATGCTGCCCTGATACATACATCTGCGAAGGCAATGATCTCAGTTCCGATCATCTATCAGAACTTACAACGGAAGGTAAATATCAAACTACGGCAACCCTGCCTCCTAGAAGAGGTGGCGTTGAAGGCAGTGGATACAGAAACGAACCTGATGAACCTTATACTGATATGCCACACTCAGAGATATCAGATATCGAAGGCAGTGGTGAAGATCAAGCAATACTGCCTGTGGAAGACTCTGAAATTTCAGTGCCAGAAAAATATACACCAGATTTAGTTGACGAAATGTTTGTAACAGCAACAGAAGTTCCTCAAATACAACATTTTGTCACTACTATAGAACCTGAAAAAGATACGAGTTCTGATTCCAAAATTTCTGAAGAAGTAGAATCTGAAACAACTCAAGTAGTAACTCACATAGAAGGCGAAAAAACAACTGAAGCAGCATTAAATGTAAATAAAGATACAGACATAACAGTTCTATTAGAAAATGATCAATATATGCAGACTGCAGAACCAGATATAAGCGATACCAAAGTAACAGAAGGAATCATTTCTATGACAATTGGTTACGATAGCCAAGTCGTTTCATCGCCTGATGGTGTTACTACTAAAGAAGATAAATATGGTGTAACGACTGAACCAGCTTTTAGAAAAGAAGATGGTAATTATTCAGTACCTGAAGTAACAACGCGAAGAACCCTAGAGAAAGCAACTACTATCAATGAATACTTTGAGCAAAAGGTTACAATCAAAGAGGATTCAGAGTCAAGTACTCCACTGCATATGTTACATGCAGAAGAGGAACAAAATCTCGTAACAGAATATCCATTTGTACTTGATTATACTAATCAGCCTAAAGAACCATCAGAAATTTTATTAGAAGTATCACAGGCAACTAATAGCATTGAAACAACCACTATTAATGTGATTGAAAATGAAATCAATGAAGAATTTGAACCGATTTCATCGCCCGGTAGAATTCCAGGTGAAGGTGATTGCCTCCTTAATGGTATTACATATAAAAATAACACCACAGTACCGAGCGCAAACAAGTGTCATACGAGTTGTAAGTGTGTAAGTAGCATTGTACAATGTGACCCAATAATATGCAGTCCCCCACCAGAATATGTAAATAATATGAATAATTGTCAACCAATATACGATACAGTTGAATCTTGTTGTCCTACTTACGTATGTGATCATTTTAAAGAAACAATTCCACCTGAATCTCACAGTCAAATGTCTGGAACAGAAAGCCCAAAACCAATACATGGTAGTGAATGCAGGGACAATGAATGTAAAGAAACTTTAGAACCGTCTAAACGTCCCATGCAAGCTGAAAAGCCTGTATCTGACATAGATGAGCTCTGTGATAAAGATTCCGGATGTCAAGTGAAACCCATAAAACCATGTGAAGGTGAAAATTGTGAACAGACCCCTGAATTAAGTATTGAAGGTACTAAACCAATTTGTGATAACCTAGAAGAATGTGAAGATACAAAACTTCAAATTTCCAAAGAGCAAATAAGTTGTACTGACGACACTTGTACGCCACAAATCAATGAAAGCTCTTTAGAAACTCAGTGTAATGATGATAATTGTAGAAGAAAAGAAATTGAAACAAAATTACCATCGGGTTGCGTAGGGGATGAATGTGAGTACTTGCCAACAACCGAAGAATCGTCTCAAAAATCTACTAGTGGAAAACTCCACGACTCAGACAAGATAACAACAATGAAGTACGCTGAGGAAGAAAAATCAATTACTACAGTATTATTTGACTCACAAACTACTGAATCTGTAGATAAACAAACAAACAATATACAACAACAAGGGTTTGGTGCTCCAAGTGATAAAGAAACAGAAGGAATTCAAGAAGTAAGTACAAGAATTCCAGAATTTCACGAGAATCACACATTACAATCCACTGCTACGCTTGTACAAAAAGATGAACAATTTTCTACCCTTGCAACTAAAATTGATGAAACACCAGAAATACATCCCACCCTTGGCATACTAGTTGAAACATCAGAAGAAGTCACCACAAAATCTTCAAATGAGAAAGAATATTTTACGATATCACCTCATTCATCTACTACTGAATTATATATAACGGAAGATAAGACAGATGCAACGCAAACACAGGAGCACTTTATAAGTGAAGGACACAAACAACCTGAAATGCCGCTTTTAGAGTCGCATGAAACTGATTCAACCGCAGCCCCTAAATTACATGCAACTTATGACCAAGAAATAACTACACATGCTACGGAAGAAGAAAAAACTTCATCTTCACTCACAATGGATCAACAAACAGACCATCCTGCTTATTCTGAAATACATGAAAGAAGTACAACAATACATCCAGAGTCTGAAAAATCGGAAACAGGTTTAACTGAATCACCATATAATATTTTTTCACCTTCTGAATTAGATGAAATTACAACTAATTTCAAATTGACAGAACTACCAATTACTTCTCAGGCTGTTTATGAAGAAAAAGTGACAGAATCTTCTATTTCTCAATCTCCTAACAGTGTAATGGACAATACTACATATTTACCACAGGAACACGTAAGTATTACGCATGATGAAAATGTTTCTGAAGATTCTCATTTGACAATAGAGAGCCAAACTATAACTCCAATTAAAGAAGTAGTAGAAATTTCAACAACACCAACAATGAGTACCAAAGTGGATACACTGCTGCAAACTGCGACTGAAAATATTTCTGAGGAACAAAACACATACAGTCATACTTATATCACGGAAAAATATGAAACAGGAAAACCCATGAAAGGTTTATCTATGACTGAAGCAAATGAAGTTATAAGTACTAAAAAAACAGAAATAGAACAATTGTTTACAGAACTACCCATTACACAAGCTACACATTTAGGCACAGAAAGCAATTCATCAATCCAGCTTGATAATATGGAAGCTATGAATGGTAGAGGTACTGAATCACCTTCTGTGGCGTATACAATTACAGATGAAAAGGTTCAAACGAACTCTCCTAAAACAGACAAAAGTGAAGCAATAGAAGGGTCGATTACTACAGACACAACTCCTATTGAAACTCACAAAATAATACAAGATGAAATTAGTACTGAATATTCTAAGTCTCCTATAACAGAATCGCATATTCATTTCACGGATGCTCCTTCTTTTGCTACAGATAGTGAAGAAGGATTACCAGAAATGACGCTAACTGAAAATAATAATAGCGAAAAACCGCAGCTAGAAACTATTACATTCGTTCAATCGTATAATGAAGTAACAACACAAAGTCTAGACATGACACAATTGGAAGAAAAGTTGATTACCAAGCAACCAATAATTACGGATCCCCAGTTGCCGTCTGAATCGGAAACTACAGTGGAAGTGGAAGCAAAACCAGATCCTGATAAATTTACAACATTGAAACCTGAAGAATTAGGACAAGACATAGATCATACTCAAATATCAGAAAAGATTACTTCCGAAACTGTTCCATCAAGAACACCAGAATTATCGATACCTATAACAACACCTTTAGAAATAGTTGAATATGTAACAGAAGATACAGAACACGATGAAAAATTAGACACTGATGTTTTAGAAATTTCGACTACAAAACATGTTATAATGGAAGACATTACGGCAAAGGCTGAGAAGGATGAAACTACAACAAAAGCTCCAGTTTCAGAAAAAACAGAAACAGAAAAATCCTATTTCGTTACAGAAAGCAGCACAAAGTCATACGAAACATATTCAGAACAAAATACACCTAGCTTAACAGAAGTACAAGGTCCAGAAATAAGTATACCCGAAGACACAACAGAAGAAGACATTTTAACTGAAAGTGAAATATATTTCGAGAAGTCAACAATAATTCCAAATATCCCGGTCTCAAAAGATACACATTTACTAGAAAGTGTTACAGAAGAAATTTTGAAAGTCCCAAATAATGAAGAGAAGGAAAAACATACAGTAATACCAGAAACGGTAACTATAAAAGAAATTTCAACGGACTCATCTAAGATCTTTACACTTGCACCCGCTATGAAAGAACAATCCAAGAGCACAGAAGTTCCCACTGAAGTACCAGAACAGACAACAAGTGGAGAATTTGTAACAAAATTACACACCACTCAACGAATACCTGAAACTTCTTATGTTAGTGATATTGATAAAACAATGACTACATTGTCAGATATAATTGACACTACAAAATTGGGAACAAAATCTCCCGAAAGAACAACGGATAAAACATCAAAAATATCGGATCATGGAAACGAATTGACAATAAAGCCACCAGAATTTAGTATCTCTGAATCACAAACTGAAATATTTGAAGGAATAACAGAGGTAGCTCATGAAATTGAGGATAAAGAAAAAAACACAGTAGTAACAGATCACGGTGATATAGAAAGAATCACAGAAACCCCAGAGCAAGTTATTTCAAAGGAACCTCAAACAATTGTTTCGGATATTACAACAGAGAAACATAGCGAAATTATGAAGTCTCCTGAAGATGAAGGTAAAATAAGTGAACATCATCATGAAATCGTTCCTGTGACATCAGAAAGTGCTTTACCGTCTGATCAACCTAAAACTGAAGATATATATGAATCGAACGATGTGTATGGACAGCAAGTAACAGCAAAACCTCTTCCTGATTACTCTACAGAAATTCTTGAAGGTCTTGATGTTGAAAAGAATACTGAACAACCAGAAAAAGATATTTCAGTAAACGTTGAAACGGAAACATTTGAGATGGTTACAGCAAAACAGGAACAACATGATGATTTGGAAACAGCAACACAGGATTCACATTATATTGATACAGATAAACCTTCAAGAGATAAAGATTCTTTTAAAGAAGATCAAAACCCCACTGGACCTGTTACAACTTTTGAAGAAATTTCTACGGAAGAAAACATTATCTTTACAGAGGCCCCAGAAACTAAAAAGACACAGCAAGCAGTTACAGATGAACTATACACAGAATTGCCTGACCACGTTACCGAAATAAAATATGTGTTACCTGAAGATCCTAAAATAGAAGAGGTAGATAAAGAAGTAATACAAAAAGAAAAACCCACAGTAGAATTGACAGACAGTATTCGGGAAAAGTCTACTGAATCTGAATCTAGCATAACAGTTACTGACGGACCAGAAATAAAACATTCAGAAAAAACTCCATTTGAAGATGTTGGAGTTGCTATTTATACAAGTACTGAATCAACCAAAGTCGAAGACATGGTTCTGTTTACAAAAGTAATCGGTGCTTCTGATGATAAACAAGGTACTACAGAATCAACGTCTGAAGAACCGTTTAAAACATCGATTACAGAGAAAACTTCCGAATCTTTTGGCATTGCACAAACAGAAAGGCAAACTTATACTGAGCATTTTATTACCGAAGTTTTACCTAAACTAACAACATCTTTTGATACTAAAGAAATACTTCACACTGTCACTGAAAAAGGTACTGATAGTAACGAACGTGGACAAACAACAACTATTTCAGAGCACAGTTTGGAAATGAAGCCTTCAGAATTACCAGTTTTTATTGAGGAAGTCACTGAAATATTAAAGGATACGTTTGATAAAGAAACAACAGTACCTAAAGAACCTACTTCAGAAGTAACACATTCTGAAACATATGTACCAATAAAAGATACAAGTCCAGATAAAGAGGTTAAAACTACCGAGACCTTAAAAGATTCAATACCAACTGAAATACCCGTAGGGTTGCATCCGGAAAAAGAACTGGTTCTAAAACCGACAGTACCTGAAGAAACTGAAAAAATAACTGAAATACCAATAGATTTATCAGGCTCAACAGAACTATTTACTACAAAATTACATGAACCTATGGATAAAATGCCTGAATCTGTTATTGACAATGAAGTTGATGTTACTACCAGTATTTCGAAAACAGATATTACAGAAACATATACAAATATTAATAAAACTGATGAACCTTTCGACTCTACAACTAAAACTTCAGAAAAATCAAGGGATGAGATTATGGTTACTTCGAAACCTGATATACCCACAATTGACGATAGTGAAATTAATACACCTAGTTTAGAAGTTTTTGAAACCGATGATCATGCGTTAAGCACACAAGTTATAGGTACAACGTCAACACAAATACTTGAAATTAGTACTAAAATGCCGGAGTTAACTGATAAAGACGTCACTGAATTTACAAAAGATTCTACCATAGATCACAATGAAATAGGTACGTATCAACCAGATCAGTATACTGAAATTCCAGAAAAATTAATAACTACAAAAGTATCTGAGTCATTTATAACAGAAAAAGATTTCACTAAGACAGAAACGTATACTAAAGAACCTGAACTATCACAATTTACTACGGATACACCAGAACTAGCGACAAAAAATGAAGAGGAAAATCATAAAGATATAGAAACGCCAGTTAAATTAATAACAAAATTGCCTGAATCATTAATCACAGAAGAAGCCACTACTGAATCCAAACCTTTGGATATATTTGACAAAGAAGAACCACAAGATATGACTAAATCGCCTGAAGTATTAACAACAGTAGAAGATAACAAAACATATTTCCCTAAAACACAAGAATCAACTTCACCTGTGGAAGATCTGTCTTTAAAAACTGAATCGTCTGCTCACGCTGATAATGAAGGCGAGGCTGCTGTAACCACAGAACAAATGGAGCCATTTGACACCGACAAAATTATTTCTAAATTACCAGATATCTATGAACATTCTATTGAGTCACATACAATCACGACTAAAGGACAACCTAGCTCATCTGTGAATGGGGAACGAACAGAGAAACCTGTATTAGTAGATACAATATTGGATGAAATGCAGGTTACTGAAAAAATAATTGGCATAACTGAATCAAGTGAAACGGTGTCTGTGGATTATGATACCGGAATAACTGTTTTGAATGAATCTAAACCAACACTCTATACTTCGACACAAGTGCCAAACGATATTAAACATGAGTATTCAGAAACAACTCCATTTTTAGTTGAATTAGAAGAACACACGCATAAAGCTTTAGAAGAGACGTCCCCTAACATTTATTATGAAGTAGGAGTTTCAACTCCTAGAATCGAAGGGAATGAAGAAATTTCTTCTGAAAAAATTATCGACCTAGGAAATCAAACCGAGGAACCATCAGAAACTGAAATGATAACGAAAGAAGAAGAGAAATTATCAACGTTTTCTGACTTTCATTTCGAAGCCAGTCCATATCCCACAAATGAAACTGTAACCAGTGAACTGCCCGAAAAATTAACAAAAGAATCGATTCTGACTGAGTTTGTGACGACCAACTCTCCAGTTTACGTAGGAAGCCAAGAATCTACTACCACATACGTTTCCACTAATTTTGCGAGTGAGCATTCAACATCTGTTCCCCTTCTAACAACAAAATATGATGATTATGAAATGACAGTTTCAATAAAACAAACAGAAAAACCATCACTACATGAAGTAGATAATACTGCGTTAACAGAAAAAGAAAGCATACTAACCACTGGTAAACCACATGAATCTGAGATGCCGTTCCATGCAACAAAGGTACCAGAAGAAGAATATATTTCGACTGTTTTAAAAACTACAACATCTAAGATTAAAGAAGATATTACAACTATATCGCCAACAAACTCAGATAAACTAAGTAAACCTGAAGAAGGAATAGGTGAATCTGTTTCGTCTTCATCACTTCCAGAAATACCGAAACCCGGCTACAGTGAAACACAACCAACTGATGATATAGCCTCGCCGGAAGAAGACAGTCATTTTCCACCAAGTGGAACTACCGGATACGGTCAAGAGCCAGACTACGTTGAAGAAGATCAAGCTTTTGGACCAGGAACATGTCGATATGGGGGCAAAGTTTACGTCTCCGCTCAACAAATACCCAGAGATGATCCATGTGATTTCTGCTTCTGCTTCAGAAGTGACATTATTTGTTTACAACAAAGTTGTCCTCCGCCAATTCATGGATGTCACGAGGAACCGATTCAAGGTTTCTGTTGTCCGCGTTATGAATGTCCCGTATCGATGGCAACAACGCTAAATATAACAACAACCACTACAACGACAACTACGACTTTGCCACCTCATTTCCTGCCACATGCATATAAAGGCGCTGCTCAACGAAGGGGTTGTCAAATAAAAGGTCACACATATAGAGTTGGAGAAGTGGTACGCGCCTCTTCGGGACCATGTTTACATTGCACGTATGTAGCTTTTCATAAATTATATTTTATTAATATTATAAAGAATTAATATCTAATATATATAATTTTTGTAAGATCAAAAAATCCTATTTAACCTGTTAGGAATATATTGTTTTTATGTATTCTTCTGATTCGCTTTCTCATTGCTGAGGATCGTGAGCCGCAATAGTATATAAAAGACTTATTATTTATGCAAATAATTTTATAAATGTATGATTTTATTTCAGATGTGGAGGAGACGGTCAAATGAAGTGCGATCCTAAAGTGTGCACACCAGAACCAATGCTAAGGCAAATGATTGCAGCAGCAGTCTCTTCTAAACGGCGGAGGTGAAATGCTCGTGTGATTTCATCAATCAATGCATGATCACTACGATGTGATAATTATTTCCATCACTTCTTATATGCACAAGAATAATGCTCAAAATTCGCAATGGAGTAATTTAAGATTTCGTGTCATATGTAGTACTTGATTTAAATATTATTTTACTTTAATATTCACGAAGTGTCTTGGCACGCACAAATTAAAACAATGAATCAACCTTGACTGTGATCAATATATTGACTTATTTTATCTCTTTTTTAAATCAGGCTTTTAACGTTCTATTTTTTTTTCAACATTAAGAGTAGCTATTATTATTATTTTTGTAAACAGAATCTGTGCCAAATGATAGTGCTAAATTGTAAACGATTACGCCTTTATGGTAAAGAAGTTCTAAATTTTAATGAAATTTACGTAAAAGAATACAAACCGACCAAATCGAAGCTCAGTAATCTTATCTAATATTTAAGCTCCAAAAGCGTCATGCTTCGTGGGTCGATTTTGATCGCCGAAATCTTGACCATTTATAAACTTAAATTGTTTTACCGATATAAGTTTAGTCAATTCTTTGTTTTTACACGATGCTATTGTAAGCGATCTAGTACCGTGTAAATTTAAAGCAATTTAGGGATCCCTTTTTGTAAATGCCTTACTTTATTTATAATAATTTATATATTTTAGGTGTATAGTACTTAAGCCATGTTTTGAGACCAGTGACTATTATAATTTAGAAATAAAACGAATGCCCTCTAAGAATAAAAGAAAAGTTTCAGCCGATGCACCGCATTAACGTGGTGGCCTTGGCCGATACTTTTCCTTCTTCACATTTTACAGAAAACGATACACTATTGTCTTGTTTTCTTTAATTCGCGGAGAGAAATTTGTACTAGCACTACTTATTTAGTGAATGCGGGCTACAATTTAGGTCGTTTTGTAAAAAAAGACGCAATATGTCAAAATATCTACATATTGTAGAATATTTTATAACTTTTGATATTACAGTGCTGGTAGATTTTGTATAATGCATAACTCGTAACAGACCGAGATGGGTACGAAAGTTATGAAGACTATTGTAATCGTTTAACTTAGGTACAATATTAACGTGAGCGGTTACATTAATTCGTACCGACCTTCTTCTGTGTTCGTAGGTTGTAGTTTTATTTTTCTTATTTATTTAAATTTATACACAATAGCAGTAATGAATTGATTAATATTACTGGTGTCTATTTTAATATTTCAAAGTGATAAAGGTCATCAAATTGTTACCTTTGTTTATTTTTACCCTTCTCATATTTTCCTACACAACATTTACGAAATTATTATAGCTTGCAAACTGTACAACTACGCAAATGAGTTTTAAATTAAATTATTCGAATATTTTTACGTGTTTTCCTTTACTCCACCTTATAATATTTTGCTCAATTATACTAATATGCGTTTTATGTTATCTCGTCATATTGCCTTTGGCAGTTGTATATTGATATTTGGGCATTGCATATATTTAGACGAGGATAAAAGAATATATTATATATACTCGACTTAATCAAATATTAAATATAGGCCTTCTATATTTGACATTTAATTAATAATAATATAATAAAAAATCTACAAAATGTGGTTTCTTTTTAATTTAATATGTTTAGAACGAAATATTAATTTAAAAAAGCAAATAAATTATCAACTGTTTTGATATTGTGTATATAAATAGCAAAACGAACAGTAAACCTAAGAAGATAATAAGATTATAAGATCACTTTTACCCGAACAAAAACATATACGACAATTTTGATAAGCACAGTTTTGATTTCAAACATATTTACGTTAGTCAGTCAAGTTTTTCCAAAATCTTTAGTATCAGATTATGATCTTCTAAAAGTGCCTCTTCGACTTGCGTAGGTTGGCAGCCAATTCAGCACAACTCTCCTCTTTCTTTCTTAGATTATGATAAAAATATTTAATTTTAATAGCTTTATAAAAGATCAATAAGAAAAAAAATGCAACAATTTAATTGATTTTCTTAAAATCACGTAAGTAATTTTAGTGATGTTCGTTGATTTTAATTAAAATAGTATATTAAAATTTTAAATTTAATTAAATAAATCAATGTGTAATATTTATGAACTGTCAACATCACCCATAGACATCTGAAACTCAAAGGCATTATCAGCCTTTGAATAATATGTAAGCATGTATTTTTTTTTGGAGATTCCATCGTCATATGGGTTCGGATTCACCGCTGATTCTACGTAATGCATGCGTAGAAATACGATTATGAATAACAATTTCTAAATGAGTATCACTTTCTCTGACATTTATTTTGAACTGATACCCCAATTGTATTTTAATAAATGGCGATTTGAGTCTTGACTGGTCATTTTAAAAACTTAATCCCAAGCTCACAGCTCTGATATGATCTAGTATGATCTGGTCATTTACATGAGAGTATGAAGATCGCTGTAACGCATTTTGTATGGGCGTGTATTTGATAATCGCTATCTATGCATAGTTAAAATTATGTAAATATTTTTTTGAGCTGTTACTACTAAAATTTTCATCAACCACAAAGTCTAGTGACACTACAGGCCTCCTAGCTATTGGTCTCAATTTTTTTTAACGTACATAATACATTAAGTCTGTTTCACCTAAGGATAGACCTCTGCTTATATTTAAGGTATGTATTACTTATAGTCTCTACCACAGATCTCTACACATAAATAAAGCTAATATAATAAAAAAATAAAAAGAGATATCGCAAGGAGCTTCATTTCCCGTAAACGAAATAGTGCTCGCGATACCAGGGCGTCTAGGTCATTACTAGTTGTTCCTCGCCACTGCTCAGTTAGGTTTGTGGTAGCTTTAAATACACCGCAACTAAGTATTAGAACAACTTGCCACCACCTCTTCGGGACTTACATACTATAAATATGTTTAGAAAAAATACAAAAATCTAATTTTAAGTATACAAAAAGGAACTTGTTCTTTTGATGGCGGTGAATGATTAGTAGTTTTTAATTTTATTGTATTGTATGTGTATGTATATATGAGTATGAAAAGTAGTATATATATGGATCTATGTGTGTGTGTCAGTATGAATATTGTCACTGTGGTCCGCGACCTGACCACGTTGACTCTTGCTGAAAACCAGCGCCAGGTGCTCCAAGAGAGCGCCCGGCATACGCTGAGCAAGAAACATTTTATGACAGTTATTTGATTAAAATTATTTTCTTTTTGATTGTAATAAAAAAAGGTGTCATAAATAAATATTTTCTATTTCCTTGCTTCATCCACATTCATCACTCTCTTCATGCAGTCTCGCTGTTTTAAGATACTTTTGACCTAGTCTTTCTTTAGAACTTTGGCAATGTGGTCAAGGTATGTTCTCCTTGGCCTTCCACTACCGATCCTTGCACCCACATCCGCGACGTTAATTTATTTTATTAGTCGTCTTTCAAATATCCTCTCTATGTGCCCAAAACCATCTTAGCATCCCTGTCTTAACTTTTCTCACGACACCATCTTTTACTTTACATCGCTCTCTTATAACTTCATTCCTTATTATATCAGTCACAGTTACCCCGCACATATTTCTTAACGCTCTCATTTCCACTACATTCAATCTGCTTTCATGACTCTTCTGCCAAAACCAACTTTCATTACCGTACATCAATCAAACCTTTTTCGACACATAATTCTCATAAAGAAGTGCAGGGCTCCATTAACGTGATTACCAGCTTTCACTCGCCTTTTAATGTCCACCTTTTGTAACAACACAAACTCATTCATTTGCTCAACTTTTTCTCCTGTAATCTGCTAATTACAGGAAAAAATTCTCACACTGTGTCGTCTCACACAGCCTTATCTAATATCAATCCATTTAAAGCTTTTACAATCTCATTCATGCTAATCATATCTTCATCCTTGGTTTCATACGTTTCATACATTTCATTAGTTTTGCAACACCATAAATTTGAGTGACCAAAGTGAAAATTGACCTCATCGAAAACTTCTCAACTATTTTAAAATTATTCAGCTTATTAAACTTCTCATTTAATTTCCTCATATACTCCTTCACATCTCCTTTTTGCAATTCCTATAAACTTTTATTTCTTTTTCCTCCTATTATTCTCTTGATTCTTTCTCCATGACCAGTGTCTCCATCATTTGAACAGACCACTAATTCAGCTTATGACCAGGAAGTGATCTAAATCAACGCCTATACCAAGGTAGGTACACCCTATATCCATCACTTTCTTCCTCAGCCTGTAGTCAACATTTACAAAATTAATTATAGGGTAAAAGCCGGATAGTTCCCTCGGTTGGATAGTTGCCCCGGTTTTTAATACACTAAGTTAGGAATATAAGTTGTGTTTGCACTTTACTACAATAAGTAGTGACCCCCCGAAGGTCTAAATACCGCGTAAGCTATCGGAATAGGGGCAAGTGTTTTTTCCGTTCAAGCAAAAGTCTTCTGCGGCAAAACTTTGACGGGCGTTGTAATTATATTGGTAAGTAATTTATATTGAATATTTTTATTACTGATCGTGGTTTCAGTCAACTTTTTGTTTCTTTGCATGCATTAGAGTTTAAATTACATTGTTTATTATGTTTTATTGCTAAATAATTTTCACTTATTTTGCAAATAAAAAGGGCAAGTATCCGCAACAAAAAGATAGTCGCCTTAGTTAATTTCGCGGATAGTTGCCCCTAGAGTGAATAAAAATTTTTTAACTAGCAAAGATGGATTTTATTTTTTTGTTGTTTCTTGTGTTTTCGAATTTACTGTGACTAATTTGTTGTAAATAAAATAAATATCCACTTAACTGTTTTATATGTCTATTTTAGATAAGCAAAATATAAGCGAAAACCAGGCATAGTGCCACTCAATATCAGCTGGACAGAAGATAGCTTCGAAGACACTCAAAAGATATTATAAGTCAAAAATACTAATTCAACTTAAAAAAGTTTAAATTGATAATTATTGCGTAGAATGTTTTGAGAATTACAATTTAACTAAATCAAAATCAGATTGGATTCAATGTGAGATGTGTCGGATGTGGTTGCAACATGTAGGTACAACATTCAAAAACTATTGTATGAGATGTGGAAAGGTAACAAACTTAAAACTTCTGGTAAAAATTAATGCTCCCCCGGGCACTATGGTGCCTTACTTCAGCATGCAGGGCTCTGCTGGGGCTGACCTCCATCCTCCCTCGCGGCTCGTGGGATTCACTAAGACGAATTTAATATACCTAATTTGTCGAAAACGACGGCGACGTGGTTCGCCACCCGTCACGTCCTGATTCTCACGAGGGCGAAAAGCGACCAATGACGAGCCGTTTCGCTGCGATGAATGGCAGCGGATGGAGCTCTGTGGTCTCTGCCAACCCCTGCGGGGGATAGGCGTGAATATATAAAAAAATAAAAATTAATGTTAATACCAAAGTTGTATTCTTAAGATAAATTATTATTATATTTCAAATTGTACTTAATAAAAGATCTCGGTAAATTATGAAGACTTAAATAAATAAAGATTACTTTAATTGATATAAATTTCTTTCCTTCCAAAATAAAAATCATACCGAGGTTACTATCTCGGCACGAGGCAAGTATCCCCCGAAGCGTTTTCCACGTTAGGCTACTATCCGCCATAGTAGGCAACTATCCCTTTTCTGAGAGGTGAAATAAAACAGTATCAAAACCAGTGTCAATTATGCATACAAAAATAGGCTATTATAGAAGATAAAAGACCTATGTTTTGAGATACATACTAAATAATTTTCAGCAATTTCATATTTTTAAACAATAAAGCTTTTTCAAAAAGTGGGGCATCTATCCGACTTTTCCCCTACTCTTTCTCTCAAGAGGGCGGAGGAGGTATGCAAAATTACACCATGTCGTCCCAACTGTCACATCACCTACACGCGGTACATCCTGCTGAGCAACGAGCGAGGCACTGCATGACCGAATGATGGCGGTATAACCATCACGAACTATAGCTGGACTCAAATGACCACAGGCCAGCGAGGGGCCTGTGGTCATTTGAGTCCAGCTATAGTTCGTGATGTGTGCAAAAATGTTTTCCGCGAGAATGCGTGATCCCATTTTGCGGGATTGTAATCCCTAGTATATATACCATAATTACCGGAGAGGCGGCTAGGCATAGATACCCCCTGACTTTTTTAGCATTCGCAAAGAATATCTAAAGCTTAAACCTAAGGCTCGCTATTGCCCTCTTGGATCAACGTTACAACGATAGTGAGTATTGCTCCTAATATGTCTCCTACTATGCGACATTATGCAATGTAATATTATTATTATATATATTATAAACTGTTAGCATCCGTAGTCAAAAAAACACTAAGACTTAGTAACCTAAGGCTAACCATTTTAAGAAAATTAGTTGAAGAGTAAAGCATCTAATGTATGTATATATAACATGAGAAAGTGTTAAAAGTGCAACATTGAAAATAAAATTCAAGGCAGTCTAAAAAATTCTACAGGACCTTATTGCTTTGGATAAAGAAACTATAGAGAATTCAATATGCCATAAAAACGTAGCAGAAACTGCATGGATAACAACTAACTAAATTAAATGGAAACAGTTAAAGATATACTTATATTAGAGTCTCTAATATAAGTATATCTTTAACTGTTTGATAATCATTATGATCAATATTATTTTATTAAAATTCTAAAACTTTTCTTAGTTTTTATTAAATCAAGAAATAAATAGTTATAATTATAATCTGTTTCATTACTACTATTTTTCTTGTCGCTATATTAATAACCAGAAACCATATTTAAAATGCAAATAGTAATGAACATTAAAAGGGTTCTTGTTTAACTCCTAACCTTTTTTTTCATTCCTGCGCTGTAACGGCTCCAGAATATAAAATACTAGTGTCACCTTACGACGATAGACGAAGCTTTTATGTCGTTTGCTATGTTAGCTTACTTACAATGGAAGTTACAATCTCTCAGCGCATTGCGGACTGTTGCCTAGAGATGGCGTTTTATTCCAAAATTGTATTGTATCTGTAAGATAATATAAATGACTTTTATTCACAATAAATAATTTTAATTAGAACCAGCCCTTTAAGATACTTTAAATTAAGATGTTTGAACTAATAAGAAATAATCAACTAAAACATTAATTGTGTAGGTGTCAGAAATGTTTTATTAAATTAAACACATTCTTAAAAGTTTTTTATACCTCTTAATATTTTATATTATTTAAATAGACGAAAAAAAGACTTAGTAGTTACCGCCTTGAGAATCAACGGTCGCGGATCGGCAAAAATACGTATAACCTGCAGGTATTTATTACGAATCTGGATTCGAAGATGTTAATGCTGGTAGCCTATTGGCTTTAACAGCTTTATCGTATTCAGGGCCCGCGGGCTGAATACCCGCGGGCAAGTAAAATATAATTGGGAATCTGCGCAAATCGCAGACTCCATCGGCCTGATGCCTTGTCGGAGGTACACATATGTGTGTGTGCTGATTTTAAACTCGTCATGATTCTACGTTAAACATGTAGGGGAGGTTGAACTTTAGTAACTATAGTCCCTATTAGTCCCATAGACCCTAAGGTCTAGGGGGTGAGAACCGACCGGGTACGTGAGAGAATCTCGTGTAAGCGGCCGGTGTAGAAATGTTCCCTACTCTACGTGCTCGGCTAGAGCCGGGGTGCGTGTGAGTGTTGGTGTCGTGAGTGGATCCGAACGTCGCTGTTTCGTCGTCCGGATCGTGTAACACGTTACGCGGGCGTCGTCTTTTCGGGCGCGCGTTTAAATCGGGTGAATAAGTTACCGATTGTACCACCAGTGGATTCGGATGGGATTCGGATCTCTCAAAATATTTCTTAGAGAGTGTTTTAAAGTGTTGTTTGACGCTCGGCAAGTTAAGGTCGCAGTGGAGGTCGATATTGCGCTGGAACCACTGAGCACCGGTGGCTCGACGAATGAAGCGATTTTGTATCACTTGAAGTTTATTTATTTTTCTTTTATGCACGTGCGCGAAGGCGACACTTGCGTAGGAAATGATTGGCCGGACGCATGTTTTGTAAAGAAGCAGCTTGTGTCTGAGGGACAGTTTGCTGCGGGCATTAATTAAAGGGTGAAGACGACCTAAGACGAAGGCCGCTTTGGATCGAGCGTTTTGAATGTGTTACGAATCTGGATGTTCCGGCAATCCCCCTTGGACAAGCGTGTAATGTGTATTCCTCCAGAAAATTGAGAGACACGTGCCTAACAATGAGACATATATGGGCTAATTATTTTACGTCTTCGTTTACATAATTATAACATTTTATATTAATATGTACATATATCAGTCTTACACGGAAATCAATACCATAAAAGTAGCAATTCGTTTAAAATAAGTAAACCTCTATAATTGTAATAAAGGACATTAGAAACTTACCTATTTAAACAATGTTAATACCTGTTCCTGAAGTTTTTCCTGCACTTCTCTTCAATTTTTTTTGTAATAATCGTAGCATGGAAGTACTGTTTCTATGGAAAATTGAGTTCTGGTATTCTATATTACTTTAAACAATTTTTTCGTGAATACAAAATGATGTAATATTAGTTAAAATTAGTAGTAGTAATAAAACACGTTATAATATTAGTTAGTAAAAAACAGTAAACGTAATTCGTAGTTATATAGTAATGAATAAGTTATAGTTAGAAATATAACGGAATAAATTATAAAGTATCATTATTAAATTTTTCTTTTTCTAACTTAGCGGCGATAGTTAAAGTTTTTCATATAATTAAAGCCATGTTGTTCATTACTTCAAGCTAGATGATTCAACAAAAGACTTAAATTAAATTGCTTAAGACAAAATTAAAGCAAAGTAATATATTATCTCAAATAACTTTACGGAGATACATAAATTAGTTACACAAAGGTTGTTGAACGCGATCTTAACATCAGAATGATAGCATTTTTTGATTAATTTAATTCAGAAAATTTTACGTTCTCCTGCGGAAGTCAGGATGATGAGATTATTTATGTATATAAATAATGTAAGCAGGTATAGTAATAAAAAGTTGATAATAAAAATGTTGTAAATTCTATATTGCATATTAATATACAATGAAATGAGGTTAATCCGTATATTTTTGTAATGAAAGTCATTTTTAAAGAAACAAGTTCATCTAATATAAAATATAATAATATGTGTAGGCGAATATCTTTAACCTCCAATTTGGAATATCCATGTTATCTCAACGAGCTATTTGTTACCTATGTAGAAATATCTACCCTCAATTTGAATAACTCTATCTCTTTCGCGCAAACGTCTATTCACTACAACCATTTCACTCTATCCCATTACTTTTATATTGTTCGCTAACTTTCTTGTTTGTATAAGCAAATACACGGATTTGAAAGTTTGTATATTTGTAACTTGTATTGCAGATACATAAATAGGTACACTTTCATATCTAAAGTTTTGTTAATTTTTTGATGTTTATTTCAGTTAGGTATATCAATACTTTCTCTCATTTTAGTGTTATTTCGTATTTGTAATTCTATAATTGATTATAAAAATGTTTTGTTAAAAACGTTTTAAACTTTTGTCATCATATATCTTTTCTCTTAAGACTTTGTTCTCTTTCCTGTTTACTTATGTACTGTATATTATTTACCTATTGAATACATATTATAATTATTATTATAAATAATCAATCAATAAAATGATCACCACAATCATAAATAAGTGTAAAATCTTTATTATAAAAGTACATTTAATTTATCAGTCAGTAAAGTTTTAATTCAGCTGTGACAGCCCACTGTTGGACATTGGCCTTTCTCAAAGTTAACAGTGGTGCGATACTTCCCACACTTCGCGAACTGTATTTAAAATGCATGTTGTGGCGCTTTTAGTTTAAGCGTTTATAACAGCTTTAAGATATTTTATAAAATATATAATTGTTATACACATTATTGACCAAATTGCTGAAGTTTTTTAAGAAAGGCCAGGTCAAGCACGCACGCAAGCAAGCACGAGGAGAATAATGAGTGTAGAGGAAGCAAGGGAAGTATGCCGAGATCGTACCAGATGAAGATCTGTGATCTCTGCCTACCCCTACGGGAGACAGGCGTGACGATATGTATGTATGTCTGGAAATAAGATATACAATTTTTTATAATAAACATATAACGACAGTTAAAGCCAAATTGAATAATTTCTTATTCTTCGTCGCATGTACTTTTTTATTTACTTTATGTTATATTAACCTTTTTAAAAATACCCTAATGATATGGCGAGGAGGTAAGCCTCTAACAATGTCGCTTGTTGTATAGAGCATCCGTAAAACTACAAATTATTTTTATACCTTTAATACATAATTCTTAAGAATTATTAAAAAAAATGAATGATGCTAATGACACAGCCCACAACAATTGATTCAAATCCTAGATCTCTATATATTGCTTTAAGTTTAGAAGATGGGACAAAATAATGTGTGAATGTATTGATTAAATTGTCTAGAAAACAATTTATATCAATACATTCTGTTCTTTCTCCTCTGAGCTATAATCCTATAATAAAACTTGTTAAGAAGCTTTACGTATTGGTACAGTTCATATCACCTTCTACTAATCTTCTATCTGTAAATATCACCTTAAGCGAATGCGAGAATCGGAGTGTAAAGAGGCCGTATTTGTGTCCACCAAGTGGTCGAAGGTCAGTTCATCGACCCAGATATCGCTGGAAATTTTCTTTATAACACACGTCAGCATATCTAGCTAACCTCAATCGAGCAATCCAATGCTCACGAAGTAACTTAGAGGCCCGTGCTGGTCGTCAATATCAGCCGCTAAAGGTCGCCTCCTCACAGTTCATAGGCTAACTTGTGCTCTTTGTACCTCTTCAAGATTTCTTTTGCGGTCTATGTCTATGTCTAGGTCCACAATAAGGCAGAATGATGCGACAAAGATAAATGATTCTACTAAAAATAACAAGAAGCTAGTTTTAGTTGCCTGATAACATTCTAACAACAAACCTGCGAAAAGTAAGTAAAAAGTCACAAACTAGAAAAGGGATTATTAAGAAAAAACAAAAGCGAAATTAACGTTTTTCATGCCCAGAATCTTTATTAAGTGCCAGTTACACAATTTGCATATTAAAACCAAATTATTAGGAATTTTTTTTTAGAACCAAATTATAAGCAATAGTGTCGAAAAATCAAAACCGCCCGGTTTTTTTGCAAATACACTCCGTGTATTAACTAAATAATTTCATATTTCTCATTTATCCAATCGCATGATACATATGTTACATAAAACAGCATAAGGAGATATACCGTGAACTTCCATCATAAACTTTCTTGCATCGTATCCCATAAGTGAATCATGTAATTAAGTAACTATCATAGAATACCACCAGTTTTTCTCAAATGCTCGTATTAAGTCTTGATTAATTGTCAAGACATTTTTTTTTTTTACGTGGGGAAATCCGTTACGGATACCCTGCCGCCCTAGGGGGGACGACGAGTTATGTCGGACTCCGCGTGCGCGTCTACCGACTAAAACCCCACGACGGCCGCCATCGGCACCAAGGAAGAGTCCCGGGATCTCTTAAAGAACTGCTTCTGCCGGGGCTCCTCCGGCGCCTGGCTCACTAAGCCCGTCTCGAGGGTTGCGTGAGTTAGCTACCCCCGACACCCTCGCGGTGCTTAACCGGTTATTCCTGCTATAGGGAACCACCGTCCTCCTTAAGGCCGCTTGATGAGCACTGAGGGCCCCCACCCCCGAGTGCCAACGACCTCAAAGGCCCCGCTTACGGTGGGGGAACACCAACTACTGCAGGGCCGCGACGAGGCGCGCGCGTCGTCTACGGGCGGGATCCGCTCTCTCGCGATCCCGCTCGGCAGCCTCCTTCTGGGACATGACGGTCTCGCAGAAGGTGGCTACGGCCCTCCACACCGTATCCCCGCTCAGCATCGCCAACACGACTGCTGGCAGGGAGAGACTCTCTCTGATCCGGCCGATCAGGACCCGCCGCTCCGGTTACCAAGCTGGACACACCGCTAGCGTGTGCTCTGCGGAGTCCTGCGTCCCTTCGTCGCAGTGGAAGCACTGTGCCGTCGTCTCGCGTCCGATCTTACACAGATAATCACCGAAACAACCGTGCACGGTGATTATCTGTGTGAGTCTGTAGGTGAGCCTACCCCCCCGCCTCTCCATCCATTCTTCGAAGAGCGGCAGGATCGCTCCGACGACGCGTTTGCGCGCCACATGCTCTTCAGAGAGCCGAGCGCGCCACGTCGCGAATGCGTTCTGACGCTCCCGCCTTTTTATGACTTCGTACGCCTCTGGCGCGCCTCTACCGCACTGGCGGATGCTACGAATCCGATCGTACACCCTCGCATGCATATCCGCCAGGATGTCTAAGGGCGGGAAGCGAGCTAGGGTTGTCGCCGCCTCGAAGGATACGGTCCGATATCCTCGCACGATCCGTATTGCCATCCTACGCTGGACGCTATAGATCTTCGTTCTACATCGTCGGATGGCCAGCCTTCGCGCCCACACAGGCGCTCCGTACAAGGCTACGGACCGCACGACTCCGGCGTAGAGGGGACGCACCTCCTCATTCGGTCCCCCGAGATTAGGCAGCAGTTTGTGCATGACACCCACTACCTTCTCGATTCGGGGAACTAGACGCACGAAGTGCTCTTCGAAGCCCCAGCGGCTGTCCAGAGTGAGGCCTAGGTACTTCATGTACCGTCCCACTGTGACCTCGTGCTCGTCCACACGGACGCGCGAGTCGAGAGGTTCCTTGCCTCGAGGCAGCCTATGGAACATAGCGCCTCGATCTTATCGGGCGCTATCCGTAGTTCCAACTCGCGGATCTTGGCGACGACGATCGACGTACCAAGCTCGGCTGGATCTCCCTCCGGATGCTCCTACCGTCCCGGTCCTTATACAGGACGTACCTGTCCCGCAAGTAGTCCCGGATTACGCCTTGCTGATAGGGAGGCACCTTATGGTGAAATAGGACCTCCCTGATTGCGCACCAGGGCAGGGAATTAAAGGCGTTGACTATGTCGATGCTTATCGTCATCGCCACGCCTCCCCCGTGCACAGCCTGTTCCGACAGAGAGCGGACGCGCATGATCGCGTCTATAGTGGAACGCCTCTGCCGGAATCGGAATTGGCTCTCGGCCAGATGCTCGACGAGACGAGCGGCGACGATTCTTTCGAACAGTTTGCCGACATCGTCCAGCAAACATATGGGACGGTACGCAGAGGAAGAATCCGCGGGTCTGCCCACCTTCTTCAAGAGAACCAGCCTTGCCTCCTTCCAGGCCCTCGGGACCGTGGCACAGCGAAGACAGTCGGTGAACAACTGTCTTAGCCTGTCCCCCAGGGCGGCCAGACTTACCCCCAGCACCCGACACGGTACGCCGTCAGGTCCGGGCGCGGTGTTCCGAGATTTCAGGCGGCAAACGACTCGATCCAGCTCAACTTCGGTCACCCCTATCTCATCCGTCCACTCCGACGACGTCGACGTCGGGGTCGGGGGTGTTCTGAGGGACTCGACCGACCCGTCGGGAAGAGCGTGGTGATCACTCGACCCAGTAGACCCGGATCCAGAGTCTCCGTAAGGGGAGGCGTCCAGGGTCGGAGTTTACCCAGCACCGCCTGGTATGGACGCCCCCACGGATTCTCATCGAGTCTCTCGAGTAGTGTCAAGACATACACCATCGCTAAGAACACACCAAAAATTAGCATTTGACGTTAAAATCTTCTCAAAGGATAAAATAATAAAAAAAAGGCCTTTAAAAAATTAGTAAACGTAAATTTTAGCTGTTCGCATCGTCCCAGTCGAAGACATTTCAATCGAAGCAATGTACTCGGATGATAGATACGGACAAACTTTATTTCAATAAACAATAAAATTATCTTTTTATTCCTTAGTAAAGCTGTGAAAAATTAAGAATCTTTAATAACTCCTAAGCAAATAATCAAAATAAAAAAGTATTAATTGATATTGCTAGTGATGTAAAACACATATAAAAATATTATTCCACATACCTGGTAAATTTTACATTTCATATAATATTAAAGCATTTCATCACGATAATATAATAAGAATAAAAAAAGAATAACACTCATTCTTCTTCTTTAATCGGTCTCTCATTACTGAGCATCGTGGTCACTAGAACTCCTCAAATGGACAATCTGTGTCTATTGATTCCGGTTCAAAGTAATCGTTACCACCTGCTAAAATTTGGAAGAGAATGTGGCTTCCTTCACTTGATCGGACCATTTTTTTGGCAACCTCCTAGCGTTCTCTTCTCTTCGGGAATTACTAATTAACAATGACCAGCTTAGCCAAGTTACCATCTCCTCTTCGCATGATGTGTCCGAAATAAATTGCAGATAGATGGCAGACAGTCGGGTCTTAATTCAGAGTTGGGAGAGAATAGATACAATTGTGCGTTTTACCGTCCATGGTATCCGGAGCATTCGCCTCCAGCGCCACATTTCGAATGCATCTTTCCTCTATCTCTTTCTTGATCGGATTGTCTACGTTTCTACTCCCTAGAGGAAGATCGAGAATATTAAGGCTCTTACTATAATTATACACTCATAGTCCCACACCAAAATTACAAACAAACAGCTCAGAAATCACATTTCGCCATTATCCTACTTGATCCGTCATAATAGTGACCACGATACAATCCTAGTGTCATTCATGTATTTCTTTGAAAATTCTAGCATTTTTTTTAATATTGTTAGAACTCATACTGAACAAACAACCAAAAAATTTTTGTATAAGGAAAATATCGTTCATGTCAATAGTACAATGGAATGTAGATTCAAACCATAGATCGTGAGCGCAACTTTTAACCGATTCGAGTATTGGCGCTTATAATTATTGTTATATTATATTATATATAGATTATGTTACATGAAGTTATAATTATTGTCTGTTTCAAATCTAATTTCTCGTGTTTATTAATCCTTTGCACTCCAAGCTTTTTTCAATTGATTATTGGAAATCGCCTTGCTTCGCATTGTAAATTGATTAAACAATAGTTTCACATTTTTTTATATCGATATTAAATTACTTTGTTAAAAGAAAATAAGAGAGAGGGTTGAAATTAATGTAAATTAAGATGGTAAATAAAACTCACCGTTGGAGTTGATGCAAGGAATATCGTGGTGAGTAAAACCCACCGGTGGAGTGCAAAGGGGCATAACGGTATCTTCTAAAATAATTATTGCAAACCTTTACAATACATAACTAAACTAAATGAAATACAGTACCTTCGTCACATTCTGTATGTCGTCATGTTCTGTATGAGTTTAAATTTTCATATAGTACTATTACGAGCCAGAGATCGTCATTATTAATTTAAATAACTTAGAAATAACATTTATAAACAAAAACCATAATAAACATCGTATATGGAGTCAATAGAATCCCTATATGAACATAAAATAATCAAATATCAAGTCTTATATAAAGGTTTTATAAAACATTCGAAAATACAATAAAATTCATTAAAAAGTAAAATCAATAAATATTTATTAAGTAAACGTAACGTTAATTTAAGGATGAGAATTGAGAAGGGATGAGATTATTAATTAAAGCGACAAATCGCGTAGGATCGCCTTGTTTGTTTTTTTTTTTTAATAAATATTTAAAATTAAAAAAATATATATTAATTAAGTTTAACTTATTATATTTATTCAAAATGATCATCAACATTTTGACGCAGCTCACTGCTGGATATAGGCCTCGCCCGTGAAGCGCCACCTATTCCGGTCCTCTGCTTCACCCATTCATATTTATCAATCGCCCTGCGCAAGTTTTCGCACCATCCAGCCAGGGGGTGTTCCACACTACATTTGCCTAGATTTGGTATTCTCTCCGACGATTGTTGGTTTTCCGACAGACGTGACCAATCGATTGCCACTTTAGTTTACTAACTCCTAAAACTATCGGTGAATGGTTCTCCGGTAAATTTCTTTACTCGGGATCCTATAAACTAGGGATTACTTTTCTTCACGCACCACTATCCTGTGAATCTAGCTATCTCCAGCGATGTTTCCGTATCAATACGACATTGGAATCTTGAAAAACCAAGCCTACGCATTTTTTAAAGGCCGGCAACGCTTCTGTAATGTCTATGGCATTGCGAAAATCTATGGACAGCGTTGACTGCTTTCCATCAGGTGACACCCTTGCTTATTTGCCTTCTTAGCCCGTAAAAAAAGGGGATTCTCAGCATTCATTTATGAAAATTAACTTTAAAAATGAATCTCATGGTGTATTATAGTTTTCAAGTTCATGAAAACTAAATATAATTAGGTACATTATTAAATAGGTCGCTGAGAGTTTTTTACATCAAACAAATGTCAAATTTTATTTAAATAAGTCATAATGAATTGCATACGAAGAAAACCTATCTAACTAGCAGCAGGAATCTGTCACGTTGTACGTAATAATTGTCTTAAATAAGACTATCTATATTTTTTCATCGAGCCCCGCGGAGTCCCGTGCACCCATCCCGAAGCTGCGGCGCCGCCCCGCTTCGTTCGCGGTTTCCATGGCGACCAGCTCAAATGACGTATCGATCCCGCGTGGGGGCGCGGGGGAGCTCGCGGGGTGGCGCCGCTCCACCCGTCGCGTCTCCCTTGCACCCCTGCCACCGCCACCGCCAGCGCCACTCGACCGTTGGCCCATGCAAAATGACGGATGTAAAGTTTGGATACCTCCTTGGAAGGAAATGATATTTTCATTAAAATGAAAATGAGGTAATGTTTTATGATTTATTTTGTCTCGTGATATATTCGTTTCACGTATCTCTAGGCTTAGCCAACATTTTAATGCTCTCAAATCAATTCAATATAATATAAGTTTTAAGGTGTTTCTGCCTACTTACATATCAGGTATTAAATTTATAGAGAATAATAATTTAGAGAGAAGAGATTGTACTTTGTGATTTTTATTTTAGATTGTGATAATATCGTAGAGGCGTCTGCCTCTGTATCCCACAATCTCTTTCTGATATTATAAACAATAAGACACAAACCCATCCTAATTTCACATTCATGACGTTTCACTGAGACGTTTCAAAGTTGTTTTTATAACTCATTAAAATGAAGTAACATTTATTTAATATTATTCTTACTATTACGATATTATTCTTAATGTTTAAATTGCAATACACAGATGTATTGCAATTTAAACAAAGTACTACAAATAAAATGAGTTTTGTACAAAAGTTGAAATATTGGATGTAATTATACCTACATAGGGACATCAGAAAGGCCGACGAAACTTTGATTAGTTCCAGGTATTAATTTTCCGGTACTACTGCTGGATTGCAATTTAAATTCACAGAGGGATTCAGAGACAAACCAGTAAGCCTGTTATTGATATTATTATATACTACTGATATAAATGCATTGAGAAAAATACTATCATTTATAAATAAAACAATTACGTCATATATCTAATTTTATGAGAATATGTATGATTCAGAAACAGAACCGCCAGAGACCCAGAATCACAGACATTATCAAGTTTTCAAGTTAGCAAACTAAAGTGGGATTGTGCTGAACACATCTGCCCGAGAATTGACAACCGTTTGAGTAGATGAATACTGGAGTGAAGACCATGTTTTGGCAATCGTAGTGTGCGATGTCCCCCCGCTAGATGGAGTGACGTTCTGCGCAGGACGGCTGGCAGAGACTTGATGCATGTAGCCGAAAATCTGGCTAAGTGGCGCGCAGTAGATGAGGCCTACGTCCAGCAGTGAACTGCTGTAGGCTGATAATGATGAAGACGTATGATTTGCCTTATAATCGAATTTTTTTTTTTTTATATTACATTATGTCACCTGATTATAAAGTGGTTTCTAAAAACAATCAATTAAAGATCATTGAAACTACGATGTAAACATAACATAATATTTGCAGATATTTTAATGAACAGCAATATGTCTAGGTCTTTCTAGATGCGCAAATCCCCAGTCCGTTGGCTAATTGGGGCGATTTTGATAACAACCGGTTTGAGAGGGATTTTATATAACCTATGTTTTTATAATTGAAACCTCGTGATAGTAAAATAACAACCAGGAGATAAGGAGTAAATTATATGTATATAAGAATATAATTTTGTAAGTATTGAAATTTATTAGAAATTTTGAATTCATTTTCATAAATATCAGTTCAAGAACATTTATGTACAAGACATGTTAACAATAATACGTGGGAAAGCTTGCGTTTCAAAAAATATTTCTCTAACTGCTGAATATATATATATATATATATATATATCGGTAACGCTTCTGCAATACCTATGATGCTGCGGATGTACATAGGCGGCGTTGATTGCTTCGACATGACATCGGGCAATACGCTTGCTTGTTTGCCATCCTGTCCCATATAAAATTTATGTTTTTAACAACCTAAACTTCCAGCGCAATATTGACCTCCACTGCGACCTTAACTTGCCGAGCGTCAAACAACACTTTAAAACACTCTCTAAGAAACATTTTGAGACATCCGAATCCCATCCGAATCCACTGGTGGTACAATCGGTAAATTATTCACCCGATTTAAACGCGCGCCCGAAAAGACGACGCCCGCGTAACGTGTTACACAATCCGGACGACGAAACAGCGTCGTTCGGATCCACTCACGACACCAACACTCACACGCACCCCGGCCCTAGTCGAGCACGTAGAGTAGGGAACACTTCTACACCGGCCGCTTACACGAGATTCTCTCACGTACCCGGTCGGTTTTCACCCCCTAGACCTTAGGGTCTATGGGACTAATAGGGACTATAGTTACTAAAGTTCAACCTCCCCTACATGTTTAACGTAGAATCATGACGAGTTTAAAATCAGCACACACACATATGTGTACCTCCGACACGGCATCAGGCCGATGGAGTCTGCGATTTGCGCAGATTCCCAATTATATTTTACTAGCCCGCGGGCTGAAAGCCCGCGGGCCCTGAATACGATAAAGCTGTTAAAGCCAATAGGCTACCAGCATTAACATCTTCGAATCAATCTAATCAACCTAAAACATCATCGTCAATTCATATTTAAATGATTAACTTTGAAACTATTACTACAAAAATGGATATTTCATACATCAAATACTTCTACTAAATCAAATCATTGCCTTGTTTGAATATCTTTTCTAAAATTTTGTTTCAAACATTAACATAATTAAGTGGTTCTCAAAGTTTTCCCATTATAAACTTAGCGAGAAATTTTATTTTTCCCTCAAGTCACGCCTCTTTGTGTGCGGGTATATGCACGAAACAGAGAATTGGATTTTCCCTTGTGTGAGTAAACCTACTTTTGTAGACGGAACAAGAAAGCTGCGGAGGCTCATGAAATATTAATGAGAAATATTTATTTATACAATTGGTGATCTTTACGTGTAATCACATTTAATATATTATAACAAAATTAAATTTCTAAGAAATTGAAAGAACAAACATAGGCTCTTTTCTTTTATACGTAAGTATTATCAAAAATCGTACTTATTTACTTTTTTCCGAATATAATTTTTATTTCACATTAAATACATACCTATGACCTTCAACATTAACATCCTCTGGCCTCTACGTCTCTTACAGACGATTTAAGACAAAATATCCGAAAGGCAACTTTTTCCTGGCAGAACTATCTGATGTGAGAATAGCATACTTTGCCACAGTCCTAACAAAAAAGTATCGTAGTGGTTGACATCGAACCGCTTTTTTCGTTTCCTTTCCTTCTTATTAGTAAGAGATCCAAACCAGGCTTCATCGCAAAGCTTTTAAACTCAATTTTGCTGTTGTAATATTACCTTTATAATTTATATAAATATTAAAAATAATTAAGAAGACTTTCTTATTAGTTTTTCTTCACTAATGTAAGGTGACTTTTTTGCACGCCACGAGGGTTTAATCTTTTTAATTAACTATTTTAAAAAAACATCAATCTCTATCATACCTTAAAGTGATCAGTTTCCTTCTACTACTATATTACTCTTTAGTAAAAAACAAAAACCTTGTTAACTTGCGATACACACGCATCATTGCACTTTCCATGGCACTGTGTCAAAATTTGGATTTATTTAGTCCGTCGAAAGGTTTCTGCACTATTCGTTTTTAGGCAATGGCACATTATTTGTATTTTTAATGAAGTGCTTTTGTGTTTTGGAATATTATCTAATTAAGATGAACACGTCTTATGAACATTTATATTTTTCATTGGGGCACCAACCTAATGAAAAATAAACAATCTATAAGATAGATAAAATAAAAAATATTCAATTTATAACTTACCTTACCCAGTAAATAATAAAAAGACAAATAAAAAGTCTTCAAAACGTATTAACAAATTGTTCAAATGAGCGATTCCATAGATTTAAGTTTAGCACATAACATCTCTGTGAACTAAGAAATATAGATCGTAGCGAGTAAAACCTGTACTAAATCAATAGTCTGTAATATTACATTCATATCAAATTTATGACATGGATAAATAAATATTTATATGGTCCTTTTACGAATGCAATATAATACTTTCGTTTCATTTTATGTTCCTAATAGTAGATACAATACGTACATATAGCCGATGTTTTAGTATACATATTTACAGGATAATGATTTTCACTAAATTTAAAGTGGTCTTAGATATTAATGAAATTTTTTTACGTCTATCTTTCATATATAAATATATTATTTTAATTTATGTAAAATAGTACAGACTACTATATGGTTATCCAATAAGCCTGAACAACTGAATACCAGGCACCAACGTATCATTTGTTTTATGGTTAAATTGAGTCAAGTTGAACTGATATGATTTTAAATTTCATTTGAGTTTGTTACATAGTATTTATTAGGGTGTTTAGTGGACGTTTTAAACGAACGAACGAAAATTACAGGTTTCAGTTAGAATTTTGCTAAGTTTTGTATTTTTTATATACGAGTTCGTATTCACATAAATTATTTTTTGTATAATTTATTTTTAAAAATCTTATCAAAGTAAGTTTTAACTTTTCATTTTTATGATGGGTTTCTAAAAGTAACGGGTAGTTGCGGTAACTTGGATCCATTGTATGAAGTAAACTATTTTTCTCGACACAGTCATTTGGAGTGGTTAACATGAATAAATTAAAATCTTGGTGGTTGTTATTCGCATAATCAGGAAGGTTTACGAATTAGTACAGTCATTTTAAGAATGCATTGTAACGGATGCTGACTAAAAGCTAGTTTAATACAAAAATAATCTTACGTATGTTCTCGTACACAACATAGTTTGTAGAGCATTCAATTTTATTCTCAAAATCCTCAAATAAACTCCTTTACAAAAAAACTGGCACTTTACAGCCATTGACTTTTTTATGGATATTATTAATATTTCGTATGTCATTAGCTTAGATGACTAGATATTTTTTATATAGAATTTTTTTAACACATAATCCTAAAATCGACATTTGTATGGGTATAGTGCAATTAAGGCTACGAGTATTTTTATGGTACTTTAAGAAAAAGACATTAAAAAAAATTGAAATTAATAACGAGTATAACCTCCCCTTGCAGCAATTACGGCATGTATAGATGACGGCATGCTTTCCACCAGGCTTTTAACAGTGGCCTGTGGAATGTGCTTTTTTTGCAAAGAGTTGTACATAAAAAATTTAGTGTGTGTTCCCTATGAGTTATTATTATTGCATTTTTGTTTGTTTATTACAATATAATTTTAATATTTATTAATTTTTGTTTTATTTTTATTTATACGTATAGTACGTAGCCTTTTTTATACATAATTGATATTTTAAATTGTTTTTGTCTGTAATGCAGTATGAATTTATAAATAAAGTTTTTCATTCTTTCTTTCAATTAAATGAAAAGTTGTTAGTTATTATTGGCACTTGCGTGAAGATTTCTGAAATATTATCGTCATCGCCAGAACCCATCTAAACTCAACCACGCATTGCCACATAGTTGTTATGAAGAAGGCTTAGAATGTGAATAATGCGAGGGGAATAAAGTAGTAATGGGCAGGGAAGAAGAAAGTAAAGGAACTAACGGGGCTTCGGACCCCTGGAATAATGAATATAACCCATGTAACGCCAGGTACAACATGTAGTTATTTACATGTACGCTTTATAATTATTGAAATTAAAGTAATCATTGCAAAATATTTTACGTTCACAAAATCATGAGTTGGCGCTAGCACACTGCTGTAAACAGACAATTTCAATCCTGTCACCATCGGTTTCGTTTGTCGCAATACCATGGAGATTAGCTGCCATGTAGTATCAAATATTATCCAACAAATACTAACATTCATTTTTAATTAAACTCTAATTATTGGGATGCACTAAGTCAACTAGATCGTCCTTTGACCCTCTCTCATTCTATATGCTATTAAAGATGAACTAAATATATTCAATTTTAAACTTTTCAATCACAATTCGAATAACATAAAAATGTATCTTTATACATCGTTAGAAGTACGTAATATTCTGTAATGTGTGTTTGTGGTTAGTTACAGAGTCATTAGTTACTGTTAACAATTTCTCCATAACCGGTTTTCTAGTTTGAACAAACTATGAAAGCCTTATGACTAGAGACCAGTATTTTCATAAACATAATTACAGATTGTGTTTGCCATTTTATACATTGTATAAAAAGTATCTAAATTAGAGAATAATAACAAAATCCTTTGAGGATAATTTAAAATAATAATAGTATTATATATATTTCGACTGAATACAATTCGAAATAATAATCAAATTATGACGACAACGATTGATATACTGGCGAAGCTACCGCCTTCGTTTCAATGGTCATAGTTTTGCTGTCATGTTCATCGGTAAAGATGAGCAGCCTTCATCGCTGAGACAGCAGCATCTAAATTCCTCAACTTGCGGACTGCGGACTTTGTTCTTCTGACAAAGTTGGTACGGCCTCAGATCTAACAACGTCATTTCAAAAAAAATATTACTGATTCCACTTGACTGAATTTAGAACATGCATTCTATTTTAACATCATTGTTTCAGTAAGTCATCATTTTTTTATTACTACCATGTATAAAATTTCTGGAGAAAGCATACATGTCTCAACCCGTACATGTTTCAACCCGAAAATCTGGCTAAATGTCGATGACTTCTTTTATAAAATAAAAGCGCAAATTAATATAAACCCTACATTTAAATTAGTATTATTTTTTAAACATTCGTCTCTTGGATAAACACGCTCAAATTGACGCTTTTTGTCTTATAAAATTCAAAGAACAATAAAACAAACTACTTTTATATCTTATATAATCTTTAATTTAAACACAACAGTTATTCTAAGCAATCGATAAATTATAAACCGCGGTGATTATAACAAATTATTTTTTTAAGTTGGATGCAACAGAACTTTGTATTCGACGTTTTTACAATCGCAAATACCTAACACGAAATATTTTCTGAGATCCACAGGGATGTGTTTGATGAGTAGAAGAGGATTTACCAAAAACTTCTGCAATGGTCCTTTTTAGGCATCTTCATCTTTCTAGATATTTCTTTCACTTTGTAAGTTACAAGTATTTATGTATACCTATTGCGTGGTTTCTAAGCTACCCATAAAAATACTGACTTACATCAGGCAAACTTATTGGTCTTCGATATCGACACAGGCTTAAATTATATTTTCATTATTAATCAAAATGACTTAAAAATTAATAATCAAATTTGGTAAATACGAAGTATCATTATATTATATAATAATATGATGTAATATCATATTTTTCATTTTTTTGCGGTCTGTTTATACGAAAAGCTATAATATCAATGTAAAACCTACAACAATAGAACTTTCAGTTTTTTTTTTCAATGGAGCTTAATTCGTATTTAATTCGTACTTTAGTCGTGATCAGTTCAACACCTTTATTATTTATTTTCTTCATGTTATCATATCAAGTTAACATTTTAAAACTCTTTCTGGAATTTTTTTTATTAATGAGCAGTCGAAATGTTGATCATTTTGACTTTTTTATGGGATAGGATATCAAACAAACAGGCGTGTCACCTGATGGAAAGCAATCAACGCCGCCCGTAGATTTCCACAGGCTTATAGGCATTGCAGGCATTAAAGATTATCTGTGGTTTTCTTTTTTATTTTAATAGTCATTACATCTCCTAAGTTTTTGCTAAGTAGTCGGTTAGTGGTCCCTAGCTCTATTTTTTTTTACTATAGAGAATTTCTCTCTGGATTGCGCGATTTTTCACGAACGAGTGGTTAACGTGAGCTGAGTGAAAGAAGACTTGAGAGAAAGGTATTTAAATCAAAATAATGAAATCAATATCCTCCCCTCTCAACAGTTTACGAAAAATATATCTAACGTTGAACAGTCAACGACGATAAAAAGCTTGGAGATGATAGACTTACTGTACTATTAACATTGTCACTTGCTATGGCACTGATTATCGTAGCCTCACCCTGATGTATTATGATGGCTATCCACGCTTTATCGGTTATCACTATTAGAGCCTATATTTTTACTAGTTTTCACTGCGTGATAGTATATATATTTTCCAATTTAAATTCCATTCTTCTAAAATGTTAACGGGCACATTAAAATTTACATTCCATCCTACGGATAGGGATCAGTTTACTTGTATTATTCTGCGCTGATCTAACCTGTTCTTATTATAAAACTGTATTTTTATTTTTTATCCTATCCTGTCTAGAAATATAATTTTAACAATGATCGCTTACATAAAAATTCTGTTATTTTATTCTAAATATACTATTGATATTTAGATGTGTAAGATCCATCAATCTCTTCTATTTGTTTAAGAGACAAGTTTTTGTTTCGTCATATTCAAGACCGTTACTACACACACCAGTACAATGACACAAAAATTTTAAGATTAATAGACGTTATTGCTCTCGCTCTGAGTCGTTGCTAGAGCATGCATACAGTTATACTCAGTCTACTTTCTTTATTAAACAAGATAAAAAATGCAATTACGAAAATACTTAATTTAAATACATGTACATCCGGATATAGTAATGTTCCTTACAATAGGTTGGGACATGTCGAATCTCCCCTCGTCGCCGCATATCCACCCACCCCGACGTCGCCCGCCCGCCCGCGCTGGAATGTCCATTGTCCCGCCGATATGATGTTAGCAAGCCATTTATGTCAATATATACATTTATTGTTCATTATCAACGTACGGTTGCAAAATCAATTTAAAAGTTTTTAGTCTTTGTAAAACTAAATAATTTATAATCTATAATAAGATGGGCTATTCCACTTAATGAAAAATAAAATTGCATTTAAGTACACCAATATTTGAAGAGGGATATAAAAAACAGAACTTTTTCTTAGATCCCGATTCTAAGAGAAATAGATAATAAAGGCAATAAATAAGACCATGTCCACAAAGTGCATCGTGCAGTATCCAATTCAAAGCACAAATGAGCATCAACAAATCATGTTTTGACGACATGCCAGCTTATGGCGCGGAGCGTGAGTGCGACTGGTGTTAATATAATGGTATGGTAACGCATAGTTGCATCGAGGGCATTATAATGTTATAGTGAAGTTATTAGTGGTTGAATCAGGCGAGAGGCGCGCGCTGGCCGGAGTGAGCGCAGCTGTCAAGGCCAACTGAGGTCACTCCTCCGACGATCTCGGAGCCACGATGCCTGGGACCGGTTCTACAATTTTTAGTCTGTTTTTATTTTCATTTTTGTATACACGACGACGCTGAGACTAAGCAATGTTTATAAAGCGGGGCTGCGTCAGATTAAATTTTGTTTTATGGAAAAATGTTTTTTAATGGCTTCTCGTAGAGGAAAGAATACAAATGTTTGAGACACTAAATATTTTGCATTGAGAATCTAAGCCAACGTTCCTGTGTAAGAAATTACATTTGTCATAAATCAGGAATATTAATGTTTCAAATCTATCTGTACTTTTCTAAATTCTTAGATATCATGTTCAATCTGAGTCAAAGCATATCACCTTCATCCCATAAGATGGCAGTAGCTTGATGTGCTGCTTTTCTTTCTTCGCCTTATCTGCAAAGTTGCAATATAAGATATATGTACATAAGTTAGAACGACCTTCCATATTTAATCGAGGATATCATTGTCATGTATCTGTGACCCTTCAAGCATTAAAATAATTCCTTACCCTAGAGACGAAAGGAACGAGGAATACCCTACCCTAGGACGCATTCTCATTGATAAAATTGTTTTTTTATAGCAATAAAAATAAGCCCTTATTACGCGGAATTGTACATTATTTTCATTAATTATTATTTACTATGATTATGTCTTCGTAATTCATCGAGCTAGCAAAATAAAGTTAAAATGAATTTGACACATACGTCGGAGAACGGACAACAGTTAGAGTAGACGAGCGCTGTAATGGAGACCACATTTTGTCAAAAATAGTGTGGGACGACTCCCGGCTTAATGGAGAAACAACTGCACAAAGCTGAGATTGGGCACTATGGAGAAGCCTAGCCATCAATGGAACACTAAAGATGATTTATGATTTTGTGGAATGTTTTTATTCAATATATCATTTTGTCAGAAATATCATTTTTCAACTATTGTCATTTGTCATGTATGCATAAAACCAGTATTCGTAATAATGAATTCATTGCTAAAACTTCAAATACAAATCAGTATCAACATTTTATCTAAACGCCGCATGAACAAGAATATATAATATAAAGACAGTGAAAGCACACAAAACTTACTTAACATTTTGAATATTCATTAAATTCTGATTTCAAAGGATTACAGAGCACTGTCATAACTTCCAGAGCTTTGCTTTAAACTGAGTATTTTATGCCTTATTTATTATCGCCAATGAATACATATAGTTATTCAATTTCAGGTAACTAATATTTATGACGTTATTTTCATTTTAAATTAAATAAGCTTGAAGGTACATATTTGATAAAAGATAAACAAAAAACCTTTACACTAGCTTTCCGTGTAGCAAGTAGAGGTACACTTAGGACCAGAAAGTTTAGGAGGCGTTTTAATTAAAATTCTCCATTGGACATAAATATTACTTTATTGTCTTTTACTCGATATATCTATTCTAGTGATGTTTAATTATTTTTCTTTTTTCTCTACCGTTTTCATATTTGTGTTATAACATTATATTATTTACGAAGGAAAGGCCTAGTCTTGCATAACAAGGAATCCTTGTGTGGGATCCTGTAACATATGTAAACATTTTGAAAATAAAGGTATTATTATTATTCTCTTTACACTGTGAGTTTTCTATAAAATTACAGGGATAAGGAAAATATGTTTATTGCTGCAAAAAGATAATCTTCTTCATAATTTCTAAATTTTCATCCTCCAGAAATAGGGACGCATTTCATGAGGACTATATTTCTGGAAGAATGGACATTAACCCACCACGCATGCCCAAGCAAATCGATGCGGGAAGTGAACCCCAAACATTCTCTTCGAAAGCAAGAACTTTGTTACTGAGCCAATTAAGTCATCAACTTATTTCAATCGCTGTTTATCATACTTTAAAATTAAACGGATCAAATGAGCCTATTCCTAGCTGATTGGTTGAGCTCAGTGATAATTTTACTGTTTTAAATCAACCTGCAATATATGTATGTCATATGCAATATGTCACCTGCAATATGTATGTCAGAATCCATTCTAGTGTGGTTAACAATTAAAACGTTTCCTTAAACGTTGACTTTTTTTCTTAAGGCATCTACTAATTCGATCCTTTTCCATAATTTAGTTATCATTCGTTATAGCAAAAACAAATAAATATGTCTCACAAAATTATGAACAACATCTATGCAAACAAAAGATTTCACATTATACAATGCAATTTATTTAATACGAAGGAACGTACTTTTAAGTATTTTAATATGTGTAAGCTTGATTTTTGAAAGTTCCAATGTCGTATCTATTCAGAGATATCACTGAAGGTAGCTGGCTCTACATAATGGTGCTGCGTGTAAAGAAATTTCGGTAAAAACGCATCGTAGAGAATTTGACAATATAATATACCTCAATAATATGTTATTAACGACCCAATTGGATCAATGGCAAAGCTACCGTTCCCGCATCGGGAAAAATATTTGTATGGTCTATAGGTAAGTATGTATTCCTAGTCTTAGTACCTCACCCATTCGCCTTGGATAAGCGTGAGGGTTTAACGTCCATTCCTCCAGCACTTCAACAAGAACAGCAGTGGGACATACATACCCATATGTATGTCCCAGTGCTGTTCATGGGCCTCACCATTTCTGGAGAATTAAACGTTATACTACAGTTACCATATTTCAGATGAGTTAATTAAAGGTTTTCCAGAGTAAAACCTTTACATGCAACAAATGAATATACAAGGAAGTAATGTATCACACACTATTTTTAAATGAAACTACTCGTCTATATTTGATACTGTGTATTGTTTATTTTTACCACTAGTTTATTTTTTCTAAATGCGATGATGGCCACCAGATGGCATATGTAATGTTCTTACTATACCGTTCAGTGTAAACACACCGCCTTCTGCGCCCGATATGGAATTTTTACACGGTCTTCAAGTGGCTACAAAATAGCTGCATGAATTTGACCGGTTATGTTGTTGTGAGGTTTCACACTCACTTTTTATGCACCACATAATCTTACTGACTGATGTAATGACACGTTTCGCTTATTAGACATAAATAATAAATGAAATAGGATAAAGCATAATAAACAAATGAATCATTTATTATACCACATATCAGATTATTGTAAGCCACTTTTATACAAATTTAGAGAAAACTGATAACAAAATTTAATAATGAAGACCTAATTACTAACTGCCGAAGTTACTACCTTAAGAGTAATAAATAGTATGGTGTATATATTTTATGTCGAGTCTTAGTATCTCGCTAATCCACTTTGATCAAGTCTAGCGGGTCAATTTCTCCAGAATTCGGTGCCTGGAAATATATAACAATAATAACAACGAAATTATTTCATGTTCCATTTTAAATATAACCTCTCAAATATCAAAAACTTTATTAAAACGAGGCATGGTCATTGGAATATAATTTAAGAACAATGTACAGATTATGAGTGATATTGAATTACGAAAGGTTTTAATTTGTTAGCGGAACGGGTTCATGGTTCGCCAGCTATGTGTATCACTAAGTAGCGTCCAGACATTGAAAATGTTGGAGAAATACTGCAGAACAATGGAGTATTATGTGGTAATAATGGAAAATATATGCGTTTGCTTATACGTGGAAAAAAGTATCGAAATAAATCGCATTGTTAAAGACGGCATCAGTATAAAACAACTACAAACTTATAATAACGTTATGGATACGCATAAATACATTTAAAAAACAATTATACGACTTTGTTTTATTTTAGACTGTCAATTCATTTGTACTTTGTTGTTATTTTATCAAATCTAACTTTTTATATCACATCACATTATATTTAAACTTCCAAATTCCATTTACGCAATGTAAATGTGATGTAACGGTCACATAATTACGAAAAATTTCATATATAATATTAAAAAAGAACAATATAGAAAACAAAATAAACTTGGTAATCAAATGTAAAATAATTTAAAACAATAAAGAATGGACTTTTAAAAAATTACGGTTGGTTGTAATTAGCTTTAAATATAAACGTTATTGACTTATCAAATGTACTATAATGTCACATACTTGATTCTGATCCGAGACAGAAAAGACGGAATCAACGAATATAACAAATTCATAAGAGCCTCCCCGTATCCTCTAAGCTTAACAAAAAGCATCCTCCCGGGGAAAGCTTTACCGTTTTTAGAGGTCTATGGTACTGGTTACATTCGATGCTTCGGGCAAGGCACTTGTCGGGGTCATAACCTGTTTGCGACCCCTCCCTACGGGACGCTGGCTCGCCGCTCTCTGTTGCGACCCAATCTTTGCCCTCTCGATGTTTAATAAACAATAACATTTTTATATTTATCGAATACTAATCAGTGAACGATTTCAATGGCATCAGCAGTTTTATGAAATTGCTAAACTACACTCGCATTAATAGTAATAATGTCCCTCCTCATTTTTAAAATAACGGAAGTTCAGTTATCACCGCGTACTTTAATGAAGAAAATAAAAATATTCTTAATTTGTTACATATCACATCACTATAACTTAAAAGCTTTAAAGAGGTTTTATAAAGTTAATTGAACTATTTTTTTTTTTCTATTTATGAGTGAAGATAGTAATTTATGTTGCTAGTAATTGAACATGGAGAAGCATTCCAATAATATTTGAAAAGTGACATAAAACGAGATTATTACTGCAACATGAAAAAAACACCAGTCGAATAGAAATTGTTGGTAAATAAATAAAAAAGGTTCAAAATATTCCACTGGTAATGTATTTACAGTATGTACAACATTTCAGGGTCTAAGATATTTTTTTACTTGTACAGAGTTCCACGAAAAGAAAATGCTAACTAAAATGCCTCAGGAAAATGGCATTATAAATTAATTTTATACAATAAGGATGTAGACCTCATATTATCCCTAATATTAGGAGCGCGACTATGTTTTCGCTGTTTTTTTTATATAAAAATGCAACTTAATTTTGCAAAAATTCTTTCACATATATTATTTAAAGTATTGCCCATCGCTAGCTACAACATTTGCCAGAGATCGAATACCGTTACAATAAAAGTGTGCATCTTTTAAGGCTATCTACAAATCAAGCAATTTTTCGATGTCTTCATATGAATGGAACTGCTGATCAGCCAGATCATGTGCCATCGAACGGAACAAGTAATAATCGGACGGCGCAATATCTGGGGAATATGACCGGTGGGGTAGAACTTCCCATTTGAAGGTTTCTATGTAGGTTTGACAACATAAGGCCGACCGTTTTCATGCATTCAGAATCACTTCTTCGTCCCTTTGCTCGTATAATGGCCGTTTTTCGCGTAGTGCTCGGCTCAGTCGCATCAATTGAACTCCACACCTTTCCCCAGTGACACCGACCTGGTCCCACCAAATACAAAGCATATCCTTGGCGTTGGCCGAGCCGACGACGTAGAAGCATGACCGGGTAGTCCCCTTGACTTTTTTTTCTTTGGATTGCTATAATGAATCTATTTTCCGTCACGATGAAAAGGTGAAAAAACGACGCTGAACGTCCTTTGGCTTCAAATCATAAGGAACCCAAGTTCCTTGTCTTTGAATCATTTCCAACGCATGCAATCGCTTAGAAATGGTATGGCGGGTAACTCCTTATACTGAAGCAAGCTGTTCTTACGTTTGGCACGGGTCATCATCGAGCAGTTTCTCTAATTCAGCGTATTCGAATGTTTTTGGTCTTTCTTCGTACGAAAAGTCGTCAACATCGAAATCACTCTCTTTGAAGCGACAGAACCAATCGCGGCACGTTGTTTCACTTAGAGCAGCATTTCCGTATTTTTTTTAATTCGCGATGCGCTTCTGCCGCCGTTTGCTTTGAATGACATAAGAAAAGTAGCACTTCCCGCAAATGACGATTATTTGAAAGAAAATTAGACATTTTTACGTGTCAGAGCGGTTTGTTTATCATACGTCTAAGCTTGGTGCATAACGTTTTGAATATGTCAAAATCGAACAACAATTACTGCTGGTATCTATTGACAAACAGCGAGAACTCAGTTGCACACCTAATAATAACTATCAAATTAATATTATATCTGGTTTAGGAAAAATAATATATTTGAACACTGTTTGAATAAGTCTAAATAAAGGCCTAAAAGATCAACTCGATCAATAGTAGTAATACGACTGTTCGTATGCAATTTAATATGAGGGATAGATTTCTAGTGGGAAAAGATTAGAGTAGAAAATCTTTGGGAACAGATAAAAAAGGTAATAAGTTATGAGCCAATTGCTTAGATAATAGAAATATCAATCTGTACGCTGCTTGTTATATGTAACGATTCATGACTCAAAAAACGCACACTATGCCCTTTTTTTCATCATACACTTATAGCGCTCGCCTTCAGTTACCTGTATTACAATAAAATAAGCATGCACGTTTAAAATTGTTGATGTTTGAAATAACAAAAACGTAGATAACATACGACTAGGACTACTAATGACCAGGTAGTTAAACTTAAATTGCCTGTTTTCTGTACTGTGTCTTGTTTGTTTGCATGGGATATTTAATTTGTTGAAATCACGTTGAAGACGTGTTGTATTTATTGTGCGGTGGCGTTCCGTGGATATTGTTAAAGCACACAATGCGAGTGCAACGGGCCGTTGTGCCTCGGGAAATGTTGTACGACTACTTTTTTCGTCTGGACTCTATAGTCATGATAGTTGTTTTTTTTTTAAACCACGAGCCCGAGATGTACAGGTTTATCTGTTTAAAATTTATTAACATCAAGAAACAATTTAAAACCTTTTCTTAAGACAAGCCGTAAATTTCATGATAAATGAAAATAAATGTTATTATAAGTTATTGTTAGTATTTCTATGATATTATCTCAACCGTTAAGTTCTCTGATTGCGCAAGTGCTCGGTGCTGGATCTACGCTGTTAAATTAAATTAGTTTATTTTTATTTTAATAGTAGTTGCTAAAGAGAAACTCTATAATATATTAACTTTTCTATTAATATTAATTGCTCAATAAATTATGGGTGCATACATTCGGAAAATAATTTTTTAATAAGATATGTATGTACATATAGCTGATATGATATTAAATATATGTTAATGTGATTAACTTCTTAATAAACATAGTTTTGTAAAAACTCTAAAAAACTTCACTTTTCAAAGTTAAAAAGAATTAAACGTTAAGAACATATATTTATACAAAGTGGTTAATGCTTGTATCCTATAGCCGAAAAGTCTCGGAGGGTTATTTAGTAGGTATGTAATTCATTTTGGTTTCGCCTCAACGAAGTAAGACTTAAATTAAAATTAAGCTTTACACAATGAAATAAGATTATTAATTATAACAGTAAATAATATATAACAGTAAAGAGAACATCATTTACATCTTTACGTCTCTTTCCACTAAGTACATATAAGTACACATTCAACCTATACGCCGTACACATTAACACTAATGTCTCGTTTATTAAAAAAGCTGGGTGTGCTCAATAGAGCGAGACAGTATTTCACACCTACCCATTGCCTCCAACTTTACAAGGCACAAGTCAGGCCATACATGGTATACTGTTCTCACCTCTGGGTCTGGGCTCCCCAGTATCAACTTCTTCCACTTGACCGCACACAAAGTTTTGCGATCTGAATCGTCGATGACCAAGATCTCGCCGATCGGCTTGATTCTCGAGCGCTGCGAAGGGATATCTCAGCATTTTTCCGCTTTTACTATGGGGTGTACTCCGAGGAACTGTTTGGAATAATTCTCGCCGCCGAATTCCACAACCATAAAGAAAAGTTCCATCCCCACCATCTGGATGAGTGACGATCTACTACGGTGCGCTTCTCTCGAAACTTCTTTCAGAGTGGTGGTGCCACTCTGTGGAACCAGCTACCTTCGGCGGTCTTTCCAAAGTGATACGACATTGGCACCTTCAAAAATCAAGCCTACGCGTACCTAAAAGATTAGCAACGCTATCCTCCTCCTGAGTCCTGCGGTATCGCGGTTGTCTATGGGCGGCCTTGATAAAAATTACTTATTAATCATAAATATGACGATGAAAACTGTTATTTTTTGCTCCAGGTATTTGATTTCCTGATGTTGATGAAAAATACAATAAATACACCAATTAATATAAAATATAAAGCAGAAAAAAAATAATAAAATTATTGATTTTAACTTGTCAATACATTTAAATTAATTTCAATTCAATTTTTTGGTTAAAGTAAATCAACATTAAATATCTTGCTATAGCAACGTAAAACAAAAGAAAAATAATTACAAAACAACAAGCTCTTAAAAGCTTTTCCATTCAATATAGTAAAGTTGGGGTCGCACCCTTCAATATCTTATGAGTCTAAATATTTATATAATTGTATCTTTATCTAGATGTAAATTTTCCATTTTCATTGAAATGTTAGAGTATTCTTGCCTAGTTTTGTGAACTTTCTTTATTGTTTAAGAAAATTAATTAATATTAATATAAGCCTTTATTTAGATAAACATTCATAATATACTAAAGTTATACATCGTCATCCTTGCTATTTGTTTGTCTAATGACAAAGGCCTTTTTCAACATCTTCCATTGACTCCTACATTTTCCAAATCCCTGGTGCTTCTAATTCACAATTTTCCTGTTATTTCTTTTATTTCGTCGTCCCATCTTTTGTATTCTTCCGCGTCTCCTTTTCAGGTTCCTCGGGTACCAATCGGTGATTATTCTACTGCATTTCCTTTCTCTTCGAAATGTATGTCCTGTCCAACGCCATTTATATTTCCTTTCTTTTAATATTTATAAGTTTGGTTTTGTTCCTTATGACTGAATTCCTTATCCTATCTGATCTCTTTATGTTCAGCATGCTTTTTTCCATTGACCTTTGGCAGACTTTTAGCTTTTTAATATTTTTGTTCATAGAAGCCCATGGTTGGCAGGTATATATTAGCACTGGAAGAACACAAGTATTGGAGAGTTTCGTTTTTAAATCCTTTTTTGTTTCCTTGCTTTTCATGACTTCCTTTATTGACCAGTATTTTTTCCATGCATTTCCTCTTCTTGTGTTTATTTCGTCTTTGGATAAGGTGAATGAAATGACTTGGCCAAGGTATGTGTATTGCTGGACATATTGGATCTCATTATTGTTTACTATTATTGGATCTCTTGTCCGATTTTACATGGCATGGTTTTGGGTAGATTTATTGTTAAACCAACCAGCCGGCATTGTTTTCAAGGTCGTATATTGTGTTCACAAGTTCTGATCCAAAGGAGGAAAACAATATTAAATCGTCAACAAATCTAATCTAAAATTCTCTCCATAAATATTAAGACCGTAAGTATCCCAATTCAGTTTATAGAAGATGTCTTCTAATACCGCAAAAAAGAGCTTAGGTGATATGGGGTCGTCTTGGTAGACCCCATGTTCATTATTACTCTTAGGCATTTAATTATTATATATACAATATAATAATTAAATGCCTTAGAGTAATCTATAAAGCAACAGTAAAATAACATATTATATTCCTTGCTCTTTTCGACTATCTGTCTTACCACGTGAATGTGATCGAATAATGAGTAACCGCTTCTAAATCCGTCCTGTTCTCGGGGTTGGTTTCATCGTTTTATTCATCAAAAAGAAAATTAGCAATTTTATAAACGTAACTTTATTAGTTAAAGCGCAAACATTTATGCTATTGCCACTTTGATCGACGAGTTAAAGACACTTGAGAGATTAAGCACTTTTTACGCTTTTCTTTTACATTTTTTAAAACTGTTTTACCAAAAAATACCCTTCACGTATGGTAAACAGAGCATTATTTTAATAAAAACTGTAGGACTTCATCAAAATATTTTTATTATAAGATGATATTTTTGCAATTTTAAATTTAAACGAATTAAATTGTAATCGTAGTGCAGGACGCCCCCCGGCTAGTTGATGAAACGAGCTGCGCAGGGCGGCTGGCAGAAACTGGATGCGTGATCGGGCTACGTGGTGTTTCTTGGGGGAGGCCTATGTCCGGCAGTGGACTGCCGCAGGCTGTTGATTGATTGATTGAAATTGTAATCAATATTTTAAGTCAATAATCAATGTTTTATTCTAAAATTTACGTGTACAAATGAAATATATATCATATTGATTTTATTTGTAATATGTAAATAAAATCAATTTCGATGTCATTATACCTACGTACGTACCTTAGCACAGTGGTGGGAAAGGCCGTCATCGAAATTAGCCATAACGATTCGTTTTCCACATTAGCATTACCCGACGCTGTAAATCCTAGTGCGGACCTCTTAAAAAAGCAGTATTCTTACAATTAAAAAAATTAAACTGTTACTATACTGATTTTTTTATATATATACTGTAAATTTTAGAAAATGAAGATAAACGCTAATCAATAATATGTATACATACAGATCGAACTAACATTTAATATTCAATATATTAGACTCATAACAAATTACTAAACTATAATAACTGTTTAAGTTCGTTGTGATAATATAACTAAAGACTACAAAAAAGTTTTACAAAACCAATTCAGAAATTTCTTTTCTTTGCTATAAACATTAAGTTCAGTGTTCGCTAATAAAACCCGTCAGATAAATATAGAATTTTATTTTTTTTACTTTTATTAATATTATTTATGTTTTTAACAGCACAAAATTTAAATCGCAGTTTAAACGTTGCACTTATATAAATAGCAGTGGTAATGACCAGAAAATACTGATTTAATTTTTTTATGGTAATTTGTAGTATTTTAAAGCACCTGATTGTCTCAGTGGTTAACGCTTCCAGAGTTCGATTCCCGTATCGGTATAAATGGATGTATCGCATACAGATATTTAACTACCGACCAACCAACCTTGGCTGCATTTAAAGGTCTTATATGCACGAAGAAGGCGCCAGTACACGAAGAATAGCGACGTATTGTCAAGCAACCTTGACCACAAGCCGCTGAGAACAGTGAAAACGATTGTAAAAATATTTATTCCGAGTCTGGGTGCCCTGCCAATCTATTTTGAAAAAACGCACTAGGTTAATATTACTTCCTCCACGTATGGGAAGGTCCTTGCCCAGTAGTGAAACATGTAAAAAAAATATTTGGTTATATGTATGTAAGTTCCTACAGGCATTTTTGTAAGATTGGAAATTCGATTCAAGTTTCGAAGATTCGAAGGAAGAAGAGGACTTATTTATGATAATATACTCTATTTTGTAATTTTTTAAAGAAATCAATACGAAAATGTAACATAGGATATAACGGAATGTTTATTTAATTTTTTCAGTTGTAAATTGAAGTAAAATGAAGGAGCGTCCCGGCGCGGGACGGAGCGGAGAATAACACATGGATGGGGTGCAGCGAAGGGCGCGGCGCGGCGCGGGGCGGCCCACTGAAAAGTGCGCGGGTGGGGCTGAACAAACTCGCGGGGACACACAACTGCATCCTCGATATTTTCTCAATTTATTTTACTTATTAAATCATATTTTTGAAAAAAATTATAATAAGGCGACAATAGTAATGTCATTTAAAGTTAAGCTTACAAATAAAGGAAAAAAGGAATAACAAATGTGTACTGGTAAAATGAAAATGTCATTAAAATAAAAAGCTCCCAACTTCCGCTCCAATTCACGCATAAAAATAAACGTATATTAGTCTATACTGGTAACAAAGCAGACTACTATCGAAGAAATGTGGTATGTAAAGCCGATAATAAAACGGCTGTTAGAGAAAATATACAGTTAAAGATAAGAATAGGTACAAAACAATAGAAAGTGTGTCACATTCGCGTTTGAATGAAGACATATCCGGCAATAAATCTTACGTAAACTGTAGACGATAAGTAAAAAGTTGAAACTAATAGGTGACAAAAAAAATTGATTTTCGTCGGTGCTTTAGTTGAACGTCCCTCCAGCATGTACTCTCAAATAGGGGAACAAGCATTTTAGCATTACCCCCGTGCACAACTCTTCCCGCGGGGAGGGGGTGGCCCACGGCGACGTAAAAATCAATATGCTGGAGTTGTTAAATCACGCTTATAAACGAGCACTCGTCTTCGTTTCATTCCTGAAATTGGTTAAGTATAATTTAGTGTCATTATGACCGCAACACGTCAAGGTCGTGGACTACATTACTAATCGCCCTATCCTTCCCTCTCTATCTATTGTGTTACTCGCAATAAATACTGGTGACCTGATCATCTGGTGGACCACTTGTGACCACACAACTGACCGTCTGAATAAAATTTTGAACTGGATATTTAAACATATTTTATTGCCACGTACACTGTAATGTGTTGAGCACTTCTGTAAAAAAATAACACTTCTGTAAAAAAAGTAACATGGAAAACATGATTTGAATTTTAAGAAATTATATATACTGATTATAACATAAATATATATACTGATTATAACATTATCAGCCTCCCAAGTCGATTGTTGGCTAAACGCATGAATTATATAATATGTATATCTGTGTACTTAAAGTTACTAACGGCAAAATCTTAATTTGATTCGATTACCTTCTATTAGACTATTACCTAAGAGAATCTTTTTTTAGGTAGTCGTGCTACATATTTAAGTCGAATTCTAGTACTGTTAAAAATATTGCCTAGTCTTCTTAAATAAAAACTGAAGATAAGTAATGGGACCGACCTAATTAGCTCAGTGGCAAAGGTTCGGTTTACAGAGTCAATGGTCGCGGGTTCGATTTTCGTTCCACCATCGAAATACATGCCATTGACCGAATTAGTGATACATGCGAGCGACCTTTCCTACCGTGGGCTAAACAGCAAATGATTTCGCGAACGCTCTCGCGCTTGATTAGCTAGAGTTATTCCATAATCTAACGGTTAAAATAGGTCCATTACCTGGGTGGTTGGATCGTTGGATTCAGTCACAGTATTCTTCCACAATTAGAAACACAACAGAGAAATGGACTAAAAATGCAACAGAATAGTGCCTAAGATATAACAAAAGAAAGAAAGGTAGACCGTACAAGAGTAAGAGATAGTACATAGAGTAACGTATCTTAAGAAAATAGCACCTGGATGAGGAAAGCCAGAGACAACAGTCTATGCAGATCACTTGGGAAGGCCTATGCTGAAGCGCAAGATAATCGAACCAGTGTCTAGAAACTAGATTTACTATTAGCAAATAAGCTACTATTATTATGTTTGATTATAAATAAAGGCTCTTTTATTTTATTTATTCCACGAACGGTGCAACTGTAAAACAATTTACTGTCTACGGTGTTCGCGAACAAATACGACATGGGAGTATTGGAGAGACGAGCGTATGTATTCACAAAAGGTCAGAAACGGATCTGTGTCGTTTTCAGTGTGCTAATGTCTATGGGAAGCGGTGATCACTTATCATCAAGTGATCCGTATGTGTGAACAGGCGTGGTGGGTTTATGTTCATTCTTCCAAAAACGGGGGAAGTTTGCGTCTAGCAGTGGCTCATAAAATGGACTTTTAAAAAAACGGGGAATTATTCAAATTAAAAAATCTAATGTAGTATGTAATAAATGTGAAATGTAATATGTTATCTTTTGATATTTCTAACTACCATATTTTTTTAATAAAGAAGTGTTATTCTATACGTTGGTTTAATTGTGATATAATATAAATCATTTGGTCTCATTAAACGCGAGAATGGAACGTATTAAAAGCGTTAAGCTGTCTAAAGCAACAATACATTAGGCAACCTTCATCTCTGGTATTCAAAATTACGTCCATAAATTACTAGCTACGCAGATATTACTCCAAAAAAGTAACTTATTTAAATTAGTTGTAATATTTGTAATACATACATACAATTAATTTTTAATACATATATATGGACCTTCCGCCGTCCATTCTATGAGGTGCAGGCAGATAAGGTATCCCCAGGTCTAAGGAATTAGACCTTGGGATATCTTATCTGCCTGCACTACAGATGCGTCGCTTACCTTAAGAAAATTAAAAAAACTAAGTAATGGGGTAGAAGACGGAAGTAATGAGAAGCAGAGAAAGAACATAAGGAAGTGGAAAAGAATTGGGCCTCCAAATTCCTGTAATCAACCCATGTGACGCGATAGCATAGTAATAGCCTAGCACTTGTCGTCTTTAAAATATAACTACACTAGAACATTTTAGAGTGAATAAATGACACTGTGGATAGAGCCGGCAATAGAGGCGGCATAAAGTATGAGATTACGGTAGACTATGAGATGAGAGATAATGATTATCCAATATATATAAAATAAGATCGATAAAGAAGTATTGGGGCAGCTCAACCTTTATCGGATTTGTATATCTTGATGCCATACGGTGCTCAGCACTCTGACAGCTTGACTTGCACAACCGAGCAAGAAGATCGTTCACCAAAGCATTGCCCGGCTGAAGCCTTGTCCGCTGGAGTTCTTAGCTTTTTATATTTCATCAAAGGTCAGCGTAGTATCAAATTTATCTTCAATAATAATTGGCAATTTTTCATCGCATGGCATACATAACAATAAATTTATTGAAAATTCATATTTTTATTTCTATGTTCTGGAAATAAAATATAGAAAAATATTTATTTGCCAAATTTTTTTAATAAATATATAACGACCGTTAAAGCCAAAATGAATCATTTCTTATTATTCGTCGCATGCACTTTTTTATTTACTTTATGTTATATTTACGTTATTAAAAATACCCTAATGATATGGCGTGGAGGTAAGCCTGTAACAATGTCGCTTGTTGTATAGAGTATCTGTAAAACTACAGACTATTTCTTTACCTTTAATACATAATTCTTAAGAATTATTAAAAAAAGCATTCGTTTATCAATCCCGATAAAAGTTACCTGTTTGAATGATGCTAATAATACAGCCAACAACAATTCTTTCATTCTTTCAAATCCTAGATCTCTATATTGCCTTAAGTTTAGAAGATGAGACGAAAAAATGTTTGAATGTATTGATTTAAATTGTCTAGATTATCTTTCTCCTCTGAACTATAATCCTATTCTGAAACTCACGCATATATTTAGAAAATATTGCTTTACTTTATATAACAATTTCAACTATAATTAGTTTGAATAGATCTGCATTCCACAGCACAGTGTTGATGTTGCTCTACAATCTCTGCTACCAAAAACGGCACAGACCGTTCTACCACCATAATGTTTTACATAATATTCATCACCATTCTATTTCTAGCGTTAACGTAATACTTACTTTGGATACCGCTTGTGCGAATACTTTTACTCCATTACATTTACAGAAAACAGCCATTAAATAGTCGCAGAAGTAGCTTAAGATAAGGAAATTAAAAATACACAGCAATATATTTTCTTTTCCTTTGTCGTTAAGAATATTATATACATATTTTCTGGAGACCTAAAACACATGGCTTGTCAAAGGTATCTCCAGGCGTCTAGTTGACCTATTAGGCAGCTTCTTCACACAAATACTATACACACATTACCATCACTTACCACACGCATCAAACATCTTATTATACACTTTTTGTAAAATAAAGTATTATGTAATACAACATGGTATTACTTAACCTAATTTCTCTGTTAATTTTGTAGTCATAGTAAGCATTAAGTTTTATTTATACGCAATTAATGTCATTTATTTTTCTTTATATAATTCGTCATAATATACATACATATCTTGTAAACTAATTAAATGAATTATTGATAATTAGAACATTAAATACGTGTTTTTATGAAAATTTAAAAAAACATGAAATAGTTTTTCTACATTTCTTCTTTTATTATTATTATTATATCACCAACAATGTAATATTCTTTTTCGTATAAAACAATTAACCGAGCGGAAGTTTAATACAAAATATACTTAATACAAACACGAAGGAAAAACATAATTAATTCAAACAAATAATACACCCCTGTACACTACGCACGAGAGTGGGTTGTGTTCCTACACACGTTCACATACAATGTACAAAACAAGCTACGTCAATATCAGAACGCCGTGCTCGTTTAGATCAGACTTACGATTGTATTAAACTCCGGTAGGTACCTACTTGCGATATTACTTTTCATTTTTTATTTTAGCCTAACATTTTACGACTAAATATTCAAATCGATGTAGCTTCAAAGACCTAAATGTAAAATATTTAATCTATTACGGAAGTGTTGAGCGTAATTAAATATTCAATGGGATGTAGTACACTATATTAAATATGTAAATGGTAAAAAAATATATTAATAAAAATATTAGTTATAGGAGGGAAAGTTTATGAGGACGCAATATATGTTATTATCACGATAAAATGTGAAATAGTTACCTAAAAGTAAAAAGTAATATTACTTGTCCCGTTAAAGTGGGTCACCCCCCGGCCCCCGCGCGGCCCGCTTCCCCTCCTCAGTACCGTCTCTCGTCCGCCTCACGACTGTCCCCACCACCCACACCACCCCCCCAACATTCATTGTGCCGCAATATATTTCTTTTTATGTGCAAACAGAAAAGTCATTTATTTAAATTTTCTCACGAATTCACATCGCAATTTTATTTTATTATATTATCTATATCGCATTTAGATTGCTCTGAATTTCATTATGCCCATTTGTGAAGAAAAGCTCTGAGATGTGTTTCAATATGTGCTTACAAATGTGTATGTCATTACAAGTGGCTTACATGTATGGAAAGCTTATTATGCTACAAATTTACTTTGCGTCACAGATAAGGTTCATAGTAAGTTTTAAGCATAAAATGTTAAAGTTCTTGTTGACGTACAGTTTCATCTTGTACCGGCTTGCGTCATCGCTATTATGTTCCCAAATAATTAAATTGAAGGCGCTCGACATCGTAGAGAATAATAATAAAATAAATTGCATTGCAAATATCACATCACCACACATGCTGTGGATCCTGACGGCAACTTTAAACTGTTTGAAAACATATATAAGTATTTTTATAATAAAATTAGGTTTCAGAAAAGGTTTAAAAATAATGATACTTAACTTATAGACATTAAACTTGTATCTATAAATCGGTCACTATAATCTTTGAAAGGAATATGATAACAATATTAGAATTGTATCATATTGCTTTAAATAATCCATGATTATTGTAAAAATATTTGGCCTTTTAGAGTAAACTTAAATGGCATAAAATTATATTATATTTAATTTGTTCGAAGCAAATCAATTAATATTAAATATTACGTAACTGCGACCTCGGCAGACAGGGAGGTACATAGGTAAAATATAGTGACTGTAGAGGTGGATAGATTACGAAAACCATCCGTGGATACAACGACATCGAGTTAACAGGGTTGGATGACCTATAGCATTAGCTAAATTCCCGTTTAGCTTAATGCATTTACGATATGTTATACAATATTGTTTTTGGAACGTAAACAGATGGAAACCAAAAAATGTAAACAAATAAATTATTATAATACTATTATAAACTAAACAAGTTTCACGAATAGGAAAAACTGAACAATAATGGAATCCATTATAATAGTAATCCATCCCATCCGTTTGTCCCAGCCTAGTACGAAAATAGAAAATTGTAAATTGTAATATAATATTGAAAATTATAATTATCTTATAATATTTTAAATTACAATTATAATATAAATTTATAATTTGTTTCAGTTTTTAACTTTATAAATAGGTAAGTGTAAGCAAACTGAAGTGGTAGTGGGCTGGTCACGTTTGTCTGAGAACATCATCATCATCGAGGCATTACAATCGCGGGAGAGCCTTAGGCTGGTTCACTAAATTTTTCCATTCAGGTCTTAGATTAGCTTTCTCTTTCAATTTCTTCACATCGATTGCTTTTATATCGTTCTCAATTTCATTTAGCCTGAGCTTAGGCCTTCCGCGGCTTCTACGACCATCTGATTTACCGTCTAGTAGGCGCTTGGGTAATCTAGGCTCATCCATCCGCATCACCTGTCCAGTCCATCGAAAACGTCTATTTTAGTTTTTTGGTTTTGTTGACGCTTTCATATAGGTACTTGGTTTTGACCCTGTCTACGAGAAGTATGCAAGTTTTACTCCTGGTAGCGTTCTGTTTATGATGTCGATGTCATCCGCGTATCCGAGTATTTAGATAGACTTACTTAGATAGACTACTAATAAATCGACGTATTTAGATAGACTACTAATAAATCGATATGCGCATCACAAATGCATTTATGGAAGGCGATGTTAAATAATAAGAGTCCTGAACGGATCTGATAAGTGAGTTTGGATCCTAACAATGCTTTCAGATCTTATTAGTGTCATCTTTGTCAGAGAAACTAATTTTGGCAAGATGCTTATCTCTATCATAGCCTTGTACGGGAGCTGGCGGTGTACGGTGTCATAGGCAGCCTTAAAGTTTACAGAAAGGTGTTGTATGTCTACGTTGAACTCCTACTTTCTTTTCTCCAGGCTGTACTTTTTGTGAAATAGCTATACCAATGCAGTATTCCGTTCGTTAGGCATACTCTTTAATATTGTCGGAGATGCGTGTTAGCAAAGACGCTATAGAACGCCTTTGTGTCAAATAGAGTTGCCAACCATAGAAGCTGGCAAAAACTGGATGCATGAAGCCGAAGATCAGACTAAGCGTCGTACCTTAGCATAGGCCAAGGCACGGATATAGATTTAAATATGCCGGCAGTCTTCTACTAGTGGAGAACTGATGTAGACCAATGATGATTTATTTAGAATTAGCATACTAGTATTTTCAAGATGCGGAAGTGGTGTAATGCCCGTAATAATTAATTAAATAGATTATTATGATAAAATTATTAACAAATAATAATATCGTATTCAATATTCGTTCAATTCAAATCAAAAGACGTCCTATTTAGCTCATTGGCGAAGTTACCGCTTGTTGGGATAAAATATGTATGGCCTATAGATATTTATTCTGACTATGGGTGTCTCGTCAGCATAATAATTTACTTACCCTTGCCCAGAAATCAAAAGGCTGTCAATAAAACCTTATTTATTAAAGTTTATGTGAAATCAACATTTACACTGTTAAATAAATTTTTCATTTAATCGTCATAAAATCCATGCATTATTTTTTAAATATAATTAAGCTTAATTTAAGATATAACTAGTACAAAATTAGGAGATAAATGATAATCCGTAGATATTTCTTTACTTAACTATAGATACTGCTCAATTGAAATTATTGTTTACTAAGAAAATAATGATGCAAGAGCGAACCAAAGTGATAGATGTGGGATACCACATCGATGAACTAAAGTGGGCTTAGACCAGACACGTGTGTCTCAAAAAGTAGATGAAAGATTGAGTAAGTTCCTTCTTGAATAGAGCCTAACATTCTGGAAAAGAAAGACCAGGGACAGAACGCTGTGTAAACAAATTGGAGAGACACATGTCAACAGTGGGCAAACACATGTTCAAGAAGAAGAAGAGAATATGAATATATTATATATAATAGTAAGTCGCGGTATCGATTTCCGCATTGAATAACAATATACACATGTATGGCCTAGAAGTATTTAATTCGAGTCTGAGTTGCCCGCAAACCCGTTTTGGACAAGCGTGCTTGGTTAATGTCCCTACGTCCGTTACTATACCTTTGCCCAACAGTGAAACACATATGGGCTGCAGAAAAAAAGAGAAGAGAATATGTTACGTATGCGCCAGATGCGAGGTTTCATTAGGAATCATTTTGGAAAGAAGTCGCGTCACCGGCGCGCCGCAGCGGGCGGCACGCAACCTACGGCCGATCAGTATGAATGAACGGCAACTTGCTTTTTATCGTCGCTTTGTTGGATTTGTTGATTTGCCTTTAAACACCTGCAATTACTCAGAGGCGTTTTAGCGATTGACTTGATTAGTTGATCAAAATACTGAGCGGTTCATTGTTTACTTAGTTGAGTTTGTGTATGTCATAGCAAATATGTATAAGATATTATTAATAAATAAATAAATTGTTACACGACTTGTTGAAACACTTTGGAATATATCGTTAAGTAGGTACACTTAAGTGTACTTAATCTATGATTCTTTTCAAATACATATATTTTTAAAAGGGAATGATGATGGGTAACCAACATGGATTGCTTGTGTAATATGAAGAAAGTGTCACAAAATTGTTAAGCATGTAATAAGACTGAAGAAAAGGAGACTGAGAAAAAAAGCCAAGAATAAGATGAAGCTTATTTATTTTATAGAATTTTGTATTATCATCATCAACTACAGCCTTGGATAGTACAGCAGTGGACGTAAGCCTTCAACAAGAAGCCTCTAGTTTTTACCAACCGACGTGCAAAAATCTTCGCACCATCTGGTCAGGGAATCGCAGACTACGTTTGCCAAAACGCGGTCTTAACTCCAGCACCCGTTTACTCCAGCGATTGTCGGTTCACCGACAAACGTGACCTGGCCATTGCCACTTCACTTTACTAAATCGTAACAGAGTAAAACGTTAAAACAGAACAGTTAAACAACACCCATATTCCTCTGTCACATGGTTCAACTACTATCACCTTAAAAAGACAAAAGCAGGTCTGGTTTTGTTTTCATTGAGCAGGATATAAACACGGCTGTGGCGCACGAGTGCGGGCGGGGTCACTTAAAGTTAGTGCCGGCTCGTAAACGTATCGGGCGGGGGCTACTGCCTACTGCTCCGCGCCCCGCGGCGACCGCACTCGACACGCTGCCGGCTGCCGGCTGCCGCACGTCGACGACGCTCTGAATCGCACCCATTCACACGATGTCATACGATGGATACACCCTTGCAAAAATTTAAACAATTTAAATGAATTAAGTTTATTAACGGAGGCAGGCATTGCATTGCGGAAGTCCATTATTCAAATGGTGAATCAATAAAGTTACCTTGCTAAGATCTGCAAAAAACAAACATTGTATACACTGTTTAAATGTAGTCATTTGTGCATACAGGTTCTTAAATACACTGTATACATTTTAAAATTTATTTTTCGGGGATCGTAGCGAGGTAATTACTGACTCTTCTCTCTTCATTTTCTATTAAAATATTAATATATTTCCTTCGAGAAAAAAATATTTCATTCGGCTATTACGTATCACATCCATTCGTCCACACTTTCTATGTTTATACCAAGATTCGATTTATTTTACAACTAAATATAGTCTACCTAGTCTCTATGTAGTTATTGTTTGGGTCCGAAAATCAGTTTTGAGCTTACAAAAAGTCTAGTTATGAACACATGAATAGGAATATTTTGAAAAATATACTAATTGAGATAACTAATCTAAAGTAATTTAAAAAATTAATAAAAATTAAATAGTATGTTCGTGTGTTACAAAGGCATTTGAAAGCACCTTATGGCAAAATGTGTGGAAATGGCACTGATGTAGAAATAACGAAACCCAATATTTATAATAGGTATGTCCATATTAAGCCCCCCTGGGAAAGGCGGCGGCGGCGTTCCGACAACAGACAGCGGGTGTCAGCCGCCACGTGCTACCCAAGGCCATTCGCTTAGTGTCAAGGTCATTGCCACTCCAGCTCCGTACACGCGGCACCCACGTTTTGCTGTCACCACAAATAGAAACAACCCACTCGTCATCGCCCATACACCACAATGACTTAGCGACAACAGCTCAATCAGTCAGTCAGATGTAACTGGAACGTTGACCATACAAGTATGTAATTGGACTTGTGATTGAAACTTCTCTCACTCGCTCGTAAACAAACAGGTGAGGCACTTTACACAAAAAACAGTAAATTTTCAATAGTGTACAATATCACACCTAAATCTTATAAGAATTGATATTCATTTCATATCGTGGTATGACACAGACTGCTAATATCAATGCCCAAACCCGCTGCGTGTATTTGCTACGCACGTGATGATTACCTGCATTGTTAGCTTGCAGTGTTCCACAAGATTCCGAGGGGGTGGTACAGTTTTAAAAAGTAATGTGAATTATCTTCTTAATGTTTACCTTAGTCTTTTAAAGCTTCAATTAAATACATGCCATACTTTTTTATCATAAGTTTCCATAACGAAACTTTTAAATAAATTTTAAACTAAAAACAAAATTGAGATAAGAAAGTAAGAGGTACGCTAATGGTTACATACACATTGTATCTTTCATAGACTAAGTTTGGAGTTTCAATACTAATGGGCAAGTTTTTATTATGAAGTAATTTTCAGAAACAATCATTACTTCTTTTCGAATCGATTGGTTATCATCATGCATTGTGTTAAAGAGATTGGTCATTCAACTTTAACAACATCCCATGGTCCCTAAACGCAACAGGTAGATTAAAATCCCAAGCGGGAAGGTTCTTTTTGTACACCACAAGTATAGGAAGGAAAGTAAAACTTTTTTAGTTTTGTACGGTAGTCCATGTTAATATTAAATTATCAACTTATTTAATTATATAATAATCAACAAATTATTAAATTATACGCAGTGCCATGGATAGAAAGACATGAAGAAGCCTTGCTAAAGCCGCTACCACCTTATTAGATAATCCATGACCACGACCACTCCGCCTGGAGTGTAAGACTAATGAGAAGAAAATTGTTAATCCTGTAATATTTGTTTAATTGCAATACAATTGATGGTATAATTGTAATTTTCTTGATACACCAATTTAATGATAAAGCTTCTAATAAATATAGTAAATAACTATTTCGACATGAGCTGCCATGGCTGACTTGGAATTCCTAAAATAAGGTCCTGGCTCAAGTCGGTTGAAGTAAAGCGACACTATCTATTGAGAAATTCATTTATATCTATTAAGACGACGTGACTGTGTTTTCATCCTAGAATACTAAATATCATGTTCCGTTCCGTTCCTAGAACTTGCAAGCGAGAACAGTTAATAACAACAGCACGATGAGTATAATTCATTACTGGGCAAATATAATTAAGCCATCGATACAACAACAATAATAAGAAGATAAAAGTAATAGCATCATAAAATCGCTAGCTAGTTGTAGGACCGTAATAGGGAGTCAATTTTATTCGAAATATACATAAGCATAATATTTGTTCACCTTCTTAGAAGCCATAAAGTTATTTGAGTAGAAACCCGCAATCTTTGCCTCTGAAAATGAATCTAACTGCTAAGTAATTATCAATTATCATTACATAAAGTTAACATTCTTCCATGTTTATTAAGATAGGTATATATATCCTATTTATATAGGATTTGCGAAATTTGTCTTTTTGATTATTAATATCGAAGAAGTACGAAAGCCCATTTAGGTAAAGTAAAGTAAGTACTCAGATAAATAATACAAAACCCAAATCTAAGAGTTTTAAGAACCAAAATTATTGTAAAATCAGTGTAATAAACCCTACACCACCTACGGGATCCTACTGTTGGACATAGGTCTCTCACATGGCGTACCATCTAGCCGGATCTATGTTTACACACATCCAATCTCTGCCAGCCACAATTCTCCGACAGACGTGTCCATCAGAATTTGAAACAATTTTAATAATATTACACCATGTACCCAAAAATAGTAATTTAAAAAGATTCCGATGTAAAGAATATTGGGTGTAACACAATACTGTCCCTTAGTTAAAATTAAGAATATATTGATAGTGAATCGGGTTTTTTCCTGAGCAATATTTTCAAATTATAGAAGAATACGCATACTGAGCCAATGTATTTTTAAGTAGACCTTAGACGTTTAAATCCTTAACTCTTTAATTGCATTTTACGAATCTGAAGAACCACTTATTATTTTGCAAGTACATTGTTGTATTATTGCTACAGGAATTTAGTATTCAGATTTTGATTATTAAAGATAATACATATGATTGTTTCTTATAAGTTGTGTTTTTTTTCTTAATTTTAAATGCCGGTTAATACATAAAAGACAAAAGTTTTGAAATTATATTGTATATTCAGTATGTAGGACAAAGTTATAGATAAATATCATTTTATATTTTACCGTCATCTTTAATCTAAATAAAATTACAGACGGAATAGAGATAGCCCGATGTGACGATGTGACGGGTCAAGAGAGCTCTACAAAAGCACTCGTGACTCCCGTCGGTGATGTTTAAGTGAGCCTTTTTCCTTGTCAACTCAAACCTCACGCTTAATTGAAACATTTAACGAATGACGTTATCTATTTCTTAATGATTTCCAATAGATAAAGTCAAATCCATAAAATGTTCCTTAATTGTGTATCATGGGCGCACTTAATGAATGTCATCAAATTAAGCTCTAAGCTCAACAGAAAACATTACTGGGACGTTAATTTGCGATTAAAGCGAATATAGTATGCGGGGTGAGTGGTGGTGTGGAGACGAAGGCTGCGGAGTGCATGACGGGTGTATGGCGGGCCGCGGGGCGGGGTGGAGGGTGCGGGGCGCGGTTCCGCGGGCCGCCACTTCTCTGTGCTCGAGGAGCCCCGGTACACCTCGGTTTCCGGCGGGCGCTCCCTCGCGGATTCGCAAGTGTATCCCGCCGCGCCCGCGTGCCGGCCACGTGGTTCGCGCTCTTCTACTACCGTGACGGTGACACCTTCCTTCCTCGCATGCCTTGGCCCCATTGATAAAATCTCGTATTAGCACAAATCTGTTTCATTTAGTGTACAACCCCTTCACATACCTTTCATTTTTTACTTTCTAACAAACTGCGGAACTATTATTTATTTAAACAATTTTATATCATTTAATGAAATGTATTTTATGGTCATTAGTATAAACTAAAATAATTATTAATAATTGACTTACTTACAAATTTCAATGTTGGACGCACTAAACTTGACGAAATCTCGCACTAAAAATCTTTTAACTATAATTATGCAAAGTCAGGATGAATGATTCTTAATTTACTGTCTAACTCTTTCACTATGATGGCTCATTAAGTACGTTACAAAATATCAATTAATTTCTGTATCATTTTTTTATATCTTTTTATACACATTTGTACATATCAAATTTTGAATAATTTTTATCTATTAATTACCATGAATTTCATTATACATTAATATTAATTCATTATACATTAATAAATAATTTTTTAATTTTATATATAAAATTATCATTAATATAATTTTTTTCCGAAAAAAAGTGTAAGGTGAGACATTAAACTAAATTAACAGACAGTTTTCAACGATTTAAAGTGGTCAAATTATTTTGTTATAAATGCATTAAAATGGAATCATCTCAAATCATCACCGACGGTCAGGATAGATTCTACAAGATGTATAGTATGTACAAGGTTAGTGAATAACATGTATAGTTATTATTAACAATTTCATTATTATTAAATAAAATATACCCTTATTTATTATAAATCTTTGTACTTCTTTCTTCTATTATATTTGTACCCGTACAAAAAAAAATAAACATTATTTTTGTCCTTATAAATAAACGTTATTTATTATACAGTTTTTGCTACATACCGTGCATACTATAAATTAATTAATTACGTGCTTGCAAAGTATCCGATACATTTAAAAAAACATTTTCAGTTATATTTCACACGCAAAATGTAAATTAAAACCTTAATTACATAGTCTCACATTTTGTTATAAGCTTAAACTATTCGACATCGTTTCTTTTACATCCTTTTTTATTATTGGTGGTATTAAAAATTTATAATAATATACAACCCTTTGCAATAAAATGTCCATTTTCACACGGATTTCTGTTATCATTGCTAAAACACCGATTTAAGTGTTAAAAAAAAATTTAAAAAGAAAAAAGGAATTTCTAGTCATTTAAGCTAATGGCATACTTAAAATATTAATATTATACATAGAAAAGCCAATGACTGTAAGGTGCCCGATTTTTTTGCAAAGGAGTTTAATAAAGTATCTTGTTTTCATTCTTCCTTAAGATACAAATCAAATGTAAAGTATGTATTAGTAAAAATAAAGTAAATTAATGTTTGTCTTAGTTAAAATAAGGATCCCTCTCTGGTAAAAGGCAGTCCAGCCCGAGCCATTTCTCTTTACTCTGGGCAAACTTCATCCAGTTTGTCGAATTTTTTCCAATAGGACCGAAGGTTTTTCCAATAGGATTCGACAATTACTCCTTAATTTTTTACTCCTTTCTATGAAGCGCTAACATGTAGAAATTTTATTTCTTATTTGTATATATTCACGTTCTGTCTTTATCACGTTCTTCCCTATGCTAAGCTTAGGAAAATACAGGTGTCCATAACTATGTTCCTAAAATTAAGATGGAAGAAGAATTTATATCTTTTTCTTTCATTTACATATGTTTGATATATCTATCATAATGCAACGAGCCAAGAAACGTCTTTATTAATTTATAAAAAAAATTATCAATAAAAAATAAGAAATAATAAATAAACACGATATATGATCAATAGGATTTATGATCAATAGGAACCATATATTAACTTAAAACATTATATTTTGAAATTGCTGTTTGAAAGTTCAATGTATATGATAAAATTCATTAATAAGTACAATGTAACCATGTTTATTAAGCGAATATAAAGTTCACATTTAATTTATAATGTATCTTATAAAAAACTTTTTAGTTTGTTAATGTATACAATCGATTTCAATATAGAACAACGTTATATCTAATAATTATATTATATATTCTTCATTACATAAACGTTAATCACAAAAATTAAAGGAATCGTAACGCTCTGTTTGACTTTGCTATTACTAAGTTATTAATAATTATTATATTGATTAGTTTTAGTGTTAATATTATAGTTCACGCATTCATCGTTATCTTGGAAGTTTATTTTAAATTACCGTGTGGTTCCCAGCAAGGAATGGGGTCGCCCGCCATCCCATTTCTTCCCGTGGGTGTCGTACGAGGCGGCATTGCTGTACCAGTGGATGGCCAGTAGCATTTATCTAAGAAATAAAAATAAATTTGCAATCCTCAATCTGTCCGTCAAGCGAGGGGATTGTTAGCTAAATCGTTGGTGCGACGAAACTGGCGCGTCTTGGGGTAGGACTATGTCCAGCAAGTGACTGTCGCAAAAAATGTATGATGACAATGATAATGAATGAAAGGAAGTAAATAATTTAACTGTACTTAAAAGTATTTGTTGTTATTTCTTCGTAATTGCTTTTGTTGTAAATTCTTCCTTAATTACTTACATACCTATTGATTTTTCGTTCTATAGTTCTTACGAAGTTCCGGTATCTAAAAAACAGTTCAATAAATTTTAGCGACTTTTTCACATGAGGAATTAATATGGAGCTATTGAAGCCACTTTTTTACTCTGGAATTATTTAGGGTTTATGCATAAAATGATAAATATGTTCGCAACAGCTCCTTAAAAATAAATTTCACCTTGTAAACTACAAAACATTTGATAATCTCCTCGGTTTTTTATTATCGGCGCCATTTTAATAGAAAAAATGTTGCCGCAACGTTTAATTAAGATTTAAGGTGACCCAACCACTTCTTAGCGCCCTTACTAGTTACATTATACTCAGCGTATATGTAATAACAGAAGTTTTTATAAGTCAAACAGTTTTTAAGTATACCCTGCTAAGTGCAAATTATTTAGACCGCGATTAGTGTGTGACAAATACCTGTTAGCAAACCATAATCAAAACAATTCAAAACTCCCAATATTATTCACATCGTGGCCATTTAATTAGATGTAAAAAGCAACAACCAATACGTCACTTCTACTGTTGAACACAGCCTTCTATTTTTGCGCTAAATACATATATATTTTACGGATGAACTAAATACACTAAAAATTACACAGCAAATCATAGTGCCTGTACTACAATTTGCTGTGTCATTCCTAGCATAGATAATGAATTCTTTTCAATCTTGTAGGGCGACTAATAAAAACTTACGATACGATATCGATTGGGAACCGCAGATTGGTTTTAGATGCGCGGGGGTTACGGTACCACCCCTCAATGTTTAAGGAGTCCAATGTCCAGCCGTGGACTGTTATGGCTTTACTGATTACGATTTGTACCCATTCGTAAGTACATCATAAGTAGTCTTAAATAAGCCAAGAATACAACAGGATGGTGGCAATAAGCTTGTCACATTTATGGGAGAACTGACAACAATTGCTGGAGTGGAAATGGCGTGTTTACAAACAAAATGTGGAACATCCTAGATTAAGCGACGATCTGCGAAGGATGGCTGGCATAAACTGGATGATTGCACTGAAAGATTGAACATGGTAACGCGCTTAGAAAAAGGCCTATGTCCAAAAGTAAACAACTATGGGTTAATGATAATAATGTGGACAGAATAATCCTTAAAACTTTAAATGTCAATTGAGAAACATGATGGCTGATCACTATTGATAAACATCATATGCAGTTATATGAAACATATACAGTTGTCTTATATACAGTCGAAGAGTAGAGAATCTCGAAACTAATATGATAATGAAATTTAATTTAATGATTAATTGTTTTTGACTACAAAAAAGTTTTATTAAAATGCTTTATGTCAATCTTTTATTTAAACCTAATTGGCTCAGTGTTGAAACTACTGCTTCCGGAATCAAGGTTTGTGAGTACATTTTTCGCACAGGATTTATTAAATATATATGTGGTATTTAATCCAGTCTGGGTATACTACCAAGGTGCCTCAGACAACCGTGATGGGTGAATGTACATATATTCCTCTAGAAATGAGGTGTCCTGTGCCTAGCGGAGAGACGTATATGTGCATATATGGCTTGTACAAAAAATGTTAAATTAAATTAACATCCTTATCGATAAACATAACTCATGACATCGAGAGATGAATGATTTCCACAATATAACTCTCTCTCTCTCTGAGTCCTAAGTCCCACTGTTGGGGCATAGGGCAGACACGACGTTTCTCCATCTCGATCTGTCGGAGGCCGTACGCTTCACTTCGCTCCAAGTGTTGCTCCAAGAAGTGCAGAAGATGGGCCTATCCTGGAGCGAAGTCCACAATATATATTATCAAGTAAAATTTTCATATGCATGAAATATTAATACTGATCCAATAAATGGACAGTGTTTTATTAATTAAAAGCATTTATTACTTGTAACAACATTCTGGTACAAACTTTTGCTAAAGTTTTGATTAAAATGAACAGAAATAATTTATTCTTGTATTACTTCTTATACTCGTTAAAGTTTTTCACTTATAACTTCGGCATGACTTTTCTGAATTGAAATGGTTTTATGTAACAATATTATGTTGATCGTTCGTTCGATCCAACTTTCAAATAATAATTATTACTATTGGTTACAACATATAATAAACATACATTAATCTGATTTAAAAATACAATTTCTAATACGTAAATTGTTAGACACAATTCAGTCAACTTCAAATATAGTAAATCACTAATCTGATGAGTATAGAAATCTGAAATCACGTAAAGGTTGTTAACGTACATCGTCCTGAAGGAACTGTACTGTAGTGATACATTCATAAAGATATTAAAACTTTTTATTTGATGACAATAAAACCTTTTATATTATATTACTTCTTAATTCGTAATTTTGAAATAAAAAGAAATGGTTTTATATTAAAACAAAAGTATTAGTTCCGGTATAAGAAAATGAAATATAAAATATAATATAAAATGTAAATTTACAAAGTGTGAATAAATTAATTTTATTGGAAAGAATTTCATTAACATCGAAGATAAAAACCCCCTAAAGATCCCGGGTATCGCCTTCGCAGTACATGACTGGCACGTTATAGTACCTAGTACTAGTAGTAGAACTAAATAAGTTTTCTTCTTTCCCTGATCCTCACGATTTCATCAGCTTTCACTCAGAATCTACATACATACATACATATTGTCACGCCTGTTTCCCGTAGAGGTAGGTAGAGACCACAGATCTCCACCCGCTACGATCCCGACACACCTTCCTTGCTTCCTCCACACTCATCCATCCTTCTTTTAACATTTATCGTAGTGAAATGGCTCTCCGTTAGTCGCTTCTCGCCCTACAATTTATTAAAATTCGTCATAGTGTATCCCGCGAGCCGCAAGGGAGAGCAGCAGAGCTTCGCATGCACTATAGTACCCGAGCCCCGAGGGAGCCCGATCCCGGGACGGTCCGCCGGCTTGCAACTAACCTCCCCTTAGCCACTTAGACCGTGGATTGGCGGAGAGAAAGGGAAAAGCATAGAGAAGAAAGGAAAGGGCAGGGGAAAGGAAAGACGGATTTAGACAGGATAATAAGGATGTGATACTACCGAAACGGTAGTAGCTCGGGAGGCCGGGGTCACGGTCAGGGTACCAATACCATAACTACCGGGCAGGCGACAGTCAGGAGATACTCCCTGATAGTCACTCAGAATCTTTAAATTATAATTTGAGTTGATTATTAAGACGTTATATTACAATACAAAGTTTCGGCACCGTAAGAGAGAACAGGCAGGGGGCACCAGTCGAAAACATTTGTATTCAGGTCGTCGAAAAGACTTGACTTAGCTTCTTAAACGCTATTAAAATAGTAATATTAATGTACATAAATAAGACGGTTATAAAAAATTTACATAGTTCATTAATACTTATTCAAATCAATATTGGCATTTAATGAATTTTATTTTCATTTAAAATAAATTAATATGAAAAGGCGGTTTAATATGAAGTTTTTCGAATGCGATTTAATCCATGTGCGCAATTTTTTACATACGGATATTTCTTGTAGGCTTATGTAACATTGCGCTTTTTTCCCGAACACAAAATTACATAGCTTACTTACTTTACTTGAGCGGGCGCGATAACCCAAAATGAGTCCTGGCCTCCGACAACAAAAGTCGCCACTTAAACCGATCTTGCGCCACCATCTGCCAGTTTTCGACTTGGATCTCCGACAAGTCTTTCTCCACGGCATCACTCCAAAGGTACCAAGATCGACGGATCGGGCGATGGCCCTCGGGCCAACACAGGTAGGTACGTCTTACGGTTCGATCCACTCCCATACGCATATCGTGGCCCAGTCAGAGGAGCGTTGTGTTTTGATCTCGCCTATGATATTGGGTTCAGCTACTAAGTCTTCAATCTCTTGATTCTTCAGGACTGTCCAAGATCCGTTCCCTCCTCATTGGTTCAAGTATTTTTCTGAGGATCTTGCGCGCAGGGCCCGGGAGTTTATTTTCTTCTTTTAAGGTCAACGAGGCCTGGAGCCTCGCAGCCGTACATTAGTATCGGCCTTATGACCGTTTTTAAATGCGGATCTTCGTGCGTTTGCTCAGAAGTCTGGAAACTAACACTTTATGGGGCGCTGCACTACAACGAAGGGCGTTTTGGTTTCTGATTTCAATTTCTTCCTCCTAGGTGTTGGTGTCCGTTACAGTGTCTGAAGTCACATAGCTAAGTACTCTTTATACTCAATCTAAATAACACAATAATTAATTACTAACGATGACCTTAATATAATCAATCACAATTTTGTATATATTTGCACATAAGCAGTGATAATGCTAATTTATACTGTATGAAATGAAATACAGTAGTTAAGCACTAATCATATATTCTCCGGGCTTATTTAAATTTAATCAAACATTGTCATGGTTTGATATAATAAAAAAAAATATTCCATTTATTTGTTAAACGCTTTAGAAATTATTATTATAGCCAAAAAAACTATAACATTCTAGACATTCTTAAAATGTGAAATAAGTACCTACCTATCTTATACGTACGGGTCATTTAGTTTTCATTTCACAAACTCATTAAAAAGTTGGACTTAATAGCCCCCTTCCCCTTAATTCATTGCTCGAACTTTAATTAAAATCAACTAGATTTATTTATCCCATCTATGATAAATAAAAAAATTAAAAAATCATTATTATTGCTTTTATCTTAAAAAATATTGTCTTCAATTACAGTATTGGTTTCGTTTAATCCTATTAGACGAATTTTACATAACAAGAAATATAGATTTAAAATAGTACGTATATATATATATTATATATATATATATATATATATATATATATATATATATATATATATATATATATATATATATATATATATATATATATATATATATATACGTACGTATAGTCTTTGAGAGGTGGAACTCTTCTATAAGTCTCTTCTAACACTCACGTTCTCGCAATTTTTTGAATGTTGATATCTATCTCATTGAACTAATCTAAGCTCGAAGTGTCTTTAGTGGATATAATTCGATCGATCGAGGTTTGTTAAGTACAAACAAATTTTGGTATTTGGTATGAAATGACGACTTGCACAGAGGACCTAGTAGAAACTTTTTAAGGGTTAATTTACTGTGTGGTCCATTTCTTGACGTACTAAGCGGCTATGGAAATAAATACCAATCGATGGTTAAGATAACACCTCTCAATTTTAAGGGAGGCCAATGTCCAGCAGAGGACTACTATGACTGTAATGACGATAATAATGAAGTCTCCTTTACCGTAAATAATGTACATCACCACAAGACCTTTGTAGACAAATGTGGATTTCTTATATCCTATTTCTTATATTACACGAGTATTATAATTTTCATAACACAAATAGCACAGAGTTGTTGGTATTGGGCTTATACTTTCTAGCTGATGAGTCACTCAACATTGTAACTTTTTGAAGTATTCACAGGTTGCTTCAAAATATTCAAAGCTTAAAGTTCATAATGAAAATGTTATTTTTTAAGAGTTATAGAGGCAAACGAACAAGATGGAAGGCAATCAACGCCGCCCATAGACATCTAAAACACCATAGGCATCATAAATGCCTAAAGAAATATGAACTTGCTTTAAATACCTACAATTTTTGCAATATTGAAATAAATTTAATAACATTATCTGTATTTTTATGGGTTATATAAATATATGTATTAAATTACACAAATAAATGACCTATTATTTCGTCATCAATCGACACAAATGTGATCTAATACAACGACCTTAATTTGAAAATATTTTATTATGTTACCATACACTATAAAAGTTTTTTCCATTATTTTTAATACTTACATATATAAGAACTTCGAAAATGTGAAACATTACTTTGTAAAACATTTGATCAGAAGTAGAACAACTGCTCCGGAAAGTATACATAATTTCTTAGAAGCTTTAAGGGAATTGAAGGCTGTAAAGTTCATCAGCGCCCCCGGCGTGGCGTGGCTGATATATGTACTAAAGACAGCAGAGCAGTGTTCCACCGCAGCGTGCGCCCAACCGCCACGCAGTCTTCCCGCGCTGTCGGCACGTGTATCTATCGTATTTGTAGTTCCCGCTTAACATTTTAAAGCGAACTCAAACTAAATCGTAAATACCAAAGTGAGACAAATATTAAAAACTATAAGTGTCACCACTCTGTGCCTCTCGTTCGTGCCTTGTTACATCATTCACGTACTGTGCTATAATAACTTCAGTGCTCTGATAATAAGAACTGTAATTGTTTTTTTTTCTTAACCTCGTCAGATTAATTAGTTTTTACATGAAGCCAGAACGTATTAAATCCTCGAAATAATTAAATCTACTTGCCTGGATGCAACATATTTAATTGAAACTAGCTGAATGGTGAGTAATTGACTTTCTTTTAAATGACTACCGTGATTGCACATATGTTCTCTAATATAAAAATCAATTTTTTAAAGAAAAGTTACCGTAGCACATAACTTTACTGTTACAAAATGTACATATGTAATTCATGTAGCTTATTATAATCAAACATATTTCAAAAAATGATGAAATATTGTGTTTTAGACATATGTAGGTATATTTTTTGTTTACACTTCAAATAAATTTTAAGTAATTTGAGAAACTGAAAACTTTAAACATAATTTTTAATTATAAAAATATATTTGACAATATTTTAAACACACTGTTTTTAATTTTCATGGAAAACATTCGCAAGCTATGTATTTGGTGTAGCATGTTTGTTAGCATGTATTTGGGGATCTAAAATACAAAAATAAATTCAAATAAAAAATATCACTAAATACACAAATGTTGATAAAGTATCACTATCTTCTGACAAAATGGAACACAAGATATATAACACCCACTGATATTGAGATAACAAATAATTGTTAATGAATAAGGCGCATTTGTGAATCGCCTTACACACATACTTGTAATACGATTACACAAGTATTTATATATAATAATTATTATTTTAATGGACCATTATTAATGTACAAACATATGTGTATGTTTGTGGCTCAACTTTCACCAAATACATCAGTTTACACATCTTAGGTGCGTATTTTGAAAAAAGATTGAGTTCATACACAAATAACAAAGCCTTTCTACATAGAATGATGTAAGAATAGAGGTATACAATTTTCAAAAAAAAATGCCGAAACTAAGTAGTGACTCTTTAAACAACTCAAAATTTTACTTCCGACCTGCTGACATTTACGTTAATTCTAAGTTATAAAAATGATTATTAAATTCTTTAGAAGGCTATATATATTTAATTTGAACTAAGAATTATTTTACTTACTTATTTTTAAAATGTAAAGATACATTTCGATTAAATGTACTATTGTCAATTCCGTTACCTACCATTATAACAATAAAATATGATTGAATAAAATTATAACTAACTGTCAGCAGTTTCGTATATGGTATGATTCTAAATTTCAAAATAATTATATTTCAATCTTATTCTATAGAATATAAACTTGAGATTGCTATACGTGATGTAAGCAGGTTACGATGCGTTCCAATTGTAATAACATCAATTGATTTAACGCTATTTTAGTGGGAGGAACTAAACGAGGTCACCGACCGCCAATTATGTCCTCCTTAAAGAGTTCTTCACCACACAACTGCTACATCTATAATGGAATGATACCGACCTCTCTAACAATAACTTTTCACTTTATATTAAATGATGAACTGTAAATATTTCCAGCCTTTAACTATAGCTTCAAAAAAAAGGTTTTTTAAAAACAAGTTGTTAGTTAGATTAGCTATAGTATATACTTTGTACATATTCTTTACAATACTGGTATTGTAAAATATATTAATATTTTGAAATTTTAAAATATAATAAGTAAACATTTTTCGATGTATTTTTAAGTTGCCTACTTTTGAAAACTTTCTACTTTCCACGCTCTAAAAACATATTAGAAACATACAATCGTTATGAATAGCGCGGTGTAATTCAGATTTGTAGATATATTACGATTAGTTTAGACATATTTTAGCAGAGGTAATTCTTTAAAATACAATCACATATAGTATTATATAATACGGAAACATATTTTTTTTTTAAAATATTACAAATAAATATCCAGTAACATTTTGTGACCAACTGTTTTGTGTTACATTATTACAAAATAGAATAGCGCAGAAAGCCATTATCAGCGTGTCCTTTCACTTAGTGGTAGTAGATGGCAAGCAATGTGTATAAGGCCCATTGGGCGCGCAGCAGCCGGTGTGCTACCCAAACCGGTCCGAGAGGAACGAGACCGACTTGTAGTCAAGGCACTACACACTATTGATCAATCGATTTTTGGAACGGCGATTAAAATTGTATTCGTGTTATGACTTCAACATGCTATGATTGGATATTTGTTGTAACATTAAAATAATAGTAACGCATGTTCTCGTTCGCGTTGCATTGTCCTATTTTATGGACATACTTTCTTTTAATTCAGAAAATATTCTATTTCTTATTAAAACTTGCAACACTTTTATTATTTAATGACACTAAAAACAACGTGCTTTAATTATTCAGTACGATTAATAAAAATTTTAATTTTAAATATGTCGAACATCATAAATTATCTTACTGTACTAACCACCAATTAATCCTCATATTCGACTAAATTTAATATTAACTAAGATATACAATATATCTTTATCATACGCAGTTAATACAAATAATATCATTAGGATAAAAAAATAAAGCTTTATATATATATATATATATATATATATATATATATATATATATATATATATATATATATATATATATATATATATATATATATTGTACCTTATATATTTTTCAATGTATCATCTCTGTTTAGTCTTGTTTTTAAGTCTTATTTTTTATGTATTAGGTGCGCAACTAAGTTCTCGCTGTTTCTCATTCGATGGCTCCAGGAGGAAGTGTTGGTCGATTTTGACATATCCAAAACATTATGAACCAAGCGTAAACAAACCGCTCTGACACGTTAGTGATTTTATTGTGGCGTCATATACTTTTAGTTGTGTGAAGTGTTACTTTTCTTAATTCATTTAAAGGAAACGGCGGCTGAAGCCCATTGCAAGTCAAAAAAAGTTTACGGAAATGCTGCTCTAAGTAAAACAACGTGCCGCAATTGGTTCCGATGCTTTAATGACGGGGATGTCGATGTGGACGACTGTCCGCGCGAAGGAAGACCAAAAACATTCGAAGATGCTGAATTGGAGAAATGGCTCGATGACGACGATTTTCAATTATAAAAATTACCCGCCAGGCCATTTCTAAGCGAATGCATGCGGTGGGAATGATTCAAAAGCAAGGAACTTGGGTTCTTTAGGATATGAACAACCGCTCCAGCGGCAAAAAAGGAAGGGTTTCCGTCGCATCGTGACGGGTAAAGAAAAATGGATTCAATACAGCAATTCAAAGAATCATCATGCTTCTACGTCGTCGGCTCGGCCAAATATACCTGCTGTGAAGGTTATGCTGTGTACTTGGTGAGACCAGGTCGATGTCACTGGGGAAAGGTATGGACTTCAATTAATGCAACTGAGCCGAGCACTGCGCGAAAAACTGCCACAATACGAGAAAAAGTGATTCTACTGCATGACAACGCTCGGCCTCATGTTTCCAAACCCGTTAAAACCTATATGGTAACGCTCAAGGCAAATGGGGCTAATTTTAATAGGTAGGACCTCCCATTTAGAAGCCCTACCTATTAAAATTAGCCCCTGTGTCTAGTGGTAATGGAGCATATTTAGAACTTTGACTCCATTGAAGCCTGTATTATTATAATTATAAGTTTGCGACGGTGCTTGATAGACTGTCATAAACAAACGTTATCTAAATGTAAAAATATAGTTTTATGTTCATATACTTTATATGATCAAATAAGAATTGGTGATATAAAAAGAGTACAGTATGTACAGTTTAACCGCGTCAAGACTTATGTTTGATGTATATAAAACTAATGCTTTAAGATATTAAAGGCTTCCAATATTGAAAGAATTAAATATAAAATAAAAGATTTACCAACTTACGCTTACATACATACATATACATATTCGTATGTGATTTTTTTTCTTAAATCATGTATGTGTCATTTATGCAGAACTAAATCTTACAATACAGGTTATTTAGGTATAAACCCAAAAGAAGTGATAGTAAAATAAATGCTGTTGGCAAGGATCAGGTAAGACTAGTGTAGTGATGTAGACACATTAACTGAACACCGCTTTGACTAAGTTGATTATGAACATTATGAAAAAGAGTAAAAAATTATAAAGATTAGTTGAACTATGCATGCATGCTATAGCACCAATGAGCCGACTCTGCGGGGGAAATATTCATCCACACCATCAAAGAATATAGGAGATATATGGTAACTAACATTTTATTTTGTTACTGCATTCCGTATGGTATGATACGTATAAACGTAGGGATCCGGAGAACCAATTTTTTCCCTTCTTTTCTTTCTTCTCCCCCACCCATTACATCTTTACCCTTAGGTAGGCAATGCATCATCGATCATGAGCGGCGATGGTTGATGGTTACCATCAGGTGAACCGCTTGCGCGTTTGTCTATCTCTTCCAAACCAAAAATACTTATACCATTAAAAAATCTTAATATAATTAATAATAGACTATATTCACCCCTTACTACTCTCGTGCAATTTTTTATTTTGTTACGAATATAAATAGTAAGATAATTGCGTAACGATAATATAACTTATCATAATGTAATTTGCAATCAAGATACGTGAGCTTACATTACATAAAGACCTTTTGACTTTTATCAAAACTTTATTCAACCTTGAGCAGACACCAAAAAAAAAAGTCAGTTACTTTGAATGTCATTATTCGATCTATATGATTACAACACTGCGTATTGCTTGATAGTTGGCTATATTTATTGGCTGTTTCCCAATATCTTTGCAATGGTGTTAGTTTATGAAAACTACTATACTCGTAATCGATTTCAGCTTTTTGCAATGAGATAAACTGTCTGTATCTTACTTATCGGTAAGTTGTACACAATTTAATTTGAAAATGTTCACTTAAAAAGTAAGTATTAATGAAATATTTGTGAAATTGGCAACTGCTACTTACGTAAGTCGCATATTTGCAAACAAGAAGTCTCATCAAATCTAAACTTATAATATTATTTTCGAAATTGGTCAAAACATTTTCTCATTTAAAATTAAAATATATTGAAGTATTTAATAGGCATCTTAGATTGTGTAGTATTTTTGATTCAAATTGTTTGAATTCAGTGTAATGATTTTTAATATTTACCTATTTAAATATATTCGTAAGTCAAATGCATTTTATTTTTCCATAGTTATGTTACAAAAATGAACAAAACACTACTGGTTAATTTTTTCGGACTTTTAAAGTAAGTTAAACCTTACTTTTTCAGACGTAATATAGACTCTATTTTTTACTTATATAAAAATATATATAAACATTGTAAATGTTTTGGACTGGGAGGAAAGGACCTTAGCCCATGCGTTCTTAAAAAGTTCTTTTAAGAACGCATGGGCTAAGGTCTTCTTAAAAAGTTTAATTTCCTACGTAATGTAGGAAAAAGGTATTTTTAAGATTTCTAAAATTCCTATTACTATAATTTGAATTAATTCGACACAATTTGTGATCGTTAAAAGAAACAGGATCCTTTTCAATCTTTACCACGTTTTTTTAAATGAATGTATGAAATTCAAAATGAATCGTATATTCCCTTACTGTCGCTTCCAAATATCCACCGTGCATATAATCATAAACTTAAAAATGAAACTATAATGCTACGAAGAAAATAATGGAAAGTTTTCAGCTTTTGGCTTTGAAATAAAAAATATATTAATTTATAAATTCAAATTATCCTCACTTTATTTCATCTATTATCACTATACATATGTTCTAAAAAACTATTACAATTAACTTAAAATTACATTTATTTAGGATCTGACGCATCGTAAATAAAGAAAGCTACGTATATTTAAAATATTTAATGTAATTATAAATTAATTTACCCGTTCTTTTAATAATAATAAAAATATTTCGAACATTAAATTTCTGGTGTAATGGTTTCCGTACATTCTCTTGACTGCACGATCCTCCCCCATCCTCTCATCCTGTGGGGCGCCCCAGGTACCGCTGGAGAGACATGATCGACGATGACTTGCGCAACCTTCAAATCTGCAATTGGCAGGATGTGGCACAGGACACGGCACGGAGGCGTAAGATCTGTTCGGAGGCCAAGATTCATTTTGGGTCGCTACGCTAACAAAGTTAGGTAGTTTGTTTTCCGTAACTTCACAATAAACATACACTAAAAATAGCTCCATGTTAGGTATGTGAATAAAATACGATTTTATATCTGTAGAAATATTGCCGTTCTATTAAGAATAAAAAAACATATGTGTGATAAATTAAAGGTACGAATAACGTTAAAGAATTAGCTAATAAACATTTTCAAACTATCAGATTAAATTTATTAGTTCTAATCTAGGTCTAATACTGTATAACAGGTTGAAAGTTAAATTTTCAACCACTGTTTAGAAGGTAATAACTACATTTAATTTGTGCAATCGTGTCTGCCAATTCTCAGTTCTGTTATTATTTCTTAAAATTGCAAAATCAAACGTCTTAGAGCAGGGGATCCCAAAGGTTCGCGATCTAGTTCGTGGCGCACTTACAGGTTTAGAATTATGTGTCGGTGCCCTAACTAGTCCAAATAGTATACCGTGTTACTCGGTAGAGAGGCACAAAAATTAAAACATCAGCTATATCATAGATGCTTTGACTAATATTCTTATTAAATGAATGTTCTTCTCTTTTTCTTCAAAAATGTGAGTTATTTTCATTTCGCCACCCTGTTTTTTAAAAATAGCAGGATGAATAGTCTCGAGATGTAGCTTTAGCTTACTGGGGAGCATACTTCCAGACGATAGAATTGTCAAACAGAGCACAAACTGCTGTCTTTTGTCGTTGTTTACTGCTATTGATGTATAGACGTAAACCAAATAGCTATGACATCTCACAGCGTCCCTCTTTGCTCTCTACGGCGCAACAGGGCCTGCACTTTCTACGGCGCATACTTTGGGAACCCCCGTCTTAGAAAATTGAGTCAACTTCAAGTTCTCATTCTCCACCACACAACACTTCGTTACCTTACGACTGTGTATTACAAATTAATGCACTATGGCCTAACATAAACCAGTTTATTCTTTTTTTATTGTATTCTCTTTTTAAAACTAAAAAAATAAATGTTTATTTTAATAATAATAGACAAACGAGCAAGAGAGTCACCTGATGGAGAGCAACCAGCACGTTTATGAATATCCGCAATACTAATAGCACTGTAGATGCAAGGCCAAGCTATAAAATAGACAACGCATCAATAGGGTAAAAGATACCTAGTAGGTATTTTTATCTTATAGAAATTTTTATAGCACATATATGTCTCACTGCTGGGCACGGGCGTGCCACCAAGCGTGTCCAATATGGATTGGCGAGGTTACCAGACTCGGAATAAATATTTGTACCTTACATATATTTATTCTGATGCGGAGATCGAACTCGCGACCATTGACTCTCTAGGGCCTAAAGAGTCAATGGAGTCTAGGCGGTATCCCCACCCCTGAACCAATTGCTTTATAATAATTACCTACAAGGTAAGAATGTCAATAAGATGTCAGGAAGGATAATAGGAGGAATTAAGAAAGGGCAGCGGAATCGACCTCCGGATCCCAACTCCCCGTACGAAACACGGTCAAACAGTAAAACGCTGCCACTAAGGCCACTCTAACACTGGTATACGATGAGGATGTGGTACTTCTTCCGGTCAAGCCTACCCATTCATGCTATCGTTACTAGCACTACTGGAATCCTTTTTTATTAAAAACATACGTTTACAATAACCTATAATTAATAAGTAAAGTGATCGCCTGGTCTTGACCTTATATTAAAGTTATTTTGTTTTGTTGTATCTGATTAAGTCTTACGGTCACTGAACTTACTTACATAGTTACTGTAAAAAAAATTAAAAACAGCAAGCTTTTGAGAAAATCCTGTACTGTTAACACTTCTGGAATACGCTTCACAATTTGACTATAAAAACAAAATTATAGCACATTAATTTTGTACACTTCGAATTGCTATTAGAATTTATGAATAATCTGAACAGCCTCCGAAGATTGTATTATATTATATATATTGTATAAGTTATAAGGATTAAAGTATTTACCCCAAACAATCCGTCCAAAAAAAATCCCTCCAATTATTTATCTACGCCATAAGTAATGAATAGTTTAATTTAATATTAAAACGCAAAATATTAACTTTCTTCTTATTTATAGAGCCATGATTATTACCGAGAAATGAGTTAACATGGCAGATCGTTAATTTTTATGAATAATATTCAATGAATGGAATTATGATATAAATTAATTGGCGATTCCATTGCATTGATTAAAAATTTGAGTACCGTCATCGGTTAAAGTCATTACTATCCACGTAGTTATGTTTAAATTAATATTAAATTTGTATTTTGCAGAGACCGGAAAGCCTTGAATCGTCCTTAGCTATTCCTCGTGAAAAAAAGCTTAGCGTGTACGCAATGAATGATCAGGTTGGTATTTTTTGGATTAATTTTTAGTTTAGTTGCATTTAATTGTAGCTCTTTCCGACGAAGTTGTAAAGGTCCTAAGGTCAACAAGATCATTCCATAAAGAAATATCGTTCCGTCCCGAAAAGCAAGCATGTTGCTATATACTTGAACAATGTGGAAATATCTATGGAGGTATTTTATAAAAAATTCAAAATTAAAATAAAAATCAATTATTCAATTCAATATTTCAATATTCCTTTTAAGGCTCTTATATTTCTTCCCATATATTTCTTTTAAGGTCAGTGTTTTTTGTACCAACGATTCCAAAAAAGTTCTTGTGGAGACAGACGTCGTAAAAATAGCATTGGCCCATTCATGAGATTAAACGATACCAAAAATAATAATTTACCAGATCAGTGAATCACAGGACAAACATACACAAAATTGAAAGATCAAGATAAATTAAACATGCTCTCTTCTGAAGTGACATTGTACAAAGAAGAATAAATCTATCTTAATTCATGGTAGAAGTGCATGGTAGATATCTTTAATCCATGTCCCCGTTGCGTTGACCCACGTCGAATCAAAACTGTCTTCCTTATTTGAGAAAATTTCGCTAGAAATAAATTACTGTATATGGTTTCAACAATGAAGGAATTTGTAAATATTTCGAGCATGATGCAGAAGGTTTTTCCACGCTGCAAATTACGCAGCGAATGCATACTTAAACTTGTAAATAACACTATTATTTACTATTAAATATATAACAATGTCAAACAGAGTATGAAGATGGACGTAATATTCTACTGACCAAAAAGGGTCGCATGCTTTGTACTACTAATTTTTCAGTCCTTTCCAGTAAAAATGGGTGATTTTGATGGCTCATAATATTGATGCCAAAATCACCATTGTCACTTTTTAAGAATCTTTATATGAAATTAGGCGCAAACTTTTTTCTTGTCATACATAGCTATTTAAGTTATCCAACAATCGTATCTCTCCAATTCGAAGATAATCTTCTCGATGCCTAACCACGTATCTAAATCCTTGGCGTCTACATATCGAATGACTTCCGGTTAAGCGGGCATCTAGAGGGTAAGGTTAAGTTAGTCTATAAAAAGCTAAGTGAGCTCATCAGAGTAAGTCCGAATTTCACGTCGGCCTACCACCTCTAACTTTATAAGGCCCCTGTCCGATTGTGTATGTTTTAAGTACAATATAACTTAAGAATTTTATAGTGGTTTGGACAACTCGAAAGCCTGTAGTTCTATTTAAAAACTGTGATATCTTTTATCCTAAAGATTAACAATTTTTTCGTAGACGTTTACGGCACTAGCAAATTCACGCAAACGAAACTAGCTTTATAGTCATTAAAATAGTTATAAGTTCTTCAACCTTATTAATAAGTATTGGAAATAAACAGTCTGAAATCTACTTGCAGACTGATCCTAATTAATAAAATAAATATTAATATCAAAGATGTGATCTGTACTTAATAAGTTTGAATTGATCACAAACAAAATTAAAAAAAAAACGCCTTTTTTAAATAATCAGAAATATTATTATGCTGTCTCTGATTTTTTAATGATTTAAATATCACAAAGAGAACTTACGAATATATTAGTCCTGTCATTTCAATCCAACTTTTTTCATATATTAACAACTTGGACAAAGGTAATAAAATCGGCGCCATACCACATGACATACGACAATAGAGGAAATAACAATAGCACAATTACAGAGAGAGGTTTTTATTGCCATATCGCTGCGTAAACTTTTTAAATGAGGTTGTTTTCTCATAGCTTTCTTATTGTTATTGTACAGAAAATGTTAAAATATTTAGCAATTTTATGTAAACTGTACAATAGCCTAAGGCCAAAATCACCGCTCTCGGAATCAGTGATAGCAGGTTCAATTCCCGCATCGGGATAAATTTAAATACCTATTGATTTCTTATCTATTCACATTTGTCAATAAATCCTTACTTACATCGATAAATATATAAAAATGTAGTATTATAATAGCATTTTTTGAATAAAATAAATTTAACTGGAAGTTTTAACAATGTGCCATCACATTTTTGAGGAATCAGCTAATTTCATCGGTATTTCCAAACTGATATGACTTTAGAATCTTTAAGAAACTAGCCCACATCTTTTTCAAAATTCGGCAAGGCTGTTCTGCAATGCCCCTGGAGTGAGCATCAGCCCCCCCAAATATGTTAAATAAAAGACTTAACCTTAAAGTGTGAATATCCCTACAAGGCGTTTAGAAAATAGATAGATCCCACTAAACTAATTCATTATTATAAGCTTTCGCGCGGTACGCACCAGCTATTTTGAGTATTATTCCCGCAGTTATTACTCGTATTCCAAAAAATCATTATAAGTTATTTAGCTTTACCATTGCAATTTCAATGCTAGTATGTCATACTAATCTTAAATAGTTATATGTTCAACTTATGTATACGATATAACTTGTTACAGACTTTTCACACTCCATCTTTTGGCGACGAAGAATTTGACATACCTCTAATACATGGTCAGCATGCTTCCAGTGGAGCAGTGCAAGGAACACATATTCAATATCCACAGTTACATCATTCAGCGCCACAGGTTTGTGTTCGTACTTAATTATGTATTCTTGTTTTATTCGGATAAATCCTAAATATTTTTTTCATATCTGAAGCAGGATCACTCCCCTTTGGAAATGCAAAAAGTGCACAAGGCACTTCAGCTTTAAAATTGTTAGCTTTTAATTGATTTAATAAACCAGTAATAGATCAGTTACTAAAAATCGGGCTTATGATCTGAGGTCGTATATTCCTAACCTCCATTGGACTATTGACATAAATCATTTTTTCGAACAAAGTATTATTAACTAAATTGAAATTGTTGTGACAAGAATACTATTTATATTGGAAACACTGCTAACATTCCCTTTTTTTAAAAAAACAAAGACAAAGACTAGCATAAACATTATATAAAAATTCGTGACTTCTGTTGATCATACTTTTTATACAAAGTTAAGATTTTTGCTTTGATGATTCTAATTTTTGGGTCGAAATGTACCTCGTGGTAGCGAATTCCCAAAGTATATTTTTAAACCTAAATTTCGGCCGTATCGAGTTCCCCCCCCCCCCTTAATGGTTAGCACTTTTGAATCCATTTCTTGTTGAAAATCAATCCCGTAAAGCAGTGATTCCCGACCTGTTTTTGCTGCGGCACACTTTTAACGATTTCAAAATTTGGCGGTACACAAAGAACCTGACATGTATGAGCTGACTTGAGGCATAAAAATCTGTTTATAATTCTAAAAAAGGTCGTATTACAAAACAAGTAATATTTTTTTATGGATCCTGATAATTCGTGCTTAAATAATTTGTACATTTTCTTTTTAAATTATATTATTTAATAATTTTAAGTTGACCATATACATATATAAGTATTTTTTATTACTTTAAACTCAACTCGTACTAAAAATAAAACCTCTCCAATTTTTAGTATATACATTTGTAAAGTTTAGCGGCAAACTTTAAGAATTTGGCAGTACACAAAAGTGCCGCAGCACAATGATTGAGAACCCCTGCCGTAGATATTATAGATCACGTTGCGTATACGATCTATGTATATTAGAAGTTCGGTATTCTTAGTACATTACATATTTTTAGTTTCTACACAAATACTTATTATTTCATGATATTGATATTTCATGATTATTTATAACGCGTTTGTAGTGAGGAGTGTTATGGCAGTTCGCGTAGTATTTATTTACTATGCCCTGCCATTAACTACACCGAGTGAATATTATTGTATTTGTTTTGTTGTAGAATAATTAATTTAAAATACTACGTACAAAATTGTCATGTAAATAAGGAATATTTAGGCCGAAAACATATTAGCCATTGCCTTAATAAAAGATAAAAAAAACCATATGTCATTCATACGTTAAGCATCTGTTGCCTTATTTTTGTTTTGTTGATTTTATTTATCCTTCCTTAAAATCCAATATTAGTAGTTATTTAAGTAATATCTATGTCCTAGGTTGGAATGATGAATCCGGCGCAAGACGGTCTAGCACCACCAGGAGGTGCACCTTCTTACCAGCAACCTCTTTACTTGCAGGAGCCACATACACCAGTTACATCTCATAGGTAAGACAGCTCTAATAAGTTTATATACATATTTTAATTTAACTCTTAATTATATTTTTTGAATTGAATATGTTTTCTACTTATTTATAAATACTACGCATTATAAAGACAAATATATACATATAATCTTTTATATTTCCCGTAGGGGCAAACAGACAGTGTGCTAGGACTCCAGCACACAGTATTAATAAGAATTATTGTTCAATTCTCTTTCCGTTTCATACTAAAATTGATTCACCCTAAAAACGTATAAAGTTAATCACTTCAATATATAAGCTTTTAACACACAGTGTATTCTACTAATTCACAGATAAAGCTATAGATACTAACTGGTATATCCTGGTCAAATTCTGAAAAGAATGTATAATAACATAGTGTTGCCATTGTGTTTCTACAACAATCTTCTTTTGTTGTATATAAGTTGGATGATCTTAAAACCGTTTGTTTACATTTATTCTTTTCAGAATTCAGAAAGATATAGACATAACAAGTCAATGTCCAGGTAATCACAGCTTGGGAGCAGCCCATGTCCAGCAGTAGATTGATTTGACACTCTTATAATGATACAGATAAAAAAACTGAAATTTAAAATTAACATAATTAAATTTATGTATATTACAAATGCATTTGGAGTTATTAGACTCCATTTTATTATCACTTGTTAGACCTTATATTTATTAATAGTGTAATATGTTTTCAGTAGTGCAGGTGCTCCAGCTGGTAATTACATCATACAGCAACAACCTGGTGGCCAACAGAGATTACTAATGATGCAGCCTTCTCAAGTCATGAGTGGGCCCCCAACGCCCAGTACGCCCACACAGCCTGGACCTGTATATGGATCACCACAGCAAGCATCTCCACCTGGCACAACAAGTGACGACTCTGATGATAGTGTACCTTCACATCACTCTCAGGTAAATTATTGAGTAAATAAAATATCAAACTTAAAAGAAGTAAAGTAAACAAACAACAGCAAACAGTAAATTTTACAAATTATGATTTTCCATAGACATTAGTATGATGGCCTAAATTGCTCAATGGTCTTTGTAGTCAATAATTTCGGGTCCCATTTCTGCATCAGGATATAATATAATATATACTATAGGTATTTATTCCTAGTAATCTAATAATATGCTCCGAAATCAAAAAGTCATGTTCTTATTATAGACAATATAAAAATGACCTTCATGCATATATGTCACGAAGTTAATGTAGATTTTCAAAACCAAAAAATAAAAAAACTATTAGTAAAACACTTGTTGCCAAATTTAATATTCCCATAAAAGCTGATCATATATTACCTATGTAAAATATATATATATAATATATCAATCGATTCTAAAACAAATGCTCATAACTATTGAGCACAGTACTGAAGAATACTATGTTACTAATACATAAACAAGCGACACTAAAATGAACCAATATACTAAACTTCACCGTTACTGTAATACTAACGGAACCAGAATACTACTGGCCTTAATCAGAATTTGTTCAAATAAATTCAAATTAAAAAAAATCCGAATGACGCCGTTTCTTCATTCGGATCCTGTAAGACATTACGCGGGCGTCGTCTTTTCGGGGGCGAGTTTAAATCGGGGGAATAATTGACCGGTTGTACCACCAGTGGGTTTAAATGGGATTCCGATCTCTCGAAGTGTTTCTTCGAAAGTGTTTTAAAGTGTTGTTTGACGCTCGGCAAATTGAGGTCGCAATGGAGGTCGATATTACGCTGAAACGACAGCATTGGTAGCTCGAGAAATTAAGCGATTTTGTTGAAGTTTATGTATTTTACTTTTATGCACGTGCGCGAAAGCGACACTGGCATGCGAAAAAATCGGTCGCTGGAATATTTTGTAAAGAAGCAGCTTGTGTCTGAGAGACAGTTTGCTGCGGGCGTTAATTAAAGGGTAGATGCGACTTTAGACAAAGGCCTGATTTGGATCAAGCGGTTTGAATTGTGTTTAGTAAAATTCAGATGATTGTCAAGGGTGACGCCTATTTGACAAAGTTTTTCCACAAGATAGGTCTGCCAAAGAGAGCGATATCTAAAAGGCAGCTGAAACGTTTGTGGGAGTCTACTAGTCCCTTTGAGAAGTAAATTGCTTCACTTTTCTCGGGGTTAACCTCGATTTTCCATTTTCGGAACCATTCATTAAGAGTAGTGGCCGCGGTTTCGAGCCGATTCGACACGCAGTATTTGACCCTATCCGAGGTGTAGAGGGCGGGGTTCCGCAGGGAAAGACACTTACGGCAGAACCAGTAAAGCGCTGGCAAGCAGAGAGAAATGCACTGCTTATTTATGGAACCCGTAAATCGTGATCGCGTTGGCCACGAGAGAGTGCGATTCGGAGCTCAAGCACAAAATGTCGAAAAACACTGAACGCTCTTCTCAAAGAGGAGAGCGCAGGAAAGTTTCAGAAATACGTCCGCACAGTCCGACGGATCTAAGGCGAATTACCTATCATATGAGGTTTCAGTATATATATGAACATAATATATAAACAATTTAATAAAAATTGTATAAGAACCTCAATGATAAACACATATAAAATTAATATTACATATAGCATTATATCTAAATTAATTAATTAAAGAAATATATATTATATAGAAATTATTTTAAGAAAATAATTCAAGTTAAATATTTATTACAATACTGTGTTCTTGATGACTAACAAGTTATAGTTCATTGGCATACAATTTATCGTAGTTATTTAGAACTTTATTTCCATATCAAAATCTAATGAATTGGTTGTTTGTTGGTAGTTGCCTGGTGATGCAGAAAGCCTTCTGCCTATCCATTATTGCTCAGCGAGCCGGCAGCAACAAACTACGCTTCATCAGGTATAGGCAAATTTTATCATTTATATCTTAATGTAGTATTGCCTGAACTATTTTATGTTATATCAGTATTGCCAGTGAACTATTATTTTAATCCTTTTTATTTGTTTATAGCTAATAAATATAAATTTCGTTTTTGGCATTAGCATAAATAGAAAAATTTAGATTCTTTTTATATTAGGCAAAGACGGAATTACCTATTAAACATATACATATTTTGTAATTATATAATATAAAGTATATAAAATTATTAAATATTCAATTTTTATATTTAGATTGGCGTAAGCAACATGGGCATTAAAAGGTCATCTCCTGAACCGATAGATAATGGAATTAACCGTGGACAAATGCAGAAAAAGCCCAAGGTTCAGAAGAAAAAGAAAAAACGAGATCCTAATGAACCACAAAAGTATGTATTTTAAAGTTTATTATTATTCTTTTATAAATCATACATAATAATTAAGAACTAATAATTGCCTTTATTCAGAGTCAAAAATATAAAACATTTTTTCTTTTTCTTATTACTATGATTTTCTGTGTCTTTTACTGGCAAAGGCCTCCACCAGTCTTTATCTGTCTTCTTTACAATTTGCTAACCTTGTCCAAGTCCAGCCAGCCATTTCAACATTTTCATCCTCCCATCGCCTAAATTGCCTGCCTCTCTTTGTACATAATACAGGCAGTACTATGTTGTTACGGCTTTGCTCAATTCTTCTGGCCCACTCATGATATGCATTGCCAGGTAATGGAACAACCATCAATCGTAACATTCACTAAAACATTTTCTGTGCTTGGGCAGACACAATAATTCCTTGGTTTTTTCCACTTGTGTAAACAATAATCGTTTAGCTATGACGGTGTCCGTTTTTCGCCTTAAAATTCTGTTAACATGGCTAGTTAGTAATTAAAAGTCAGAGATTATAGTCAAAATCAACAATATACTATGCGGCACTACCATGTTGATGTCATGCACCAGGAACAATCAAAATGATCTGAGTCAATCCTACCGACGCCGATCAAAACAATCCCAATATTCGACTTGCAGATGGCAAAGTATTAAGATAATGTAGATTATACTATATTACTAAGCTAATATTTCGTATAATTTTTAATGTAGTATTGTTTTGGCAAATATTAAAATTGTAATGTTTTTTACAGGCCTGTGTCAGCGTATGCTTTGTTTTTTCGAGATACACAAGCTGCTATTAAAGGACAAAATCCAAATGCAAGTTTTGGCGAGGTATCTAAAATTGTTGCATCCATGTGGGATGGACTTGATTCTGAGCATAAAAGTGTAAGAATTCATTACTGTAAATTATTTTTATACTATTGTGTATTTCAACCATTTCACATTTATACATAACTATTTGATACTGCTTAATACAGGTCTACAAGCAGAAAACAGAAGTGGCCAAGAAAGAATATCTTAAGGCCCTAGCAGCATATAGAGCTAGTCTAGTATCAAAGGTAAGTACATGTTTGTATAAATGAGTATATTTAATGCTTACTCCTGTTGAGTGCTTACTGGGTATAATTAAGAGCCATATTATATTAATTTTTTCACTTCTTTAATGTTATGTTTTCACAGTAAGATATAACAGTAACAGATGAAAAAGTCTTATCACATTTTATATGAATATATATATATATATATATATATATATATATATATATATATATATATATATATATATATATATTATGTCTACGGGAAAGTTCTGTCCGTTTTAGAATGAAACAAAGGAATACATTTTTTCATACTTTGGATAAACTTTATTGAATAATATAATTGCCATCATTATTTAGGCAATTTGTATATCCCATTTTTAAAAAATGTCTTATCTCTAGAGGCCAAAAATTGAACCAGTGCTTGTCTGATATCTTCTTCGTTCTTGAATTGTTTGCCCTGCAAGAAATTTTGTAAGGACAGAAACAAGTGATAATCAGATGGTGCTAGGTCCGGGTAGTATAGTGGATGCGACAGAATTTCCCAGCCTACCTCTGCGACTTTCTGACGAGTCCCCAAAGCAGCATGTGGCCTGGCATTGTCATGAAGCAGTATGATGTCCTTCCTATTGAACATCGCCGGCCTCTTTTCTTGGAGTGCTGTTTTTAATTTATCCAATTGCTGACAGTACCTCTCCGAATTTAGCCTTTCGTTTGGTTTCAACAGCTCAAAATGTATTGGTCCTCGAATGTCCCACCATATACACAACATTCTCTTGTTCAGGCTCAACTTCGGTTAAGAGGTAGAGGGGGCAAGTTTTCCGGGTTCACAATATGCCCTTTTTCTTATGATGTTTTCATAGATAATCCACTTTTCATCCCGTTATGATCCGGTCCAAGAAGGGTTCGATTTTGTTGCGTGCAAGCAGAGATGTGCATATGATGATATGATCATTCAAATTCTTCTCACTTAACTTGTGTGGCACCCATCTCGAATACTTCCACACAAACCCTAGTTTCCGAATATGGTCGGAAATGGTTTGTTGAGCTGAATCAAGCCTTTCCGCAATCTCCGATGTTGTCAAAAAAGGATCTTGCTCTAACATGATCTTGACAGTATCGTCGTCGATCAAAGATGGTCGCCCAGAGCGTAGCTTATCAGAAAGGTCGAAATCACCTGCATGAAATTTTTTGAACCATCTTCTGCATGAAATCTGAAGGTGCAAGTTCAGGGCTGTATAGCGAATGCATTAACAACTCCCAGTCAAACTCTCTTTTTTTATATATTTTTTAAGTGGCTAAAGATGTGTGTGGTCAAAATCGATGGTTCTGCCGGGCGGTAAAAGCTCACCATACACACAGCATCACCTTATTGCGAGTAAAACCTGTTTTTGTCAGAGTCCGTGGAGCCGACCTTTTTCGCACGTTCTTGTTGTACATGATCTACTTTTCATCACCAGTTATTAACCTTTTTAAAAACGGTTCAGTTTCATTACGTCTCAATACAGCATCGCAAATGAGTACCTGATTTATTAGTTTTCTTTCAGTGAGCTCATGTGGCACCCAAATATCGAGCTTTTTTGTATACTCAACTTTTTGCAAATGGGTCAAAACTATTTTGTGGTCAATTTCCAGTTCTTCAGCTACGTCATAACTACTGATATGCCGATCTTGCTCCAATTTTTCAAAAATGGCGTCCTTTCTATCCATAACAGGGTTAGCAGAGAGAGGTGCATGTTTGACATCAAAATTCCCGGATTAAAAGCAACTTTGCCATACTGTTACTGACACTGTACTAGGTCAGTAAACGTCGCAAATTTTTTTCGTGGCTGCGTTGCATTCTTTTCTTTTTTATAATAAAATGTTATAATATATCGAATTTCTTCATTAGACTCTCATTTTGACGGAAAGAAATAAAAATAGCTAGAAACAACTTTTTACTAATATGTTTCTTTTTTAAAAAATAACAAAATCAGCCAGCTCCATAGAGTACCGCCAAAGAAATTTTATTGCAAGTTTATACATAGGTACTATATGCGATAATACTTTTCCCCGGCCTAATATTTAACAGTATGTGGTAAAATGCAATCCGTTCTTTCATAAATCATCACTTCTCCTAGGGTCCTTTGCAATTATCATAACAGCATCGTGATACTTAGCAATGAGCTGAGCATCACACTTGTAATTTAAGCAAACAACTATGTATGTATGAATGTAGTACACGGCAAAAATCTGTTTCCATCTCTGATTGACCTCTGTCTGATCTATTGCGTCGAGAGATTTTCGTGTCTAGCATTTTTGACACTTGGTCGGTCCATCTTGTTGGGTTCATCATCATCTTCACATCACAATAAAATTAGCATTATTTCATAATGATTTATTTTTTATACCTTTGTAAAAAAACGTTTAAATCTTAAATCACAAGTTTTGGTATCAATTTCTGCTTCGTAGAAATAGCAGGTATAGCTATAAGAGAGTTCGATTGATTACGTGATTGTAGTAAGTATTCACGGTCGTTCTACAAAGCTAGGGTGCATTGGTGATACATTCTAGACCTTTCGGGGCTCTACACTGGCCAGTCCAAACGGCGAATACCGACCTTTTACATCGAGCAATATAATTTATGTAAATGGCATCTTCACCAATAACAGTCAGTGCGGGTTGTACGTGTTGACAAAGGATTTCTGTTAAATATCTTTGCGCATTTAGTAAGCCATTTTCAATAAATAGTATCTCGGTACGATAGCTGGAAGATACGCCCGCCCAAAACATAACAGATCCTCCAACATAAGGGGTGATTGCTTCAAAACACACGTCAGCATAGCGTTTCCCCAATATTCGTAACACTAGCAGTCGTCAGTCCTCACCATACAGACAAATTCGAGTCTCATCTGAGAAGAATACGTTACTCCAGTTATCTAGTGTCCAAGACAGGCAATTTCTAGCGAACCTCGTTCGAGCAATCCTGTACTCATGGAGTAACCCGTGCTAGTCATCGACTGCGTATATCAGCCATTAAAAGCCTCCATTCAGTCCATAGCCGTACTTGTGCTCCTCGTACCTCTTCAAGGTTTCTTTTGAGGTCTATATAATGCTGTTCTTCATCGCCTGAGTCTCTAAAAAGCGATCATTTGGTGCAATGATTTTTCTTCCAGAACTTTGCTTTATCTAAATGGAACCTATCTCTTGGTATAAAGTCCAGGTTCTTTGGACGGTTGAATGTCTCACGTTTAACCACTGTGAGATGTAACATTGGCTACACCCCTCTTCTATTTTACTAGCTGTTATTGCTTTTTCTGTCATTACAAGGGACACAAAGATATCTGTTTAAGTCACAATAAACTAGGATGATGCGACAGACATAAATTATTTTACCAAAAATAACAAGTTGTAGTTACCTGATAACCTTCTAACAATAAACCTGCGAAAAGAGGGTAAAAAGTCAAAAACTAAAAAAGGGTTATTTTAAAAAAAGACAAAAGCTTCGAATTTGGAATAAACTTTTTTTCATATCCAGACTATTTATTAAGCGCCAATAACATAGTTTGACTATTAAAATCTCTTTAGAACCAATAATGTAGACAAATCAAAATCGCTCATTTTTATGCAAAGGAGTGTATAATACTTTATATTTTCATTCAATAATCGTAATCAAAGTGTTAATAGGGAGTAAGTGCACCTTATATGGACCACCATAAGATTTTTCTGAAATAAAACTGACTTTTTTAATAAAACTGAACTGATATAAAAATTAAGGAAACGTCTAAAATAAATAAGACTGATTCTTATTTATTTTAAACGTATCCTTAATAATTTGGCATTAAAAATTAGCTATAACTGCTGTGCATTGGCCTCCCTTACAAATAAGTGATGTTTCCATAACGTCCACACTTGGAAGGTAGATATTAATCTTTATATTCCACATATACACACGATTCTCTGTTTGACTGTAACTGAAAGGTAAGTAGTTAGAAATATGGACAAATTTATACAGATTTGGTGTCTTCATAACCTGTATATATTTATATATCTTATTCAAATTTTCAATCGTATATAAAGTACTGTTTTATTCATCAAGTTCAAATACATTCGTTTAACTTTCAGTGGATAACACTTAAAACAGTTTTTTTAAATATTAATTAATTAATTTTCGTTTTACATGGGAAGAATTTTCTCTTATATAAGATACTTAGCAGGATATAAATTTAGGATTAAATACCGTCAGTGACGAATGCTGGAAAAAATTTTCTTTTAAGTAGGAATTGACTTCAATTTTTTTTATATTACTTGTTTTATAGAATGATGTAAAAAGCATAAGGCATTCACAACTTATGGTCAATTCGCGCACAGGAGACCCACAAGTTACTAATTTTAGACAATTACAACATTCTTGAACCCCTTAACAAAAGTAGAACGAGTCTTTGTTCATCATTGTTCTTAAAATTAATATCATCTCTTTTTTGTATTTTACCACCTATTTAAATATTTTTCACACATTGGGTTTCTTATTTCCACAAAATTCAATATTTACAAGATATTTTTATTCGGCGAGAGCCGGGAGTGACCATTTAATTTCCAAGAATAGAGGAATCCTTTAATTAATCCTTAATTTTGTTTTAAACTTTTGTATAATACTTATATGTAAAAATTCTAACAGTTTTAGTTCTGTAAATTCTCATAGACTCATGTTCTGACTGACATGACTATTGTTCTGCAAAAAATAAACGATAACTATATTTAATAGTAACAGCTTTATTTAAATAATGTGTTTTCCGTTTCATTATTAATCAGATACCTACGCGCTAAATCGTTATTACAGTTTTAATATATTTTTTTTATTTCATGCAATATTTAAATACCTTGTTTTGCCTCAAAATGAAGCAGTATATTTGTGATTGTAAGCGAAAGGGAACTTATACACTAAAAGAGTGTATAAGTTTCCTCTCGCTTTTGATAGCTTTTTTGTAAACCCTTCACATACTAATCGGAAGGACTCGCGTTCAGGAGACGCGCAACGCATACGTCTTCCTTAATTCTGTGACCAGGCTGAAACGGTTAAAAACACATCAAAACAGCAAGGGAGAAGCCAGTAAAAATCAGGTGTGGTGAAGACATCTGCTTGGCCTAGTATTAGAGCCGTAATTTACATCAATCACTTGAAAACCATCTAATACACGAAGATATATCGTGTATGCCGGGGAATATATCTTCGGCATTTTAACTTATGTACAAGTGTAGTTTTAAAAAGAACACAGATAATTTTTATTTATTTTTCTTCTTGTATGCGGTTTTCATTACTGTGGCTCATATGGTTCTTATGATTACAATGTACACTGGTAAGCTTACGCGCAATACATAGAGAACATTCGTTAATGGGCAGTTTCATATAAACCTACATCCAATTATTGTTAAAATGATTATAACAAAATGATAAATAGCCACTGACCTCATTCCTCTCCTCCATTTTCCACCATCTTCCCTAAAGACAGGCAACACATCTGTAATGCCCCTGGGTGCCTGCAGTCCATGTGCGACAGTGATTACATACTATCAGGTACCCTACTTGCTCGTTTATCAACCCTTTTCCATTAAAAAGTATATCATAATTTTATTGATCTAAGGTTGGAGAAATAAACATAAAGAATTTGTAAAGGAACCATATGAGCTCATTCGCCTTAAATGTCACCTCTGGATTCTTTAGCTTCGACTAGGGAAAAAAAATTATAGCCGGTCTATTTCAGACCATAAAAATAGATACGATATTAACTTCTTAAATATGTTTTAGTGTTGAAACATCCTTAAGCTTCAACCGAAAAAAATATATCTTGCAAGATATTAATTAGAGGTCATTCTGCAAAGAAGTAGAAGTTTTACGAAAATTATTTTAAAATTAATATTAGTAAAAGATGAATGAATAGAATTTAGAAACAGAAAAAGTGCAATATTGAAGAGCTAGATGGGGATTTCCATGTTGTTTTTAGCCTAATAATTCATTAACGGAGAAAATATGACTGACTTCTCCGTTTTGCCATTTTGCCGTTTTATACAGTTGCAGAAGCATGGAAACATGTTACAATATGACTAAAAAAATCAATCATTATGACCAAAGTAAAATTTTCGATATATTATTCGTTGTCCCCGCGATGTACAGTATATATTTATATGGTCAACATTTATAGAAATAACTTTATTGTTATATTGATAATTATACATTCCATAATGGGTAGATAAACCGTTTTTCGGAACTGCCAATTATAATTTTAACACCAAGGAAAATGTCTTTCATTGTAGTTTTTTATATTTCAATGTATTAAATGTAATCATGCAACATCTATAAATAATTTTATTTTATCGTCGTATTACAGAACGTTAAAATCATAACATGTTATAATGTGTGTTTTCTTCTTGTCTCTTATTTCTGAACTGAGCGTCCGTTATTGATTTTCCATGTTGGCAACTTCACTAGAAAGCTTACAAGCTCGTTTGACGAATATATTGGAATTCATTGAATTGTTATACTGTCGATTATATCCAGTTTTATTATATGTTCACGTTTCGAGTAAACTATTTTCGAATAAATCTTCTTACAAATAATTTAAATCTTAAATTAAAATAATTGAAAGTTTTAATTTTTCGTTCATGTTCAATAGAGTAAACACTTCTTTGTGAAATATAATATAGGTAAGGTGTTTCGAGCTTTTTGGAGCTTTATGATTTTCACTTGTACATTATTTAATATCGAATAAATGTATTAAAATTAGCTTAAAGCGTTACGAACGAGTGTAGCATTTGGTTATTTTTTTTATAATACTTTGGTTAAATCGCGCCCATGCGTAAAAGGTTTTTTAAGTCTTTAGAAATAGCGAAAAATAATAATTCTGCTATAAACACTTATTAAGTGGCCTAGATTATTAAAGCAAGTGATTATTTTATAGGATATGAAGGTAAACGAGCAAGCGTCTCGCCTGATAGCAGTTTTTTTTCTTAATCACGAGATTTATGGCAGGATGAAAATAATATCATGTTATTTCCACATTCATGTGTAATAAGAAACGAAGATTATGTACAATGTGTGTGTGTATATGTATATACACACATATTTATATATATATATATATATATATATATATATATATATATATATATATATATATAATCTATTTTTCTATTTATTTATAAGGGTGGAGAACAAGAAAATTCGGTCATGTACAATCACACTAATTCCAATTCGACATATGGGACCTATTACCAAGGGCAGAACTATGGCAATGGACATTCACCACAAGGATATATCCAAAATTCTACATCACAAGCGTTTTCACCCCAAAATTATCCTGGAGGACAACCACAGTCCACATATGCAGGTCAAACAGGTCAGGGATATCCGGCAAACCCTCAACAATCTCCTCAAAACTATCAAGGTAGCATGGGACATCCAAATCAAACATATCAAGTAAGTGAATATACTTAAATAATTTATTGAGTACAACTATCATAATATTAAATTGTCTCTCGATCTATATCTCTCAGACTACTATATGAATTTTCCATAAGCGCTTAAGAATGTCATATAATAACAGAATCTTAAAGGGTTTTTTCTCTTTACTATATACACTTTTGTGTATTTAGTAGAACATTCTAAAAATATAAGTATAATAAGTTACATATACTTATTTTATATTTCTAATCTATATCAAATATGTGTAACATATGAAATGTATAATACTGTCAAAGAATTCTCAGTTAGAGCTGGTAATATTCCACAAAACTTATCTACCTTAAGTATAAATTTAGGCCCCATACCATGTTTTCTCATATAAATACAGCTATATAGTCTAATGCTGCACATTGGCCCTCAAAATTAAGGGTTGTGGATCAAATATATGTCTGAAATATTATGATGAATTGTGTAATAAAATTGAGTATAGCTAGCGAGTGCGCTTGTAACTTGGATTATCTAAAATGACGTGCCTATTTTTCGAGATGAAATTCGAAAATTGCCTGAGAGAGAAAAGGCAGTAACCATTGATGGACAATTCTTTAATTAATCTGTTTATTTATTACTATTTTTTTAAAGTAAATGCATTTCTGTCTAAAAGAACTAATTTTTAAGTTGTTCTATGAAATAACTCAGCCTAGATCATTTTTGCCTAATTCCGTGAATACTTATGTTATATCTATTTGTGCTGTTTCTAATGCTTTCATTTCAATTGAAAAATCTTTAACAGGGTGTTACTGGACAAACACCACAAGGATATCAAGTTAATGTAACTGCTTCTCAAGCTTGCGCACCTAATGTGGCTCAATCACCAAGAAGCTTCCAACCTGCTCAGAGCCCTAATAACTTTCCAACACCATCAGGCCTATCACCATCAGGATATCGACAAGTGCAATCACAATCTCCACCAATAGGACCAGTTCATACATCATTGCAATATCATCACCCTCAACAGGTATTTTAAAATTGTATGTTTTATAATTTTTTATTTATTTTATATAACTATTTATTATCCTGTATCAAGTGTGGATGTGAAATAAGTGAAAAAGATAATAAGTTATATATATATTCTAACACTCACTCATTCAACAGAGTAAATGAGTGCAATCATTTGTATATTTTTTAAGAAACAAGGGAGGCATATAAATTGTGTAGGTAAGGTTAGAAATCTGCAACACAAGGGGCGCTCAAGGTGTTCGAACTGCATTTAGATGATGATAGAGACTTAATGATAGACAATCATGAATATGAAAATACCTTAAGAATTTAATGCTTTTACAACAAATTACTCGTTAAACAGCACACCTATTTACGTGTTTTGTTCATGCCACACACAGCCGTCACGCGGCCCTCTGTGGCTGCTTATAGATAGGCGAAAGAAAATATAAATAAACAGATGTCAGTAAGCAAGTCCGGATTGAGGACTGGCGCTTGTCTTTGTATGTTTTCCTCCACACTTACAGATAAGTTTGAACTTGAAGGCTTGACTTTTTCCAATAGCAATATAACACAGTTTCTATTTGTATCCTTATATGTAATCCCTTCTCAAGATAAAAAGAAGGCAATGCCTATAAAACTAAAAGGTAATGCACCAAGTGCTATAATCAAGTCAATCAGCTAAAACTATAATAAAAGGTTACAACCCTCTGTAACTAATCCTAAACAAACCTCACCTTTGTTTACCTTGTTCTAATAAATGACATAATGTTTAAAAGTATTCTATTATTTTCCTTAATTAATTGACTAAAAAAACGGTTACATACACTAATCCCTACGAACTGGCGTAGCGTTAAACGTGTTAGAATAAGTAGTAGTTTCAGATGTAAGAAATTCTAATTTTTTTTTGTAATATTAACATTTGTAGGATTAGAACATAAAGACAATAAACACAATAAATGTACATTAAAAAACCTCATTATAGATACAACAATATCAACAACATCAGCAACAGCAACAACATCACCAACAACATCAGCAGCAGCAGCATCAACATCATCAGCAACAACAGCAGCCTCCGCAGCACCAGCAACAGCAGCAGCAACATCAACAGCATATTCAAAATTCTGTTTCAAAAAATGAACAACAATCTCCAAATAACAATGGGAATTCTGGAATGCCACATCAGTCTCCAGAAGTGCGTATATATATTCACTTACTCTAATATGATACATTATATTAATATGCACTTATAGATTTTAGAAGTTCATTTATAATCAGTATAAAGTCCATTTATTTGCTTTATTGGAACTTACACATATCCATTAACCGAATCATTGACTTTTATTCAATAAATTTTATACATCTATGATACTTCTTCCGATGTAGGTTAGATATTTATTTTCAAATAATAGTATAATTGATATAATAATTTCTTTTGTAGCAAAATGAGAATCGAAGCACGCCATCATGCATTCGACAAGGATGCACTAATCCTGCTATTGCCAACAGTGAATGGGAAGATGAATATTGTTCTAATGAATGTGTAGTTAGTCATTGCAGGTCAGTTTTAAAATTTTTTCATTTCTTAGCAATGACTAGACATCATTGAAAAAATAATTAAAACAATCTGACAATAACCTAATGAATCCTAAACAAAAGGATGGTTCCTAAGTTCATATTTTTTTTTATTGAATAGGAAGGAGAAAGAGTTATCCTTATGGAAAGAAATCAATGCCCATAGAGATTGCAGATGATTTGCTGGAAAAATGCAACTTACTCATTAGCTAGTCTACAATGCAAACTCTTAAGAACTAACTACATTGATAACTTTGGTTCTTTGATGGGAGAATTTTTTTTCATTTCGTGTGATATATACTAGTGACACCCAAAAAATAGCTCTCTAACTTTAAGCTTGTTAAATAGCTTCACTATTACATAGCTAGTTATTAAATAAAAATAACTTTGAGATATAGACTAATCCACATATTCATTTCTTAATATATCAAATTCTGTATGTAATAATATCCAGTTTATGTTTAATGATAGATGTAGAAAAATAGCTCAGTTGATGCTACGTAATCATTACCTATAAATATCTGTCACACCATAGGTGCAGATATATTGTCTATCCTAGGGTAAAATAAGAATCATGGTATAGAAAAAAAGAAGTAAAGAAAGGAGGTGTGCCTAAGGCTCACAGCACTCAGCTAACAAAGCCCAGTAGCAAAGTTACTTATTTAGTCAGTTTTCTGTAAGTATATTATTTTTTTGGATGAATCAGTCAATGAATTACGCAAAATAGGCGCATAATGACGTCGAGTTGCGGAAACCAGCCCGTTACACCATCTACCAGTCCATTAATTCTACACATAAAAAATTCCAAAATAATTTTCTGCCATGTAAAAAGTAACTTATTTTTTGAAATATTGTATTTTCAGAGATGTCTTCAGTTCCTGGGTTGCCTCTAACACAAATAATCAAATTCAAAACTTTTCAGCAGTGAAATAAAGTATTATGTACATATCATAAATACTGTATTAGTAACATGTATTTAAGTTACTTAAATTGTTATAGTTATTTATTAACTCAATGATAGATAATTAAACTACTGTTTTATGTCTGATCATGGTTACACATAAACATTTTCCTTATAAATTATAGAACATATTTCATTACTTTTGTGTTAGCCCTATCTAATCAGCATTATTTACATTATATGTTAACTAACACTAAATAAACATAAAATCAAATATATAAAGAGTTTCCATGTCTAACAAAAGAAATAATTTAAAAAAATGCTCGTTTTCATCATTCCAGAAATGTATACTTCCAACAATATCAAAAAAGTTATTTATGATTTTGTAATTAAACTAAATTTTAACTTGTGAATTGCAAATGGCCATATAGTCATTCCACATAATAGAGATATATTTTTAGCATTTTTATTATTAATAACCAACGTCTTGTTGTAACTTTCGTATTTTGTTGGTCGGTGGTGTTGGTTTTTATCATTAATATTACTATATCTTAAAAAACAAAATTGTTTTTTTGAAATATCACTCACATTATGAACATATCATTGTTTATTTTCTCAATATCCAATATTAGTAATTGACTTAATGGAAAAGGATTTATTTTATTTTTTTTAATAATTCTTAAGTTTTTCATTTATTGTTAAATTGTTTACATTAATCTTAACTATATTCTGTCTTAATGTTATTTTAGTAAGGTAATTTTGAAAAGGTATTTTGGATCAATTTCAGAATTAGTAATTGAAATTTAATAATTATTACGACTTTCATTGGAGCATTACAATGTAACTACTTATTCCTTCATCTCTAACATCATTAACGCTTACTATATTAAATAGTATTTTCGACAGAGGGTAGCTTCTGATTGAAGTTTGTTAAATAATAACTTGTAAGAAGCAATATTTATGTAACATGAATTAAAATGTTAAAATGTTATTGTACTATTTTGTGATCATAATATTGATCACTTAAATTGTAGTTTCCTTTAGCTTTATACTTGCTTTAGATATGTATAAAGAAAAAAATTCTAAACTCATTTTTATGTACAGTCAGTTAAACTATTGTCTATAAATATATGCATTATAAAACTACAGTAGTCACATGTGATAATTAATACATTTGATTATAACAATTTGCATGAATTTATTGAATTTTTTTTACATTTAGATGTATATTATGTAAATTTTTATTATTAAAAATGAAATAATAGCAATATGTCTCATTCCTAGGAGTTGTGCTTAGTATAGGATTTAGCTGGACCAAAATTTCCTTTATGTATTCAAAGCGATGATAGTATTTTAAGGTGAAAATTTTGTTTTAATATATACCACTTGAACATATATATATGTAAATAAAATTCAATTGAAATAAAATTCAAAAAAAATCTTGCAATAATGGAAATAGCAATATCTAGGGACGGCTGTCATAAAATTATTTGTTTGTAATAATTTATTTAGTAGTCACATTATTAGATTACTATCTAAAAAATAACTGTATTTACTTAATGTAAAAAATAATTGTGTATAAAATATAATAAGAATGATTTCATTAAATTTCCTAATCAGTACATTTGGATTTATTGTTTGTTTTACATTTATACTAATCAAAAACGCAACAGAGTTTCATTAGTGTTGGCTGATCTAAGTTGGTGGGAAAAGTCAACAATCTCATTAGCTTTTCTTTCTTTTTTTTTAATGGCAATTAGTTATAACTATATGCCAGTGTCAAGGAAATTAAAATAATATCAAGTATCTCGAAATGTACTAGTCATCTTATCTGGTTACGTCTTGATAAAATGATGGCGATTCTACCAAAACTTTCTATGGGCTTTTTCAGTCAACTTAAAATGTCACGATACACGCATTTATTTCATATCACTTCACTTGTACGCCTTAACCGAACTTAATACACCACCATTATTTAACAATATAACTGTTTATAATATAAGAATATTGAAATGAAATAAAAACGTCACTCTTGTAAGTTGGCAGAAAAAGTACAAAAAATTGATATGACTACGTAGTACATTTATTAAAAATATATGTCAACTGCCAAAAACACACAAAGGAGGATACAACATTCGTCCCTTCCATTTAATTCATTTCATCGATCAGTCGAGGTGGTGGTTTTACCGTACGTTAGCTTCACTGGAGAGTCAGACACTGTAGGACTTACCACCACCAATGGTGCATAAATAGATGAAGGCGTCAATATCTCTGGATTTTGCTCTGTGGAAACCTATCAGCTTCAGGAACCAGAGACTCCGAAAGCCGAAAGTGCAAAAAATATTGATAAGGATAGAACACAATTTTCTTGTCGTAACCTGTCTCATAGATTTTATTTTTATCCATTTAGATAAAGCGTCGCATAGTACGAACCAATAAGAATCTTCAAAAGGTCCAGCGAAATCGATGTGAATTCTTTCACAAACTTGTTTGGGGATAGACTATGAGAATATGGGAAGCTCGGAATTATACGGGCGATGTTGCTGACATCCATCACATCTCTTAACATATAAAATAGGTTGGGAAAGTATCCGTATTTCTGCCCACTATTTTATTGACAACCTATTACACTTAGATAATAATGGACTTTTTCACAACGGGTAATAAAAACTTGTTTTAGTTACATATTAGACATTTAAAATACATTTACAAGAGACACATTAAAAAATATACGATCAAACAAAGTTCACAAATTATAAAGGAAGAATATATCCTTACAACAATATAATAATTTGCACACCATGTTCTAAGGGAACCATGTCGAATGACCAGATCCGGCGCAACCTATCGTACGCATGCGGGGCGAGCGGCATCGCGCAAACATTGCAAGAGCATAAGAAAACACTAAAAATTCTTAGAAAAGTGCCCCTTTTCACTTTAACCTAGACATATTTCTGAATCTTTCATGAGCTTTCAGATTATTGTCCTTATTTAATCATACGTCAAATTATGCAGCTCAAAAAGTTCTTTCTAACGACACATTACAACCATATGTTGCAAATTTCAATAAAAAGTTATCAGATATATCAAAAAGTTATCAAGTATATCAGTAACCCAAGGGGTTCTAGTCGGTAGAAGTAGTCTGACATAACCCTCCGGCATCTCCTAGGCCGGAAGAAAGAAAGGATTTCCTTAATAGGAAAAGGGTTAAACAAAAAAAGGATACAACATTCATTGAGACTATAATAACAAAAATTTAAAATGAAATGTTCAGTTGTAATAAAGCAAAAGTATTGATTTTACATCTAACTAAAGCTCTAAAAATAGCGAATCAAAAAGTTGACTTCATAATTGAAAAAACATACGAAATTTTGGTAAAAATTATTTAAATGTGGCCTTCCTAAATAATTTCTGTTAATATATTATTTAATTATACAAAAAGATTTTTACACTCAACCATTAGCAAGTTTTAATAACTTTCATCCATTTTCTTTCATCATCAGCAGCCTGCGGCAGTCCACTGCTGGACATAGGCCTCCCCCATGGAGCGCCACCTAGCCCGATCTTCGGCTACACGCATCCAGTTTCTGCCAGCCGCCCTGCGCAGATCGTCGCACCATCTAGCCGGGGGGCGTCCCACACTACGTTTACCGAGACGCGGTCTCCACTCCAGCACTCGTCTGCTCCAACGATCGTCGGATCTCCGACAGACGTGACCAGCCCATTGCCACTTAAGTTTGCTAATTCGAAAGGCTATGTCGGTGACTTTAGTTCTCTGGCGGATTTGTTCATTCCGAAACATATCTACCAGAGAAACTCCGAGCATAGCTCTCTCCATAGCTCTCTGAGCGACTCTGAGCTTATGAAGCAGACGGACTGTCAGCGTATTTTCTTTATATTCATTAAATTTCAGTTATTGATGATATGAACTGTATAATGTAACCACAATTAATCTGCAGAACAAACTACATTTTGATGTGGCGTATGCATCAAAGATCATCCAGACTATAATGGAGGATGAGCCATTTTCTGTAAAATTTTTGACACCGACAGTTGAAGAACTCATCAAAACTTAAGATGGTGATAAAAAACAAACGATTCACTAACGATATAATTTTTAAAAAAGGAAGCAAGCAATGTTTTAACATTATTAGATTTAATAAAAACTCCAATAATGCTTAAAGATTTAGGCTGTGTTAGGAACACGAGAGGATTAAAAAAAGAAACTAACTTACAAAGAAAATGTTTATCATTTCTACAGGCTTGTCTGAAAATCACAAGTAGGCTTTTAATTAAAAATGTTACTTTATCTGTCTTAAAGTCAAAATCGTCTGTCATCTGTAAAATAGTGATCTGTCTGTAGTCGTCAACGTATAATATGTCGAAGTTTAATTATCGGTGAAATTAGATTTTATTAAAATATATTATTTGTATTTTGTAAATAACTTTTAACATTGTTGATTTAATATTAATTAAATGTGTAAATAATTATTATAAAATAATTTATAAGTGACGAGTGGCTCCAAATTGCCTATAATGATGGACGGAAATGATTTAACTTCTGAAGCACCCAGAAGAGGATTTATTTCCCAATCATGGACACGTATTTCTCAGGTAATTTAATTTGTCTTAATTGGTTCAGTGATGAAGTCATAACTTTCAGATTCTTGGTTTCAAAATTAGTTGGCGTTATTTTATTTTATAACCTGTTTAATTTCAAACTTGTTACTAAATTTATCATTAAAAAAAATTATTTAGAGCATATTTATGTGTTGTATAATACATGTAACTTCAATAAATTTCAAACAAAAATTTATAATTCTTAATTACAATTGCTGACATCTATTTTAGTTTATATGTTCAACTGTGCCACAGAATAAGACCATATTTACTCTAGTGGGTAATATTATATGAACAAATACCAGTAGATAGGCAGCAGCCTCTAAATGAGTTATAAAAACCAATATGCCTATAAGACAACAATACATATTTATTAGGAAAACAATACTCATGTGAGGAATGATAATGTCCAGTAGTGAATGTATTATGATATGTATACAGTTGTTAAAGGATAGATTCACATATACATAAATATTCATTGACAACTTGTAGGTGTTATTAAATGTTCAAATATATTGTTGGTATATTTCATTTTATCTAAATTTCAATTTTTATGCATTTATTTTATTCGAATGGAGTCAATAATTGAATTAATTTAAAAGAGCAGTAGTTACAAGGTCTTATCTTCATTTAGGTTTTGCTATCTACCCTGACTATCAGTTTTCAAACTCTCTAAGGTTTGAATGACTGGGTAGTTACTATTGATTGCCTTTGTTTATCTTCTGAACTTTGAAGTGTTTTAATATCCTAAGTGACTATTTAATTGTCTTGAAATTAAAAACTTAGTGTGATTTAGGACCAACCTGGAAGGATTTGCCAATATTTCTCATATTGAATAGGTGGATCGTGGTTGTAGTTCACAAAGCCTTGCATTGGTTACATGGCTTCCTGCTACTGGCTTGTGGAACTTGATGCCTAGCTATGATTTAGAATTATAATTTTCACATTAATAGTTTGTTATAACCTCATCTGTTAATTAGTTGGATGTACTTTATAAGGGTTGGGTTAAAATTTGTACCAATAGGGGATTGGATGCCCCTGTAATCTTGCAGTAATTACTCCAAACCATTTCCAGTTTGAAATTTGAACAACTATTTAAAATCTAGTTGCTTCGTACATTCATTTGTTTCCTTTCAGCTATACCAAGGCACTTTAGATAAATGGACACCTCACACTAAAGGTCGTTGGATTGGAAGTATAATTCTGCTAATTGCTTTTGTTATTCGAATTATGACAAAACAAGTAAGTAAACAATAATTTATTTGTAATAGAATAGCATGTAGTTATATTTCAATTAGTATAGGAATAATAATTTGATAAACTATTAATTTTCAATTATACTACAAAGTTACAAATTATTGCCCCAAATATCACAATTTGTAAGTCTATATGAGTATATTAAACAGGAACAACAAAAAAGTTTTTTTATAGCTTAGAAATTTTTGTTAACCATTCAAGTAGTTTTTTGAGGTAAATATAAAGTATTCCATTGGAACCCTTCAAGATTTATTTATTAGATAGCATCAAAAGTGAAAAATGAGAGATAATCTTTTTTAGAGTTACAAATTCTGATATTAGGCCAATAAAATTACATCATACAGCCTTGGTGAATGATTGTATACTGTAGAATTTTATATTAAACTACGTTGAAACAGTTTTTTTACAGCCAATTTATGTCACATTGCTGGACAGGCCTCCCCATTTCTGAAAGGTTGGACATTAACCTATAGTGCTTGTATAATACAGTTTGGCAAGACACCCAGACCCAGAATAAATACTTGGCCAAAAATATACATTTATCCCTATTGAAACCCACAAACATTGACTCAAAAGTGATGGCTTCTCCACTGATTTCTGTTGAATTTTTTAGTTTGTCATTGTTCTTAACCTATGTATATTGCTAATTTTTTGTTAGTGCATTTTTTAAATTCACATCACAAAATCTATGTAATTGTTACACTCAAATAGTACATTGTCCCAAAAATTTTACTCTTTCTTTTAATTAATTAACTCAAAGATTTAAAAATCCAGTAACTTTCATTTACAACAGTCCTTTACTATCCGTTAATTATTACTATGCTTAATAGTCTTTGCAGTGTACATTTCTTACAATACACATTTCTAAAAATTTATCAATACAAAGTATTTATTTCATTCCATTAACCCAAAGGTTCACTGGTAGAGATTGCCTTCCAGCATTAAGACCATCTTTGTACAAAAACAATAAATAAATAAATGCATTCAATTTGGGAAGTAGTCAGGCATCAAAAATAAAAATTTGAAATATTTCTATGAAAATTATTATACTATTAATTATTATTGTAAATGTAAAAATAAATATACTCTTAAGATTAAGATGTGTATTGCTACCAATCTTGAACAGTATTTTATATATAAAGATCACTTCAGTAGAATAACCTCTACATAAGTGTTATAAAAGTAAAATGTTAAATACATATAATAATGATTAATGTTATTTAAATTTCAGGGATGGTACATAGTCACATATGCCCTAGGTATTTATCACTTGAATTTATTCATTGCATTCCTCACACCGAAGATAGATCCTGCCATGGATTTTGATGGTATGTGTACATATTTCATAAATTAAGAACTATTTAGATTGTGTGCCTTTATTTCAAAGAATTCTAGCATTGTTTTTACTATATTATACTAGAATTCTACATAACAATTCCTCCTCCAAACTTAGCTAAAAATGCTTGTATAAAGAAAATATGGTTCACATCCTGCTGAAAGCTGAAGCTGGGCAGAAGGTTAATTAACGAAATAAATGCACCACAATATTTACAATTTTATTTTTAAGTTAAACTGAAAATTAAATGTTAATGGGTTTCTTAATTACCGTTTTATTCACCTGTGTACCAATGCAGCAAGCATATATATATAGCAAGGAGGGGTAATTTACGAGAACAAGATGTTACTGTAGATTTTCTGGCCATTTGATCCATATCAACTCCAAATTTTGTTTTGTTATAAAATTGAATAGAGTCTGGTTACATTTTTTTATTACTTTTATCGATTTTCACAAATTTATACCTGGGACTTAGAAAACTTTTATTTGGTTTGCTTTTATATATTTTAAGGGCACTATTTTCTGATTTATATAGGAGAGTGGAAAAACGAAGTATGTTATCCTTCATTTGTGTGACTGCTTTGATTAGTTCTCTTTTATTTCCTCTAATAGTTCTAACTAGTGTTGTTTTTTGGCCAATAATTTCGTCGCAAGTGACATGCTAGTGAAAAAGTTATCGGTCGTGATATTCCTTCCACAGCTTGTATTATATATGGCTCGACAAGTTTCAGAATAATGTGTTCACTGAGCAGCATTGTCGATGGTCGTTTTCAGGACGATGGTTTCATCTTTCCCGAAGGAAAACCATTCAAAACGTACTTGCTACTCGCGGTTCTGCCACTCTGTCAAAGTGTATCGATACAGTATGTGATCCTATAGTCAGTGATATTCCTTCCCCCCTGAACTACGTTATAGCGCGTTCAAGGAGAACGAGGCGCGTGGGCAGGTCTGGCATAAAGATTCGAATAACAAATACTACTTTAGTTATTAATATAAACTGTTATCCGGAGCCGAACTGGATGTATAAGAAATTTACCCAATTACTAAAAATCATTTGATTATTAAAAATTTTCTAACTAGTCGATATGACTGTTTTTGGGCAATACAGGTATAACACATATATAAATACCGGAAATGAAGGACGATTAATAAACGCATTTATGTGTCATTATATACATAATTGTTTTTGTAATTGAAATTGAAAAGCAGTCAAAATGACTTCCTTAGGCAATATAGTGTTAAAGGAATTATTATAAACTATTCGCTACAGTGCTTTATTCTAATTAAGAACATTTTTCAAGGCGTTTGAAAATATCCCCAGACATGCAATGTGTGTGGTAAATCAATATTGCATAGCACTTGGGTTTAAGGAAATGCAAATGGTATATTATAGTAGAAGTCATCATTATAGTAAGACTACCTTCCTGTATTCAAACTGTAAAACTTTTAAAAATGATTTTGACTGAATAAACAACACTACCTGTCTTTATCTTTTTGCAGCTGATGATGAGAATGGGCCAGCGTTACCCACTCGTGCCAGTGAAGAATTCCGACCCTTTATTCGGAGATTGCCAGAATTTAAATTTTGGCTCTCTGTGACAAAGAGCACAGTTATAGCATTCTGCTGCACATTTATTGATGCTTTCAATATACCAGTATTCTGGCCTATACTAGTTATGTATTTTATAACTCTATTTTGTATTACTATGAAAAGACAAATTAAGGTATATCTATTTTATTCATTATATTTTATTATATATCCCGTTATCTTTTAATACATTATGATCGAAAATTAACAGGTTTCTGACACAACATTCTACAACTTGCATCATGATATATTAATGATATGAGAACTGTAAAAAACAGACTTATTAAAAAGTTATGACAACTTCGTTAAATGATGATTGAATTGATAGTTACTGTGTCTTACAATTTATAACTCACCTTGATATTGGTATGGTTATACTGCCATTATTTCGCACTTGCATACGCAGCTGACAGGTCAAGAAATAAGAGTTCCCAAAAAACTGCACATGAAATAATCACACAGGAATTTACATTTGGTTCTTCGTTTTTTCATTCTTATTTTTGTGCGGTAAATTCCTTGAGTATGCTGTAAGAGGTCAATTTTTTGTTGTATCCTGATTTCTATTTGATGAAATTATAAGCAGTCAAGTCTATTGATTGAATGTATTAATTATCAAAAAATCAACTTTCCTCAACTTTTTTTTCACATTGTAGCTATAGAATCATGGTAGCAAGAATGGACCGGGAGACCCAGAGGTCCAATTCCTTTCCCTTTCATTTCTTCTTCCCCTCCCACCTCAAACCTTTCTTACTTTTTCCAATATTCACATCCTTTCCATAAAGTATAGCCTTAATTTTGGGGATGTTCATAGATAGTGCTGGTATAGTTTGCCTTTCCATTCCATATCATAAGATCATAATATTTATTGCTTGTTTTTTTTTTTCAGCATATGATCAAGTACCGATATCTACCTTTCACTCACAGCAAGCCAAAGTACAAAACTGTCGAGTCTACAGTCACTGTAAACTGACAATTTACCTACCTGTGTTAACAAGAAGCACTACAAAGAGTCAAAATAACTGTTGTAAACAAAAGTTTCTAGAAATACAGTTTCTATTGTATTTCATTTATAATTTTATTGTTTCGTTAATAGAAATAAATATTATGTCACACCAATTCATTTTAAAACAATATAATTTTAGAATAATGATATGAAAATAAATTTCAATTAAAGTATTATTATTTATATTTGCCGCTGACTATATTACACATACCTATTTGAGTCAATTGGCTGTTTGTGTACGATCGATTACATAATTAACTTAAATGTAACATCAAAATAATGCAAAAGTAGACCAGTCTCCCCAGATTCTAAGCCAGCTAAGCAGCCTATTCGAGCAGCATGTTTATTTGTAGCATGTGGCAACCATCGTCAATGCCACTACAAGCTAAAAATGAAGCGGGCATAACACGCCTAAGCTTACCCTATTATACTATACAACGATATAGACAATTTGATATAGATATATGAAACAGCACTGGAATATGTAGTGCTGAATTATACAAGGAACACTGCGTGTTTGTGGTCTCGCTTCCGATAGCAACGTAATTATTTTATGACCTGATGGTAGGTTATCACCGACTCCCAAAATATTTGCCATCCCAAGGACAATTTAAATGCTTTTATATTATTTTATATATTGTAATTTTTACAATATTGATAGAGTGAGAGTAATATTTTACAGCTTTTCCTTGTAGTTGAAGTGACTGGGTTGTTCCCCTTTTGGTCACACTGTTGACACCCTCCCTCCCTCTAATATATAAAGACTATGAATAGCCTCTTTGTTTATGGTAAATATCATTGAAGAGTGCCAGTGTCAAGTCGGTTATGAGTGTCATAACAAATGTCTCATATGGAATGAGCGCTACTCATCGTGACATTTCTACCTCTCATAATTTCTAATAATATTATAAAATATTTTTTTTTCAAGCAATAAATACAGTGCCTTCTATAGAAGCCTCTTGCTAACGTAGTGCAATCAAAATAAACGTTTACCATCTAAATTGATTATAAACATCCCATCATAATATTACAGATAAAATTATAATATGATAATTCCGTGTATCGAACCGCTACACATTAAAGAAATTCCTTACCTCCGCGGTAACATTTTTATAAAAGATTTAAATGCATAAATATTATTTTCAGTGAATACATTTCCAGCAGTATAAAAAGATTATAAATAAATCATTACACACGTTAATACTTTAATACACAATTCTACACTATTATTGTGTGAAACACCTAAACTCTGAACAGATAAGTGGCTGCGCAAAATTGTTTAATTCAATGTTTTCCACGTTGATTAAAAATATTTTCCGTATCAATCCCGTAAACCTTGACTAATTGAGCTATATGGGTTATTGTTTTGATCCGTCGAAATTAAGTGCAACGGATCAAAACTTGATTTCTAAATGATCCGATAAAACAATCCATAAATCTTTTTCAAACTGGAATTGATTTTGATTATGGATCTATTTCGATCATGTAGTGGGTCCCCTAAGATCCGCCGTTTTCTTCTTTAATTGAATAGGCAATATTTTGAGAAATCATATACTACCAATAACATAATCATAGTTGAAAAATGTTTTATCTATTCATTTTTTGTTCATAGATATTAATAAAAATAATAAAAGTATGTAGCAAATTGCTAAGCTGATTTGAGATTATAAACGAATCTAAATTACCTATTTTAAATTCTAATTAAAGTTAATAAAAACATTGACATAAATTAAACAATGATAACGATATATAAATCAAGTGTTGATTTTTGATAAAAAGTACATTCATGTAAATTGGTCAACACTAATTTTTTATTACAGTGTAGAATATTAATGACTTGCTAAATCAGTGTTTACTTTCGGAGCTCAAGGTAAAGGGTTCGATTATTCGAAGCTCTGGTGTTTATTGTGCTTTCATCTGTGAATTAGGTAGCAACCACTACAAAAAGAATTATATGAGTGTAAATATTATTTTTATGTAGATGTTCAAATGGTCACCCTACTGTAATTAATATATTTTTTGATTATACACTGGCAACTACACTTGATATCGCCAGTGTTACTATTAAAATGATATGTTGAAAAGTAATGAAACGCGCTCGATATTCCTGTTTATTTTATTGACCACTCGCCAGATGTTTGCGCATTGTTTTTCAGTGCGCAGTAGTTTCTCTGCCGTGAAATCGGGACTCTGTTTTAGTATTATATCTATTCTGCCATTTTGAAAATAGTGGCGTGTATGGATTAGACCTAGTGTTTTTTATGTGACAAATATGTCCGGGAGCAATGAGAAAGCGTCGACTACCCAGCGTATGATCCAAAGTGTTGCTTTCCCTCCTAGCCACAAGCTCACTGTATCTGAAGTATTCGATGAAAAGACTGGAAAGCCTTTACCAGATGTATTGAAGCAACATTTCATCTTAGAAGGACGGATCGAGGAAAATGCGGCTTTACGCATCATTCAAGATGGTGCCACCTTATTGCGATCAGAAAAAACTATGATCGAGATTGATTCACCGGTGACCGTGTGCGGAGACGTCCATGGCCAGTTTTACGATTTGATGAAATTGTTCGAGGTAGGAGGTTCTCCCTCGTGCACCAAGTATTTATTCTTAGGTGATTATGTCGATCGAGGTTATTTTAGTATAGAATGCGTCCTCTACCTCTGGGCTTTGAAGTTATGTTATCCGAAGACATTATTTCTATTGCGCGGTAATCACGAATGCCGTCATTTGACAGAATATTTCACTTTCAAGCAAGAGTGCAAGATTAAATATTCTGAGAAAGTATATGATGCATGTATGGAAGCATTTGACTGCTTACCTCTCGCTGCTCTCATGAACCAGCAGTTTCTATGTGTACATGGTGGTCTTTCACCTGAAATCAACAACTTAGATGATATTCGTAAACTAGATAGATTCAAAGAACCACCTGCATTTGGAGCTATGTGTGATCTACTTTGGTCTGATCCTCTTGAAGACTTTGGTAATGAAAAAAATGCTGAACATTTTTCACACAACTCTGTAAGAGGTTGTTCCTATTTCTACAGCTATGCAGCATGTTGTGACTTTCTGCAAAGAAACAACTTGTTATCTATCATAAGAGCTCATGAGGCCCAGGATGCTGGATATCGAATGTACCGTAAAAGCCAAACTACTGGATTCCCAAGTCTTATTACAATTTTTTCTGCCCCTAACTATTTGGATGTGTATAATAATAAGGCTGCTGTCCTAAAATATGAGGATAATGTTATGAATATCAGACAGTTCAATTGCTCACCACACCCATATTGGTTGCCTAACTTCATGGATGTGTTCACTTGGTCTCTTCCATTTGTTGGTGAAAAGGTAACAGAGATGTTGGTCAATGTTCTTAACATTTGTTCAGATGATGAGCTAATGTCTGAGGGAGATGATGCATTGGAGGAAGCAAATCTCAGAAAAGAAGTTATACGTAATAAAATCCGGGCTATTGGCAAGATGGCACATGTATTCTCTGTACTTCGTGAAGAGAGTGAATCTGTTTTGCAGCTTAAAGGGTTGACTCCTACTGGTGCTTTGCCATTGGGTGCACTCTCTGGTGGTAAAACATCACTTAAGAATGCACTGCAAGGTTTCTCTCCAAATCACAAGATAACCTCATTTGCTGAAGCAAAAGGTCTTGATGCCATAAATGAGCGCATGCCACCAAGGCGTGATGGCCAGCGCACTCCTGAAGTACCAGATAAAAAACAACATGTAAACAGTAACACACACTCGTGAAGTGCTACCTTTATTTTCTCTTCAATCCTTACTTTTTGATCCACTTTGTCAGTGGCAGTGAAATATGTGTGAAGAAGACTCAGCTTTCAAAATAATGTTTCACATTTATAATAACTAGGTGGATTTGAAGGGAATTGTAATAAAAGATACTAAATATTTTTAAATTTGGATTTAACTTTTTTTCAATAGTTAAAATTAAAATTTCTCTTAAGATATTACCTCTCGATATTTAAAATATGTCAGATCTGCAGGCAACAAATTTATTTAGTCAATTAAATATTAAGGTATGCACATTTATTTATAATGCGCTGCACTGTTTAATTTTTGGTGATGTAATTTTAAATTGTTCATATGAAAAGACATGATATTGTAATGTAAATTTATTCAGATTATCTACTTATATTCTACATTGTTATATCTACATTAGTGAAAATTAGACAAGTCATTATTTTTCAAAGCATAATTAGCTGTGATATTAAGCAATGATCAATGTATAATTTAATAGCAAAATGCTAGTGAAGTACAGAGAGGCATGTTCATTGGCTAATCATGCATTGAAATATGTAAAGTGAGTGGGAAAGTTTTTGGCTTGGGTGTGTCTTTATATTTTATTAAGTATTGAAATTAATTATGTACTATATAGTGTGCAGCACATGGTGTGTTGTTGCCGTGCGTGTGTGCTGTGTAAATATGCCTTGTGCGTACACACACGTTATTGCAGCTTTAACACAAGATAAATGTTACTTACTACTCTCTTTAATATCTTTGCTACAAGTTGTACTTAATTGTATTTTATTGTACAAAATATATTAAAACTACTCTCTATGAACTATTACTTAAAACTAATTTATATCTAGATGTATACTGGTGCCTCATGGCCTGTATGCATCTGAACTTGTATGCTGGAACATAACATATAATAAAATTCTTAGTCATAATGTTTCAGTATATAAGAGGTAGTGGCTAGTCTAATTGCAGATTTTCTTACAGCTTCTATTCCAAATTTTACTTCTAAAATATATTCAAGTTAGGTTTAATGACCTATGCACTGTTGGAAAATCTCTTTTGGTCTGCCAAATATTTATTATTCAATGCAATGCAATAATATAAACAAAGTTCATATTGTGAATATACAAAGTTACTTACATCATTTTCAATCAGAACTATGTGTTTTATCTGAACTCAGTACCATAGTCCTTCAAATATATGTGTTCTCTAATTTATAGTAAACTTTTAACTATGTAAAAAACTAATAATATATTTACTTTTTTTTGTACTAATCATGGGATGTGTTGTTTTATCCTTATAAAATATATTAACATTGAGCTCCACAAATTTTAGTTTTAATACTCAATTCCTTATCCTAAATATGAACGTTAAAAAACAACAATAATCATAATACATTTAACATCAATTTTTGAAAACTATGATAAATTTTATAATCATAAAATGTTATTTTCACAACTTAATAAAATTGAATGTGCTATTCATTTAACCAAGAATAGATTGATTAAAGGTAAATTATACTTTATTCTGTTTTACATGCACAAAAAAAAACAATTGTTATTGTTTTTTGTCGATGTTTCGTGTTTTAGTAACTACGCAAATTATCAGAAAATCCGTACACAAATGTCCATGTAAAACAATAATGGTAATTGAATTTGCCGTTGTATAAATACCATGATACGAGTATTCCGGGTCGGTATTTAATCATGCGTGATCTTTGCACTTAGTCACGAAGGAATAAGTTATTGGGAGTTAATTATTCCTTACTATAATTACGCTTATAAGCGGCGTCGCTCAGGCGCCATAGCACTTCACGTAGTGGCATTCGATTCGAGCTTATCTTTAATCTACAATGAAATAAATGACTAATTTATTTTGTTTGGAATAGTGTTGTTGGTCTGAAGGCCTTCCCTATTTTGTCATAAGGTCTCGCTAGCAGAGAGGTAAGTTGCGAATTGGGCATAACGATGATATTTCGGCGATGGAGGCTGTCTCAAATCTAAAACCCCGTGGAGGCGATAGAAAACCCATAACGATAGCATAGTGGTTAGTAACGGTCCAACAGCACACAAGTTAGATTTAGATCTCGGCTTGGATCGATATTGGCGATGATTGAATTGAAGATGTGTTACGCAATTAGAGTCGATTACACGAGACATCTGTGTGTATTAACACAGTTGTGTTGTGTAAACTGCAACAGTGAATTCTCACTCACGGGCAGGCGCGGGATACTTGTGTGGGATAGAGGTGCTCTGAAACTCCCAGTCTAAGGCACCGTTAATTAGAGTATAGAGGGCCGCGTTGTCCAACGTCATTTAGTCGTACTCATGATCAAGTGATGTTTCTGCCATCTACAAAATAAAATTGACAAGTAGATAATGCGAAGCGGTATAAAACACCGCCATGAAAGTCAATGTCTTTAAGTAGGTCGATGTTTCGCATGCAAAAGCGCTGGTTGGCCTTACGTAAGAGTTTATTATGAATAACCTGTACTTTTTTTTATTAAGGATGCATAGATGTGAGCAAATTCGACGTTTACATAAAAATGTACAGTCGTATACAGGTTGTCCTAATTTATAGTTTTAAAGAACCACGCGCAGATATATTACCTACCTGTAAATGGGCTTACCCTGCATTTAAGGCTTTTGAAGTGAATTTAAGTATATTATTGTATATCTGAAAGTTTCCTAGATGAGAAAATAAACAGGTTAAGCTTTGGTGGCTAATTCGACACGGATTCAAGTAGCTTTCGCCTATATTAAAAGTAAATATGAATTTATGAGGTTAAAGTCCTTCGTATTATCTTTATTCAATTTATTTAACTATAAATAAAAGTATCTTTCTTTTTCCATACGATAAAACATTTATAAAGTTTATTCAAAACTAACAAGTATTTACATGTACAGGTCAAAAGGTCTTCGCAACTTGTGGTCTACATTATAGGTACACGATGTATACTTCTGAAGAAAAGACTAATCTCTGGTGATAGTATAACTATGGTGTGATGTGCCTACCTCTGCGTCCGTCATCTTTTCTACCTGGAATAAATGTTATGAGAAAGTCTTCGTTGCTTGGGAAAGTCTTACTTTATAACTTAATAGAATACTAAATAAAATGTTTTTGTCCAGCGGCGGACAAAAATTTTGTAAGCTGTTTAACGCTATTGATAACAATTGATAGAGTATTTAAATTTTTATGTAAATTTAAGGGGTAATAAGTTATCTTCATACAAAATATGAAATTATTATTAGTAAACTTAAATATAATTAGTAAATTATACAAAAATACCAATTTAGTACAGGATTGAAAAAGGTTTATAAAATGGTATGATTTTAGTATAAAAGTTAATCAAATCTTCTCTATAATCTGTAATTAAATAACTAAAGAATTATATAAATTTATATTTTTCTATTTTATATTTTTTAAAATTGATAAAATCAAGTTACATTCTTATCTAATCTTAATTTTTCTGATTTAAAAATAAAACAGTATTTATTCAAAATTTATAGAGCATAAAACCAAAATAACATTAACTTAAAAAATAGTCATTTTAGGTCTAAATTACTCATCGTATAAAGTGGTTACGTAATTCCCTTCTTCATTTCAATATAAATAAAATATTATCAATAAAATTCACGCTTATCAGAAGGTTACGAGGAAGGCATGCAGTAGTATAACGCATAATTTAGTGACCTTTAAGTCGGCCGCATAATGTTGTATGGAACAAGTGAACAGTAATTAATATATATAAAACCAATGCACGTAAGATAATATGAGTTCTGTTGAGAACAAAAACAATTTCGAATTCGGTAGTCGGGTTAAATATTTATTTTTAGCGCGCCCACAGATTCGGTGACAGCCAACCGCGACAAACTCATTTCAGCAATTTGTGTTTGTAAAATCCGAGATGCCATATCGTTTTCCTGTGGCAGTGATAAGATTATTCAATACGTTTACCAATTCAACTATAAGTTAAAGTAAATATTTTTTCTATATCGCATATCGCAACATTGGTTAAGGTACTATAAATATTTATTAAGAATTGAAGCATGTATTTCAGTTCTCGTTTCCTGCAGTACGTTTTACATATAACATTTTTATTTTACAAAACACTTAAGTAATTATCTGAAACTTTAAAACAACATATTAAATTGTTTTACATTTTTATAATATATTTTTCATAAACATACACAAGTACGTCTTTTTAATAAAATAAATAATAGACACTAAATCTTTTGTCAATTCTCTCAAAAATTGACGTGGTAAAATTTCGCTATTAATTACTTTGGGCGTCGCCACCGTACCACGTCAGTGTCTCAGCATCCTTCATGTACTAAAGTCAAGGCACGATTATTTTTATACTACGAGTAAAGGTGCCAAAGAGCTAATTTTTGCGTGATATTGGAAACTATATAATCCTAGTATTGTTGCAATTAAGACGATACGTACATTTTATATTGTTATATATTTAAAGAATTATACATTAATATAAAATATAGAAAAAAATCTTATTATAAAATATTCAAATTTAAATAAAAAATATTTTATTTTGCAAGTGTACTGAGCAGACCATCGGAATATAAATTTATATGGAATAGACTCAATACTAATTTGTTAGTTATCAGTTAAAAAGTCTACTTATCTCTACTAAATTGGTCACGAGAAATCCAGTCGTCGAAGAGTTCTTTACTAACTACAAAAATGTGAGCAATTTCCAAGAATCATTCAAAGAACTATTTTCTTGTTCTCACACACATTTTGATGTACAAATTGCGAAAGGAGACGAATGCAATTCAGTGAGCTTAGGTAGATCATTCCGCAGTCCTAATGTATTTAGTTTCGATTTCATATTATACATTTTTTATTCGGCGTTAATCAAGCGACAAGATAATTTTGACTTGAATACATCGTAGTAATGCGTGCTTATCGAAGACATTATTGATGATGTTGATAAAGGCAGCTTTTTTGATATCTACATATATATGTACGACTGCTTGGCTCAGTGGTTAAAATACATGTCTTCGGAGCCCAGGATTCTTAGTTCAAATTTTAAATTGCCTTGAAAACACTGCTCTGGACGACCAGTGCATCGTCCAGACCAGTGTTTCAGACGTCATCAGACGAGCAACTGTGTTCTTCGTTTGCGCACACACTTAAGGCTTTCGAATAATATACATGTAACCTGCGCAGGTGATACTTTTTAATTGCTATGGGTAAAAAGGTCGTCGTATCAGAAGTGGATAGAATAACATTATATTTTGCTATTCATATTAGCCGATCTTTATACATCGAACTTGATTCTTGATGACCTCTGTCATCACCAACCATTCCTCGTTATAATAGCTTTATGCCGGAAATTCAGTTAAAGTAACGCTCAGTGCGTAAAGCACGTTTCTCCCTGGATGTCCATAAGTCGAGCAGTCTTGACGGCATCCCTCCTTTTGTACTGAAAGTATGTGCTCCAACGTTCCGTTTCATGCCTTCTCTGACATTACTATACTACAGGCATAGTCCCGACCTCATGAAAAACACATGACGATCGCTCTGATCCATGCAACTATAGGCATATAGCTATCACCTCTATGTTCTCCAAAATAATGGAATCCATTATTTACTGCCAGCTCTTACTGTACCTCGAGGAGCTTCAGCTGATTACTGACCGCCAGTACGGTATCTATCGCCTGCCGAGAAGTTATGCAAATGGGTCACCAGTTTTTTCACGGAGAAAAGCATAAAGGTCGTGCTAGACGGGTTGGTGTCCCGCAAGGCTGTGTACTGTCCTCTACTCTGTTTCTTTTGCGTATCAACGATATGGTACAAATCAGTAGCATGTTTTGTTGTGCAGGCGATAGCACGAAGGGTACCTTGTACTCTGGGCGTGTCAACATTTCTCGGGCACACGTCGAAGAGTGTAAGAACAAACTTATGTCTGAAATCCAAACTTTGTTAGACGAAGTCTCGGATTAGGGTCAGTGCAACTTGGTCCAATTTAATAAGAAAAAAGACAAGTATGCGCGTTTATCACCAAAAAGACTCCAAATGTGGTTTCTCCTCGTTTTGAAGACACTCCCGTTGACAGTTAGCCTAAATTCTAGGCGACGAGATATCGAGTGACGTGATGAGACAAAACTGGCCTCTAAGAATCTGGATGTACTCGGTAGAGCTAGACAGCATTTTACGCCGACTGATCGTCTCTAACTTTATAAGGCACAAGTCAGGCCACACATTAAATTCTATCATCTCTAGTCCGGGGCACCCCAGTATAGTATATAGTAGTCTTGACCGCATAAACCGCGTGCTGTTTTTCGAACATAAATTATGTTTTAGATTATTCTTGATACTTCTGCTCTGTGGGTATATGTGAGCGCCGCATTGATCATGAATGTAAAACAGATCCAAGCAGACGGCTGGATTCCGCAAGCAGCACCTGTTCACAAGTTGACGAATGTGGCAGTTATTGCTTTGATGAATTTCATTACGAGATCCTGCCTTCTGGTCTTGGCCAGCTGTATATTGCAATTAAAGAAGAATGGCATAACATTCCACCACACATGATCGTTAGATCAATGACTAACCGTATGTAAGCAGTGATAAGAGCACGAGGAAGGAATTAGGAACTTAAAAATACAAGTAGTAACAAAATGTTTACATTACATTTTAATAACGTTACGTTATTAAACGATACTGGTATTCAAATAATAACGGTATTACTTGTTATTAGGTGTCTCTTTCTTTCAGTTTAGTTTACTTTTCAGTAGGTCTAGCGTGGACACACAAAAGGAATGAAGCGCGACAACGCATCCTGTTATCCCAATCATATGTAATTAAAATAAGCGAGCTAACAAGACGCCTTATCGCTCGATAACTTTGTATGTCGTTGCGCACAAGGAAACGAACCCTCGCGCCGCGCCAAACCTTAGTAGTCGGTGTATAAGTATACTAACGTAGCACAATTATCGTTAGAATAACGTTATTCAAAATTTGGTACTTTTACTTGAGAAACATTACAAATGGTACAAAAATCAGTACTTTGGTAGTGCTACCATGTATAACGTTAACGAAATTTTTCATTCATTCATTCATTTGAATTAATGAATGAAAAATTTCGTTAACGGTATACATGGTAGCACTACCAAACGAAATTTTTAATTAGTAACTTAGTAATATTTTGAATATACCGTTTTTAAACTTTTGACTTTTTTGATGTAGAATAACGAAACAGAAGAGATGTTTAATGCTTTGTAATTTTAAAGCTGGGAAATAATTATCATCCACTTAATCATTATAAATACCATTCAGGCTTTTAGCAACTCACTTCATCAAATCATAGCGACTACCAAGTATTACATTCTGTAATAGCTGTTATGAGACGATAATGAAACATGAGAAAAGAAGTATATTTGAGGAATAAAAAAGATGCATATTATTTTGTACATTTATTTACACTTTTCACATTACTTAATGCCTCCTTAATTTTATTATACAGAAAAAAAACAATTATTTAATACTTAGTTCTATGACAAGCAAACAACACAACAAAGCACTCATGTATGTCTATTCAAATACAACTTCTTACAAACAAATCTAATATTTAAATCCTGTAGTTGTGGCACCATATTTTCCTTTGTATTTAGAGGATGACAATGCTTTAAACATTTGCGCTCCTCTTGGCAGATACATTGATTAACAAATGCTACATTGACTTCATTTGTTACATCATTAGGAGCTAATAGGTCAGTTATTGTACTATTATTGTCAATATTACTTGTCAACATTAAATTTGAACTAGGATAAATTATAAATGCAAATAATGTGAGTGCCACTAAGCATTGTATTGGAACTGCTGTAGACCAATACTTCTGAGGATAATAGTAAACATTTAGTGAATGAAAATAGTAGTCTGGCACTATTGTCCAAATACAGTACAAAATAAGACATGTCTTACTAAATAGATATATAAAGAATCCATACAAAGACCTAGCTGGAGTTGGTGCTGGAGTGTGTTCTGCCATTTTTGTGTGATAAATCAGTCAATTCCAAATTCACTTATAGTTTTTACAATTAAAAAAGTATTTCTTAGAACTGCATTAACAGCTACTCGTAATTTCTTAAGGTCTGCACCTCTAAACTTTCTGAAATAAAAACAGATAATTATTATTTATATATAATAAATATATTTTTAAATACAGTCGGTAAATACTAACATAAAAAGTACTGCTTCTGTGGTAGTCATTTCTCTATGTACTCTACTACCTTTCAGTTCTTGATCAACATTCAAAATCTCATATGTAAGATTTGCATGTGCTGGTGATTCAAATGGAATAGATAATGTTCTGAAAAGAGAAAATTGATAATAAATTTATACCATATTTTGGACACATATGGTATAATGTAACCAACATATGGTAACCATGCACACCTTTATTATGAAATCCCTAAGCAAAAATGCAATCTCATGGTTAGTGATCACAATTTGCCATGGATATCTCCAATACTAAGGGCACTGCAGATGATATTCCTATCTTAGTGGAGGGTGTAAATAATGAGAGGGAAAAGATTATTTTTTTTGGGATGGGAAGTCAATCAAACAGTTGTGTCACCTAATGAAAAGCAATCAATGCCACCCATAGATATCTACAGCACCATAGGCATTGCAGAAACATTGCCAGCCTTTAAGAAATATGTAAGCTTGTTTTTTGAAAGTTACAATGTTGTATAGGTTCAGAAACATCACTAGAGGTAGCTTTTCACAGACTGGTGCATGAAAAGAAGTTTCAGAAAAAATGCATTATACTGGATCATCAGTATGGTGCGAAAAAACTAAAGGTAAGTAAGGAGGGTACGAATTAGAAGTAAAGGAAGGGTAAAGAAGCTCAGCCTCTGGATCTCTACACTCACCATACAAAATGCAGCATATATTCTATGGAGGTGTAATAATTCTCCAGTTGAGCTGGCTCATTCATGCATAGCTCTAGCACTATTTCAGTATTATATTAGATACAAAAAATTATGTGCAACAAAACAAATACTGTAAAAATAAAAAATAAATTCTGTGAAACACCAGAACTGCACAGGATATATAATTAAATTCATTCTTCATGAACAATAGTCTATAGTAGTCCATTGTTAGATATACTCAAATAATAACAATAAGAGTATGGAGTACTTGGCCATGGTTACTATTTTGCAGATTGGGGACCACAGAGCAAGCAATGTTTTTACTGGGCTGTGACCATCAATGAATAGTGTAGTGTCCTTGATTGATGAGTTAAGTCACATGACTTAATTCCTCAAAGGATTATCAAGATATTTTTACTTGAACAGCAGCCACAACTAACTGGAACCAGCCACACGACACTGCAGTCTAAAAAAGACTAGTGATACCACTGATTACCACCTTCAAACCAATCATCTCTGTTCCGCCCCCCGTGTCGCTTCTGTTTTATCAGATGCAGTGTGCACATGTGGTTGATGTAGTGACAAGATGTGATTGACCACCTTGCATAATTACCTAATATGCATAATTGTTATTATTGTAAACATGCATATTTGTTATTTATTTTCTAATACGTATTATTTTTAGGCTCAGAATAAATACCTGTAGACCATAAATATATTTATCCGGATGCGGGATAAATATATGAACAGATTACTACTTTCGTTATACTTAATTCCCGATGCAATTATACTACTTGATCCGCAATAACAACAAATATTCAACTTGGCAACAATTTAACCTTGAATAGATGGAAAACTAAGTTTATTTTTAGGATGGTCTTTATTAGCGTTCTTAACAATTGGAGGTTGGTTAATCGCTTGAGCAAGCGGAGTAATAAGTTAGGACATTGTCATTAAGTGGAAAAAATCGCAATCGTTACCATAAATTATGAAATAGAATCATTATTAATGCGGAATAAATATAAAAATTACATTTGTTTCAGGGTCTCTTCGGCCATTATAACAATTTAAAATTCTTGTACCAATAATTGGGTTCTTTACAAAGTACACATCCATTAACTTCGTGTCAAGTATTCTTAATTATAACCGAATAAATTCCCGTATCAGTTAATTATAATAAAGTTAACGACAAAGTCCACAATACACAATAAAAACAAACAGTAATATAGATCTATAGCTACACAAAATATAGATACCAAATTGTAGCGGTTGTAGGCTGATAACAAGTGATTATAATGTGAGTGTAGTCACAGATTATACACTATACTATTATAGATGCACAAACACATAAGTAGAAGCAGACTGAGCACTATTTCACAAACACAACAAATAAAAATATACTCCATCTCTTACCTCCAAAATAAAAGGCTGATATATTCGTCCGTTTTATACATAGCAACACGGGATCTTTACGAGGCCTTATCTTCTACTTAATAAAAGTTTTCCAAGTGAAATTAATTTATTAACGTATCACATTTAATATTTCACATACTTTATTCACACTTTTATGGGTATAGTGAAATTAAAGCTACGAGTATTGTTATGGTACTTTAATTAAAAAGGCATTAAAAAAATAAAAACTAATAACGAGTATGACCTCCCCTTGCTGCAATTACGCCATGTAATCATTTTGGCATGCTTTTCACCAGGCTTTTGAAGATATTCTGTGAAATGTGTTCCCACTCAGCCGAGATCACACATTTAAGCTCCCTTATGTTTTATGGGAGTGGTTGAATAGATCGTACTCGCCTTTACTTGTTTTCACGACCATTTTCACACGGATTTCAGTTACATTGCCTCTTTGCAAAAAAAACGGGCACCTTACAGTCATTGACTTTTCTAAGGATAATATTAATATTTTTACTGTGTCATGAAAATTTCTTTTTTAGATTTTTTTAACACTTTAATCCTACTTTAATGTATGAGTAAGACGTCAATGTCGTAACGCAATTTTCTGACTTATGCTCGGTTTGGTACTATGTTTGTAAAGATTTATTACATATATTTCAGATTGGAAATCATTACATATTTAGTGGTTTTTTTATTAAAATTATTTTTAGGATGCTCATTCTCTCGCTCATACTCGCATTTAAATAATTTTATCCGTTGTCTGTGGCTTGATTGTATTTTTATTAAAATTCTACGGTTTCGGTTACCATTTATGTTTTATTCACACATACCAAAAATGAGATATTTAGTTAATAATATTTAGTATATCTTAACAGCTATTTACAAAATATAGCATTTTTGTCAAATTCCTAATTTTTATTTCATCATATTCAACGTTCGAATGTATGTACATAGAAGTTCCTCGTGATATTATAAACCCGGTGGACTAATTATAGTGCTCCATAGGCTGCGGTTTTAGTTTGGTAGTTGAAGTGATCGTCCTACCAATGAAAATTTATGAGATGTAATTTTTTTTTATGTATATTCACGCCTATCCCCCGCAGGGGTTGGCAGAGACGACAGAGCTCCATCCGCTACCATTCATCGCAGCGAAACGACTCTCCATTGGTCGCTTCTCGCCCTCGTGTGAATTAGGACGTGACGGGTGGCGAACCACGTCACCGTCATTTTTCAACAAATTAGGCATATTAATTCGTATTAGTGAATCCCACAGCCACAAGGGAGGATGGAAGTCAGCCCGAGCAGAGCCCTGCATACTGAGATAAGGCACCATAGTACCCGGGGGAGCCTGATCCCGGGACGGTCGGCACGCTTGCAACTAAGCTCGCCCTTAGCCACGCATCCTTTGGCACGGCAGACCGTGGATTGGCGGAGAGGAAGGGAAAGGATAGAGAAGAAACGAAACGGCAGGAACGGAAATGTGGATTGGGGGGGTTACCAGCCCCCCAATCCGCATTTCCGTATAGCATATAGCAGTGTAAAAAATTTCAGCCTGCAATATATTAGATGAATTTAGGTCAACGCGAGCGTAGGCATATTGATATAAAGTCGGCAATACAAGTTGGACTAGTTTAGAACGACGCGAGCGTAGGCAAATTGATACAAGTCAAGTACTGCTGTCTAGACGTTCGGCAAGTTTGCGGCCGAACGCGTAACGGCGGGCGGACAAATGTGTGAACACGTTTGTATAGAAAAATTGATACTGCTCCGAAGTGAAACAAGTGATCATGAGCTACTGTTAGTTATGACAAGCTAAGTCAAATGAGTTTTATAAAAGTTGGCGCTTCCCGATTTGTTTCGAAAACCCGACACCAGGCTGAAGTGAAACAAGCGATCGCAAACGACCGCGAGTTATGATAAGCTATGTCAAATGAGTTCTATACACGTTGCCTTCGCTCAGCCAACTAGGCAATTAACATCGAACGATGGCAAAGCAAAGAAAATATGCTGTCTATACGTTGGTATTGGCTTTTGCTTGAAAACGCTCGGCCAACTTTTTTAGAATCATCAATTCGTGTAAGTACTTCACTATAATTGCTCATGAATGGCGGGGTAAATGACGCGCTTTTGAATACCGTTGTACATTGCTTTTAGAATATATGAGATATTTTAACAGAAACCTAGTATAATAAATAGTATGATATATGATAGATCAATCTGATACTAAAGAAAGTATTGGGTTGTCACAAAAGTTCATTCGTATTTTAGCGCACAGATATTGACGCCTATTGGACGGAAATTATTTAAGTGCAGGAAAAATTTTCGTAACGTTGAGATGTAGTGTACACTTGTGGTGTAGTGCAAAATTTATTTAATTTTGCTACTTAGTTTGTGCCCTCGTGTATAGTAAAATGGAAGAGAAAAATGAGCATTTTCAGCATCAGTTGTATTATTTTCGAAAAGGGAAAAACAGAACGAAAAAAATATGCAATACCTACCATCTGCAGTTAACGATCGCGTCGTACCAAAGTGGTATGCCAGGTTCTGAAGCCGAGAATTCAGCCTTAAACATTGCGAGCGCTCTGGATGGCCTGTAACAACTGACAGGGTCATGATATTGTACGGTACCGTTTAAGACACCTCCATGTAGAAGACTATGTCAATCGTGCTGATATGTGGGTTCCGCATGATTTGAATGAGCACCAGCTGATGCAACGTATACTTGTTTGTGATCAGCCCATTAAAAAGAACCAGGAAGAACCATTTCTTCAGAATATGATTACTGGCAACGAAAAATAGATACTATACAACAAAGTTGTGCACCATAGATCTTGCTCTAAAAAGATAGTACTCCTCATACATCGCCAAAGATTACTCTTCACCTGAGGAAAGTGACCAACCAAATACACAACATTTGGTGGGATGGAAAGCGCGTAGTCTACTATGAGCTACTGCCGAATAATCAGACTATCAACTCAAATACTGTGAAGTTGAGTCTGAGGATAGACTCTTGCACAAAAACGGCCTGAATTGTTTAATAGACAACGAATATGTTTTTACAATTTGACAATGCGCGAACACACATTTGTTACCACCCTACAGAAGTTGGTAGGGTTTTCTTGGGATATTCTACTTCTCCCTCCATATGGCCCGGACATCGCACCATCCGACTCCATTATTGCGCTTACTACAAAATTATTTTAGCGAAAAAAAATTTCGCATCTTTGATAACAAAGAAATTTCTTCAGATTTTTTAAGAGCAAAGACGAAGCCTTCTGGAGAGATTGCATTATGTAATTGTCTGAATGTTGGGCCAGAGTGATACAAAATAATGGACAATATAGTTATTAAAAGCTTTTATTTTAGAATATATTTTGCTTTGAATAAATGTTAAACAACCGAACGAACTTATGTGACATCCCAATAAATCATACTTCTGTATGTAATAGATCGATTACATAGTAATTGTCTGTCAACACTTACAGTGCGATAAACAAATCTGTGCAAGTAAATAAAAACAATAAGTATTCTGTAAAAGTTTTATTAATAATTCAAACACAATTAACTATTTACAAATTACGCTGTAAAAATATTTATCTCGCCTTATTATTAAATGATTTATTTCTTGTAACAGGTGACACTTAATATAGAAAAATCATGAAATTATGGAAAATTATTATGAAAAAAGAAATTACATATTTCGTTATAATTTGAATAAGTACACTTTATTTATGCATTTGATTATTAACAATGTAAAATATACATTTTATATTTTTCACATATATTGAAACCTAAATATAAGTTTCAAATTAAATTAACAACCTAGGTAATGGCATCTTACCCTCCACTTGATTAATTATTATAGTTCTTGGACATATTATGCATGGCTATATCAAGTCTTATATTAATTCCAAAATAATATTCTATTTCTAAAAAGGGCGACAGTTTCACTGGATGCACAAAAATGTTTACTTGTAATTTTTATTAATAAAAATCCATCAATTAATTTAACTGTATATCGGAATGATAAAAATTACAGAGATTGAATTACTTCAATGTTAAAATAGGCCGAAATATTCCATTCATATATATACATGATACATAATAGCTTACATTCCACCTCTTAAGGGATACCAATGTATATTATGTATGTTCACATTTTTGTAAATATGTATTACATTGCATAAAATAATTTATTCTTGACTTGAAAATTATGGACAGTGACTATGAGTAGATAAATATTAATTCCAGTAACTTGATTAAAGCAACCTGTTTTAAATAGCAGGTATTGTATGGTATGTATGCTTGCTAATTCATATTGATATGTTACACTTATTATTTCATCAACTTTTAAGATCTGTCTAATATTTAAGACTATGTCGAAAATAAGTGATACTAAAGTTAAGAGTATCCTATTACACAAAATTTAATGTATTTAAATGATATCAATGCTAGAAAATGTGAGACTGAAAACAATACTAGTATAAATGTGATCTTCCTTGGTCATATTTGGAACTTGTTTGTTATATAATATTTTGGAATCCCTTGGAATATATAATATTAACTTTTTCATTATAATTATTTGCAGAGTATAATGCTCTCTCACTATTGCTCATAAACAACATAGCTCAATAGGTACCTACCGCATCAGTTGAATTTGACGATGAACTATGAATTGTAATTGGTTTATTCATAGTTAAATTATTGATATGATTGGCAATTTAAAGATGAGTTATTTGTTAAGCAGTTTAAGGAGGAGCCTTTATATATTTGTAGATGTAGGGCTAATGCTTGCTAACTTCTCAAGCAGCATCTATGGAGCTTACAGTAGACATTCACCAAACTAGCTGTGAGCAGAACTGCAGAAAGTATACATAAGATGGGCTCAGCCGTTCAAATTGAACATATTATATGGAAAAAGTAGAGTGTACACTCACTCTACTAAAACAATGTCACTTAACAACTAAAGTAAATTGATTGGCTAAGTTTATCCCATGTCATCCGAAAGCAGGTTTGGTGTATTCGTACCATTAATGGTGTATGGAGTGGCCTAGCGGCGCGGTCCCCATGCCGCAGGTGAATTTTGAGGAGCGTTCTGTGTATGGGCGCCAGGCATGGTCGGGAACTCGTGTGTGGAAGCAGTGTCAGGTGCACGCTGCTCCCACGGCCCGCCTTTGACTACGAAGCCAGTGGAAGGCACGCTCGTCTCACCACTCACCGCCTCACTGAAGTCTGCCAATGAAGGTGCCGCTGGACGCTGATATCGATCCACCACATCTTGAAGCTGTTTAACAATATGTATTATGTACAGTGGACTCTTGATAATTCAAACCTACCTATAATTCGAAATAATTGTTGGGTTCCTAGCAGTTCTCATAAAATCAAATAAATTCAGTTTTTAGTAGATTCGGTAATTCGAAGAAAAAATCAATTGTATAATTATCAAAAACAAGCGTTAATTAGAAATTCTTTCACACAAACACTCGACAAATCTAAAAAATGTCCTTAACATGTTGAAACTCATCATGTATACACACAAACTCAAACACAAAGAAAATATAAAAATGATATGAAAAAAAGAAAACAACATTTTTTAAACTCATTTTTATATAATTATATTTATGTGTAAATGGGGAACAGAATGGAATGAGGAAACATTGTGTCTAGCCCGTGCCCCACCAGGAGGACTTAGAACCCAGAATATGTTAAAAGAATGCTAATATTTAAGAAAAAAAGAAGTATGTTAAGTTAATAATTATTATTATAAAATTTCAGTTACATGAATGTGTTTTTTTCTATGAATTGTCCACCCACTATAATTATTACTTGTTCAATTTATCTTTCCAAGGGTTTTTGTTTGGAATGAATCTCTTTTAGGGATAAAACCGCACATTATGCGCCATTACATTTAAGTATCTCGTTATTTGGGATTTTTTTATTTTGTATGCAATAAAGAGTATATAAAAGAATATCAATATTTTATGTATACTTACATATTCTTCAGCAAGGTTAAGCAAATGATCTTTGGCATCAAGAACGTTGTCTTCGTCGCCACTTATAATTACGATGCTGTCATCACTGTTTTTGGGGAAACGTATATCCACTTTGTACTCGTCCATAATACGTCTAATATTCTTACCCTTAAGCCCAATCATCCTTCTATGAACACGAGGGTCAATGTCTACTTCCTCACGATATTGATTATCCTAAAAACCAACTTGTAAGTTAGGAACATTAACAACATTTTTTTCTTGAACGTTTATCAACTAAAAAAAATCGTTTTACCCACTATTTTGCCACGTTAAACCTTCTTCACTCTTTCACGAGGGGCGGTACTTCACTTTCCTGGGATCTTAGGGTTCGCCAGGTCGCGTAGCAGTTATATGGCTGGCATAGTTATCTTTGAAATTTGTGGTATGAACCGAAGAATGAAAAGACGCGATAAGTACATAAGCGCAATCTTAGCTTCGTTCTCGGTGTGGCCTGCGCCTAACCTTCCGCTAATACATAGTTGCAGGAATTTGTAAACCAAAGAATGAAAAGATGCGATGAGGACATAAGCGCAATCTTAGCTTCGTTCTCGGTGTGGCTTGCGCCTAACCTTCCACTATTACATAGTTGCACGAATTTGTGAACCAAAGAATGAAAAAACGCGATGAGTACATAAGCGCAATCTTAGCTTCGTTCTCGGTGTGGCCTGCGCCTAACCTTCCACTATTACATAGTTGCACGAATTTGTGAACCAAAGAATGAAAAGACGCGATGAGGACATAAGCGCAATCTTAGCTTCGTTCTCGGTGTGGCCTGCGCCTAACCTTCCACTATTACATAGTTGCACGAATTTGGGAACCAAAGAATGAAAAGACGCGATGAGGACATAAGCGCAATCTTAGCTTCGTTCTCGGTGTGGCCTGCGCCTAACCTTCCACTATTACATAGTTGCACGAATTTGTGAACCAAAGAATGAAAAGACGCGATGAGGACATAAGCGCAATCTTAGCTTCGTTCACGGTGTGTCCTGCGCCTAACCTTCCACTATTACATAGTTGCACGAATTTGTGAACCAAAGAATGAAAAGACGCGATGAGTACATAAGCGCAATCTTAGCTTCGTTCTCGGTGTGGCCTGCGCCTAACCTTCCGCTAAATAATACTTTGTCCTCTCATAGTGGGATGAATTTTATACAAATATGTCATACATAGGCAGGAACAGAAACTATGTACACTGCATGTCTTCTTCTTTTCGTGTCAGTAGTTCGACCTATATTTTTCCGGCCCAGTAATTCACAACTGCAATGGCAGCAGCATTCGCCTCGATAAGATCTTGAAATGTGCACTCTCCACGTAGGCCATTGCAAATCGTAGCCAGGTGGAAGCTTCTCTTGCTGACATACAAAGTTGAGCTACTATAATGTGAGTCAGGACGACGTATTCGTCAAATAGAAACACAACGCCGCGTACATGAGACTAACAATTGAGGCAATAAGATGCGACTCACACTCTCTAAAATCTTTTGGGTACCTTAAATAAAGTGCCACCAACACACAGGTACAAAACGAACTAATATATGAAATAATATAAGCACTCTTCATATTCGACAGCAATTTATTTTTTAAATTAAAAAAAAAAATGATTTACTCACAAGTTGATGCACAATAGACATTATGGCTTCCTTGGCTTGTAAAGCTTTGTCCTCATACCCTTGAATAGTGATGATATCATCATCAGGCTCACCACGCTTAGGCAAGTTTATTTGTACTCCATAATCGGTGCGTATTTTGGTGATTACCAAACCACCTTTACCAATTACAAGTGGGTGGTATTCTGGATCGACTTTAAATTTGACCTCAAATGACCTATGTAAATTAAATATGTTATGTGACGAATATAATAATTGAAATACAAAAAGCAAAACTTATCAATATATATATACTATCAATATATTAGGTGTACAAATAAGTTTCCGCAGTTTTTTATAAAAAATTAGGAATTTATTGTAAAGGAAAAGTACATTACGTTTTATTCAAAGTATTTTCCATCATTTGCCACTACTTTTCCCCATCTTTCTGGCAACATTCGGATACCCCGTCGAAAAAACTCTTCATCTTTTGACGCTATCCACAAATCTACCCAATTTTTGGTGTCTTCATATGATGTGAAGCGCTGCTCAGACAGACCATGTGCCATCGACCGGAACAGGTGATAATCAGAAGGGGCTAAGTCTGGTGAATACGGCGGGTGGGGTAAAACTTCCCAGTTGAGTGTTTCCAAGTATGTTTTTACCGGCGCCGCAACATGTGGACGAGCATTATCGTGTAAAAGAATAATTTTGTCGTGTCTGGAGTAGTAATGGGCGCGTTTTTCCTTAAGTGCCCGACTCAATCTCATCAATTGTGTTCGGTAGAGAGCTCCAGTAATGGTTTCGCTTGGTTTCAGCAATTCATAATACACGACACCAAGCTGATCCCACCAAATACACAGCATGAGTTTTTTTCCATGAATATTCGGCTTAGCTGTCGATGTTGATGGTTCGCCGGGCTTAACCCATGACTTTCTCTTCTTTGGATTATCGTAGTGAATCCATTTTTCGTCACCAGTGACTATACGATGCAAAAAACTCTTTTTTTATTCCTGGCAAGCAGCATTTCACTCATGCATAATCGGCGTTCAACGTCTCTCGGCTTTAGTTCATATGGAACCCAATTTCCTTGTTTTTGAATCATTCCTAACGATTTTAAACGATGTGAAATTGCTTGTTGAGTCACTTGTAGAGTAAGTGCAAGTTCTTTTTGCGTTTGGGACGAATCTTCCTCCAATAGTACTTCTAATTCCATGTCTTCGTACACTTTCGGCCTTCCACTGCGTTCTTTGTCTTTAACGTCAAACTCACCGTTCTTAAACTTTTGAAACCATTCCTGACAACTTCTCTCACTTAAAGCAGCTTCACCATATGCTTCTAGAAGCAATCGATGCGCCTCAGCTGCAGATTTTTTCACATTAAAGAAGTAAATCAAAAGTTCCCGCAAATGATGCTTATTCGGAATAAAACTTGACATTTTTGCACGAAAAAAATTACGTGATGCTGATACGGAATCACTAGTACTTTAAGGTTATGGTGTTGCCAGATGACTAAACTTGGGATATTACGTTTTACATCTGACAATTTCTCCATAACCTTCTGGTGGGGCCATCTTTTGACAAACCGCGGAAACTTATTTGTACACCTAATAATATAACTAATCAAACGATACCTGAGAATTCGATCTTCTTTCTCTTTCTGCATCTCAATAATTTTTTCTGCTAGAGCTAGTTTAGCTTTCTCAACATTGGTAGGTGTACCTGTCACCTGTAGACAAGTGTTTTTTTGTAAAAATATCACATGCACAAAAAAAATTATAATATCATCAATATCAAAACAACAAAGACAATCCAATTCTAGCAGTAATTGGGCTCTCTCAAACTTGAGGGGTGTTGCCGTAATACCGATATGTTTGGCAGACAGAGAAGAGACCACAGATACATTTTTATTACTAAAACATTGCCTTTATTCTCTTTACTTTTGCATTTGCTCTCATAGTTGCCTTGCACAACAACACCCAAGAAAAGAAATGGAGTGGTTACTAGTAGCAATAGCTTAATTTTTTAAGGACATGCTTCTTCAGCTCTTACATATTATTTCCAATCAACTATTGGTGTGAGCTATTTCTACTGCTATGCTCTTTGAACCAATATTGCTTCATTTCTTCACTGACATATTCATTGATGACTGTAA